>VZDJ01000158.1:4497585-4632558 GCA_008694505.1 Cyanoderma ruficeps | reverse complement strand
TTTTTGCATTCAAGTATTCTTAAAGAATGCTCTTTTTTTCATTTCTACCATCCAACCTATTAATAAATGCGTTGAATTCTATTGCATGAGGAAACTCTATAAAGTTCCTGTTGAATTAGTCAATTCTGTTCTCTAGACAGACACCACAGAACAATCTTAGCCCGGGCTATGATAATTTCAGTTAGTGATACAGGTTATTCTTTACACTTGATTTTGTTTCCTTTTGTTTAGAACCATAGGGAGAAGAACTATAGAGCTGAACAGTCCTATAGTTACTATAGAACTATAATAAAACCTTTCTGTTTGCAACTTGGATGCAAAGGCAGGGTCAGAATGTTTGGTTTATTTTAGCATCTCATTGCTTGTCACTTCATCATCTGGTTAGACTGCTCCTCAACTCGTTGGGGGCTTTACTGGGTAAGGAACATTTGGGCTGGATGCCATCATAGTTTTCATTTCCTCACCCCTGTGTACAGCCAAAGGAGAATTGCAAACAGAAACAGAATCTTCCACAGTCATTCTGAAAGCCACCAACGGATTAATGAGTGTCTAAGATTAGCTGCAGCAAAAGGTGGTAAGTAAGTAGCTCCATCTGAAGAGGAGCCCTAAATGTCTCCATTGCTTTGTTGGGGGAATTTTATCCAGTGTAAATTTATGAAAGGACAGAGTTCATTGCATCCCCATTTTGCTTGTTTAGTCGGTTCCTTTCATACCACTCTCCTTTTTCCTTTCTCTTGACCTGAGAAGTGCCTAGAAATAATAGCCATATTCTGCCTTGTCAGATACAAGGACAGCACAGCTTTGGCTGCTATACTTTCATTTGTTATTTGAATTCTTGATTTATTTGTTCAGGAATGAAAAAGATTTCATAAGACATCTTTGAACAAAAATCCTCAGGAAATATTTTGACTGCAGGTCTCAGCTGATTTATAATTTAGTTACACGTCACCTCCACCTGGCTTTCTACCATTTTGAGTCAGAAGAGAAGAAAATAAAAGTGTATTTAATTCATCGTCCAGCTTTGATATCCAAGTCAAGGCTTGGACCTGGCAGGGATTTATGGACTGTGGTGGTGGGAATAGAGGGTGGTACAGCTTCCCTGTCAGCCCCAGCAGTTATGGCACATACACACCATGGCCTTGGCAGTCTCCTCTTAAGGGCATGTATTTTCATATATATTTTTACACTGATATGTTGCCAGAAACATCCAGCAATATTCAAGCTTGCTGATATAAGACATCATCAAAATGTTGATTAAAAAGCCAGTTTTAGAGAAAACTGGTACTTAACTATTCACAGTTTCAAAGTATGAATTTTCAGAGATATCTCTCTCTAACCTTCTGTAGCCATATTTGGCATAACCCTGGTGATTTTGACTGTGATGTCCTCACATTCTAAAGTTTTAGGGTGTTGTACATTCCTGGGAAGGTATTTCTGGAATGGACAGGAACATTTTACAAGTAACTTGTTCTCTGTTATATCACCTTAGGAGATACTGATGTCGCTGGTGCTCCTGAACCTTCATCCTTCTGGCTGATAAACCCACACGTGATCTCAGATGTATTTTGAGTCATTGTAGAAGTGAAAGCAACTGCTGTCATAACAAAAACTGCAAAACAGAAATAGAAATCATATGCAATAAAGTCTAGATCTCTGCTATGGGAGAGCAGTTTTAGTTAAAATATAACAAAACTGTAAAAAGATTACATCTTTTTTAAAAAAAAATCAAACTGAATATGCAGACATACTGTATGAATTTGCTAACTCTGCATTTGTGTATTGAAGCTGGGTGGGAGCTCTGTTCGGAGAACCTTTCAAAAGCACAGGCACATCACACTTTACAAGTGTGTCCCATAATACTGCAGAGAAACTCTAAAGAAAAAGTCCCTATGTGTTATAGAGGCTCCTTTAGAAACAACATTATTAAACACAGATGCTCTCTTGCACTTCCCTTTTGCATCCTTATGTTGGAAAGCACCAAACCCTGTAGCACAGGTCGGTGTTTGCCCACTGTGAGATGGAGGATGATTACGCACCTTCCTTCCCACAGAAAGCAAAAACAAGGACTGGGAAAATGGAGAACTGCCTGCTGTAGGAGATCAAGTTTGAAAACATCTAAGGAACCTGGAACTGAACAAGTCCATGGGACCTGATGAGACGCATCTGAGAATCCTGAGGGAGCTGGCAGAGGAAGTGAGTAAGTCCCTATCCATCATATTTGAGAAGGTGGGTCAGTACTGTGAAATTCCCAGTGATAGGAAAAGGGAAAACGTAAGTCCCCTTTCCAAAGGAGAAAAAAAAAAAGACCTGGGGAACTACAGGATAGGCAATCTCAGCGCCTGTCAAGATCATGGAGCAGATTCTCCTGGAAACTATGAGAAGGCACATGATAAATAAGGAGGTGACTTGGTGACAGCCAGCACAACCTCAACTGCGGGCAAATGGCACCTGGCAAATCTGGTGACCTTCTATGATGGGATTACAGCTTTGGTGTGTGAGGAAAGAGGCACTAACATCATTTACCTGGACTCATGCAAAGAATTGGACACTGTCCTGCAAGAAACTGTATGTCTAAACTGGACAGACATGGATTTGACAGAGGCACTAATCAGTGGATAAGGAATTGGCTGGATGGTCAATAGCTTCATGTCCAAGCAGAGAGTAGTGACAAGTGATGTTCCTGAGGGGTGGGAATTGGGACCAAATCGGTTCAACACCTTTATCAATGACATGGACAGTGGGATCAAATGCACCCTCATCAAGTTGGTGACACCAAGCTGTGTACTGCAGTGAACGCACTGGAGAGAAGGGATGCCATCCAGAGGGACCTGGGTTGGCTTGAGGGATGAGCCTGTGGGAACCTCATGGTGTTCAATAAGGCCAAATGCAGGGTGCTGCACCTGGGTCAGGGCAATCCCAAGCACAAACACAGGCTGAGTGGAATATGGATTGCGAACAGCCTTGGGCAGGGCTCAGGAGTGTTGGTGGATGAGAAGCTCAACATGAGCTGGCAGTGTACATTTGCAGCACAGAGAGCCAACTTCATCCTGGGATGCACCAAAAGCACTGTGGGCAGCAGGTCAAGGAAGGGGATTCTGCTCCTCTGCTCTGCTCTTGTGAGACCACACCTGGAGTGCTGTGTTCAGCTCTGGGGTACAGAAGGATATGGAGTTATTGGAGCATGTCCAGAGGAGGGCTGCAAAGATTATCAGAGGTCAGGATGACCTCTCCTATGGAGACAGGCTGAGAGATTTGGGGCTGTTTAGCCTAGAGAAGAGAAGGTTCTGGGGAGGCCTTTTAGCACCTTGCAGGCACCTGAAGGGGGATAGAAGAGAGCTGGAGGAGAATGATTTACAAGGACATGTAGTGATAACACATGGGGGAGTGTTTAAATAGAAAGAGGACAGGTTTAGATTAAATATTAGGAAGAAATTCCTCACTGGGAGGGTGTTGAGGCACTGGATGAGGTTGCCCAGAGGATGTTCCAAGTAGCAGAAGTCCTTTATCCTTATGCGTAAAGAGCAGAGTTGGAAAGCTTCTGATTCCGCAAAGGCATTATCTCTCCAGAATGCTTTCTATAAGCCTCTCTGCCGGGACTGCAGCTTGAAAGGTTACCTTTTAGCCTTAGAGGAGCTACAGTAACCATGTACCCACCACTACACCAAACAGATACAAGACTGTACAACTAGCTGGGTGAAAGATGTCTGATTTCCATTAATTCCCTAAAGCCAGCTGTCAACAGTACAAATAAGCAGTGAATCGTAAAATAGTATTTTTCTCCTGGCAACCTGAACCTCCTTTTCTGCCCTCAGGCCTTGGCTTTTTTTGCTTTGTTTTCTTTTCTTTTTCCCCCTCAGCTCCTGGGACGGTTGCACATAAAGCTAGGCACAGAGTTGAAAGAAGGAAAAAAAGTAAGTATATCACAAAATACTTGAAGGATCAATGTGATGAGTCTCTTTCTGCACGCACTGAAGGAGCAAAACTGGAAGTAGGAAGAAATGAGTAAGAATTGTTGCTATCTCCTCCTTGCCATTTGTGTCTTCTGAAATTGTCTGAGCTCTGAGCTGGCAACTCTTTGACAACCTCTTCTCCTTGCCAAAGTGTATTAAGGATGAGTCTTTCTCATTCAGCCACCCAACAAACACTTCATTTTGGTTCCCACCTTTCCACAGCATGCACAGGCAATGGTCTACATTTGCAGATGTTTGAGTAAAACCCTGCATCTCATCCCTAAAAAAGATGAACGTGATTTCTTTGTGGAGACATGTTTCTCCATCCATTGACTACAAAAACAATAATAGCACTTCTTGAGACAGGGAGTGCCAGAGGGCAGCTGAAAGGAGGTATACATTAGTTATCTACACCAAGCATCCTAAGTCCCTTCCATCAGTGCAGCTCGGGTTTCTAGCTCCCTCCCTAGCCTTTCACCAAGTCCTCTGCTCAGCTTTCTCCACTTCTTTTGGTTTTGTTGGCTGATTCTGCTTTCACCTTTTCCAAAGCAAAGACCATTCACCTGGCTCACAGCCAGGGATTTAGCTGACGGAAACCCACCTTTGTCCTCTGATTTCTAAAACACACCAGCAGAAACCACCTGAAAATATGACCTCAAAAGCTCAACTCATTTGGCTTGCTGAGCATTGCCTTGCTTCAGGTTTCTGATCTGTGAATAATTTTAACTTCTGATTGTACAAGCTAAGCCAGTGTATCCCAACGTGGCATTACTCCACTTTGCTCATGTTGCCTCATTAGAGGGATTCCTAAGGCCACAGCAGAAAGGGGAAGGGTGTATTTAAACACCAACAGGGAGCAGATTTGCAACTAACAGTTAGACAGCTGTAGCAACCAGACTGTGAGTGAGACATGCAAACAAAGTGTCTGATGAGCTGGAACTGCATCTGTAAAGGACGGTATGTGGGACTATGCTGGAAGTACTGAGCACCCTGACACCCTGACACATGTGCAAGTGGAAATGGGACTCCTTTTCATGTAAAAAGCAACAGCTTGCCACTGCTGTGGTGTACCTTTTTTCCCCGTGTAGATTTTTAGGGTAAGGAAGGGTATTTTGAACCTGACATGATTCCAGATGCTTTACACTGAGAAACAAACAAGTAATATGATAGTAAGAAGTATTTACATGATATTGAGTAGCCTAAATTTGTGTAGGTCTTGAAGACTTGTGTAGGACAAAAGAGAAAATCAGAGCATGAATGAATCTTTCAGAAAAAGTAAAATCAAGAAAAGAAACATTGGGAAAATGGTAATTCTCTGATCGGCTGTCTTGATCTTTCAGCTTCTACCTGGCCTGTTCCAGGGCTTCTCTTATGGTCTGCACATCAGTCATCCTCCTGAAAACCCAAATTAAGAACTGCAGGGACTGAAAGCACTGGGTAAAGAATATCAAATATGTAGCATGTGTAATCATATTGTCTATTGCTGAACTAGAGTGAAGCTGAAATGAAAGTAAATTGCTGCCTCTGAACAATGTTTGTTTATGCCTGCTTTCCATCTTCATTATCTTTTTATAGGTTATACAAAAATAAAAGCAGTAGGAGAAATCTTGTTCTCACTGCAGTCAGACAAACATCTAGTTGCCATAGACAGAGCCAAGGCTTCATCAAGATGTGTTGGCACATACTCGGGGAAATGCCTGTAAAAGGCAAAAAGGGAGATTACATGTTATGGTGCTGACAAGATAGGCCTGAATCTACTGGCAAGATACCAAACCAAGAAGCTCTGTTTAAGCTAGTTCAGCTATCAGATGAATGGAACTTGCTTTGGAAATTTTATTTTCAAATGGGGAGGTGACAAAAGTAGCCTTTGGAAGTCTGGGAAAACCAAAACCACTCCAAAAAGTGCTGAAAGTCTGAGTTAACCAGAAAGACAATAGCTTGGGAACTGGAGAACTGTGAAAGATGAAAACCTTTGTCTTCATACCATGGGAGGCATCTTGTATTTGTGTTCAGCTCAGGGTGCTTAATATTTTACATAGCAGTCAGGCCTTTCCTAGACATAGAACAATCCTCCACTCTACAGCTCAGATTTACATAAAGCAAACTATGATTTGGGTCTTATTTGGCTTCTGACTATCTCCTCTGGGTATGACTCTCTGGATCAACATTCCAAAATTTTCTTTGTGATCAGGGGAGGTAAGGGGACCTTTTCTTCCAAGAAAACTTGTTATGTTTGTCATGACTTGCCAGAAAAAAAATCCTCAAAGTAGTGGCATGGATGAGCTTAATATTCACTCATTAACTCTTTAAACCCCCCACTTTTGCATGTGGTAGCCTTTTTCGCAGACCACCCCCAGAGTGGTGGATACTGAAGTGAGAATTGTACTCAATACAAATATGCTAAAAATCAGAGGGAGGCAGGACAGGTAAAAAACCCCGATCTTAAATTAATTCCTACCTTTTAGCCACATCTGATTTCTCTCACATCAAACTTAACTTTTATCCTTCCTCATCAGCTTCCTTCCTCAGCATCTTCATCCTTTCAGTTTAAATAACCCCCACCTCAGAAAAATATGCACCTTGTGAGTTTGTTCTCATATGATGATGGGCCCAGAGGTGTTGCTCCGTGTTTTGGAATAATAACCATGTTAGAAAAAGGTTTAACAAGCAAGGTGGGTGACAAGATGCCTCTGCTGCAGCTCATGCTAATTGTGTCCAGCTGTTGTAACACTGGCTGGGGTATGTCTGGGCCACGAGCAGTAATTTATCTGGTCTTACCAATTAATTACAACAAATGTCACATGAATTGATTTAATTTTTCACAGTCATGTTCGAGCATGATTGAGATTTGGGATGGAAAGAAGAGCTTATAGGGTGCGATAGCTCTATGAGGAGGGTTTAGAGGGAGGGGACAAGACCCTCTAGACTTGAATCACTGAGCCAGACAGCAGCGAGAAGAGTGGAGCAGGGGAGGTCCAGAAAAGTGCTCAATTCGGGTCTGTGTACCAAGTCAAAAACTAATATTGGGGTCCAACAGCCATACTATACAACATCCTGGAATGTCACCGTCACCTGCCAGTCCTGTTTACCACGGCCTGCAGCCCTTCGCGCGGACTATTTTCCCACCCGAATCTACCACCGCCTCCTCCCCCGACCCCCAAGTCCTCTCCGATCCCTGCCTCCCATGCAGAAAATGCCCGCTGGCTCTCGGCACTGTTTGTCCCGGGGCAGTGTCCGTGCGGGGACCGCCACCAGGGACACGCGGCGGGGGCGGCGTGAGTGCGGCAGGGGGCGCTGCGGCCCCGCACGGCCCCGCCCGGCCCCGCCCATCCCGGCGCTCCTGCGGGACTGCCGTCGGGATACAGGCGCCGCGCCGACCGCTAACTCGCCCAATTCTGGCTCCTGCGTGATTGCAAAGGAGGTGCCCCGCTTTTTTATGTACTTAGAGAACGAAACGCGACACAGAAGTTCCTGGTAAATTCTTTCATGAGTTAGTTAAATCGCTGGTGGCTGATTTTATTTTCATTTTCCCCCCCATGGAGTCTCCAGCAAACATTTCCTGTTTTTTTAAATTGAAAGATAGAAAGCTTAAAAGTACTTCAAAAAGTTAGGGAACAGGCTGTAACACGGGTCTGATGAGGAGCAGCTGAGGGAGTTCAGCCTGGAGGAAAGAAGGCTCATGGGGGACCTTATCGCTCTCTACAACTGCCTTAAAGAAAGTGTGTGAGCTGGGCATCAGCCTCTTCTCCTAGGTAACAAATCAGATGATGAGAGGAAATGGACTCAAATCACGTCAAGGGAAGTTTACATTGGATATCAGGAAAATTTTCTTCAAAAAAGTTTGGTCATGTGTTGGAACAGGCTGCCCAGAGAAGTGGTTGCGTCACTATCCTTGGAGGTATTTAAGAGATGTGCAGATGTGGCACATCAGGAGATGATTTAGTGGTGGACTTGGCAGTGCTGGATTAATGCTTGGACTTGATGATCTTTTACAATCTAAGTGACTCTATGATTCTCTGATGGTGGCCAAAAAAAAAAAAAAAGGAGAAAAAAGTTTGGGTTTTCTTTTCCTAAGAACAACTCATACAGTAAAAACTTCTTTCTCAGAAGAACACCTTCATGTAGGTTGTGCCGCTGTTTATTATAGTGGTCTCAGAAGTGTTTCTTTAGAAGAGATATTAAACTAGAACTTGTGAGACTGAGTAAACCATTTCTATGCATCCAGTGCCAGCCTCAGCAAAGTGTTCTGCTGTTTGATAACATCCATTTTATGTCAGTTTCTGTAGTGAAACCACACTGCCTCTCCTAAGAAGCTTGCTTCCCTAGTCCTCCCAAATTTAATCTATGCCTTAATCTAAAAGATCTTCTTCAACATGAGAAATGGAGAAGTTTCCTCAATCTGCCTCAGAAAACTACTGCCAAGACCCACCTACTCCAACAGTCTGACACAAGCAATGGGGAAAACTCTGTCCACAAATTCATTTTCTGCATTTTAAATTTTCCTCACCCTTACATGAACCCTCCATTTTCAGGTCCCAAATGAAAACAGCTGCAAGAAATGTGCTCTTTCTTTTTTTTTTTTTAATAAATACCTAACAACTTTGTCACTGCTTTCAATTTTTCCTCTATCTTGTTATGTCCTAAGAAATTTTGGTACAGATTTCAGCAAGCTTCATCTTTTGGATAAAATTATATTTTTCAGTGCTAATAATACTTGCCTTCTTGGAGGAGGACAGTCAGCAGCTCAGCCTATCGCTCATTGCAGAGAACTTATAAATTACATAGAGATTTTATCAAAGAATAATTGGGATGGCTGAAGTTTTCAAATAAGGTATCACATGGGGCATGTATTTTACACTCCTCTGTTGGAAAACAAGACCAAAACTCACCCTAAAGAACAGGTAGCTGTGAGTCAGCAGATACTCCTGTTCTTTACTGATTACTTACAGGTAGGTTAGATTCAGTGCATTATGTAGCAAAAATAAGCTATGAGAAGAAGTGCAGGTGTATTTTTCACATGATACTATCACATATCCAGTGTTATTGATTAATTTTGCCATTGACTTTATGGCAGACTGATATCCAAACCATGCCTTGTGATAAGCATTTCAGCGTTCATTAAGTCAGGAAGAATAAAAACCTAGTTTGACTGCTCAGGATGGTGCTCACACGGAGCTCACTGAAATCCCTGCTGCTTTAGCCATGTTTTGGGCCATTCCAGCCACTTGTGATCCAGTTTGCAAAGAATAACTGGGGCTGCTGAGGACACCCTTTTTTGGGAAGTGGCTGAAAAGTGACTGAAAATACAGTGAACCTCAGCTACCATGGCAACCTCTCTGAGGAAGAGCCTACATTGTGGCTGGTTCTTCTTCTGCTTCTTGCCCACATCTTCTGTCCTCTCAAGGGAGCGTCTTCTCAGCTCCCACATTACCTTTCCACCTCATAAAGTATCGTGAAAAATCAGCCACATTTGGAGTTGTTTTGTCAGCAGACAGAGGTCCTTTGCCTCTACTCAGCACCGTCAAGGACACACCTGGGGTCCTGTGCCAAGCCATGGGTTTCTCAGTGTAAAAGAGACATGGGCATACTGGAGAAAATGCAGTGGAGTGCCACAAAGATGATTATGGGACAGGAACATCTCCCCTATGAGGAAAGGCTGAGAAAACTGGGACTGTTCAGCACAGGGAAGAGAAGGCTCAGAGGTACAAACTCCTGGAGGGAGAGTGCAAAGAGGATGGAGCCAGGCTCTTCTTGGTTGTGCCCAGTGGCACAGAGGCAATGAGCACAGACTTTCCCGCCACGTGGGTGACCAAACATGGGCACATATTGCCCAGAGAGGTGGTGGTCTCTACCCTCAGAGGGGTGGAAGTGCTACCTGGACAGGATCCTAAGCAGCTGGCTTTAGGCAGCTCTGCTTGAGCAGTGGGGTTGGGCCAAATGACCTCCTTCCTCAACCCTGCTGTGATTGTGGGAACAACCACACAATTTTGTGGGCAAAGAAGCACTGGTGTGATGCCACCACAGAGGCCTCCCATGAATCAGAAAGTGGCATTGGGCTGTCCTTATCCTTAACTGGTCCCTAGAGGATGTTTGCTCATGGGAATGGCATGTTTGTGCTATTAAGAAGCTGGATAGACAACCCTGAAGTAAGGTAAACAGATCCATCTCATCTAATGACATAAGTAAGTTTGCTTTAACTCTTTTCTTTCTTTCTTTTTTTTCCCACTGCTCTGTGTTTAAGTACTCCAGTCTCATTACCTAACACACTCTAGCACTTCTACTGACATTAGTGGAATTATTAACTTCTTGCAAGCAAAGGCTACTTTAAGTATCTGAAGATAAAGTTATGAGTCCTCACAAATACTCAAGAAGGAGAAAAAGATCTGCCTGAAACAGAAATGAAAACAGAAGATGGCAGATAAAGAACTGATACTCCTTGTCATCCTAGTATGATAAAACTTCCCTTTTAAATGAAAACAGGTTTCTATAACTGACTAGAAGATATTGTCCTTACTTTCCTGAAAGAGGGAATGAAGAAGAAGGCCTGAGGTGTGTATAGAGGAAGAATGGACAGAAAGAAGAAGAGTGTGAGAACAATTTTGCTGCAAAATAAGAAAAGACAAAAATACACCTAAGGTATTTGGAAAGAAAATCATAGTTGCTATTTGGAACTAAATATGGTAAAAATTACCAAAATAAATACTAGCTGTTCTTATTTGTCTCATTATGAGGTTAGAGTTAAAAATAATTGCAATTCCAAAGCAGTAGTACAGGAAATGTAAAATCCAGCATATTCCTTATAGGGCAGGTTGTAACAATAAATCACTTTTCAAACTAGCCCTTGTATCTCATGCATTAGAAATCTTATCTACCACCACAGGAGTAAATACTGTCTTACCTTTACAACAGTAACAGACCTAAATATCTAGGCAAAAAGCTAGCTTTTCTGTCTTTTTGCCCTGCTCATTTTTTTCAGCAGTTTTAAAGGAAGATTTTCAGAAAACATAATTCAACCCAGGGATCTAAACCAGCTTCTCAGCTGAAATGTGAGTTTCAAAAAGTTTCTGATATTTTGAGAGATATATTTTCAGAAGCCTGTGAAGAAGAGGTGCTCCATGCTATATTATTCTGGGGGTCATTATAGGAGGGGCTCCTGAAGCAGATGCTGCAGCAAGACAGGAGACCCACAGCTCTGCTCTGCTGACGAACCTGCCTCTGCTGAGCAGCCACAGCAGCAGCGCCCACCCAACCCTGGGCAGAGATATGGGGGCAGCCCTGGAAGTCAGGCTGCACTCTGGGCATCTTTCTGCTTCTCAGTAGCTTGGAATATGGATAACCAGAGCGATTTTCTGAAGAAAAGAAGGGGAAAAGCAAATGGCTCCAAACCTCAAAAGAAACAAAACACCCATAGTTTTAAGTTGCATTTAGTTCCATTGGAAAATAACCATTTTCCTGCACAGTCCTTTCACTTTCAGGAATCTTCAGAAGTGATACCTTATCTTCTGATCCATGAAATATATGGTGATGGATTACCATGAATATGTGGTCTGCTGGGCCAAATAATTTCCTTGAGCGAGCAGACCATGTACTGGCCTTATCCAACATTCACAACCAGCTTGCACCCAAGTTTTTGCATGTTTTGGGAAAGAGACAAGATCAAACTTGATTCCCCCTGGGGTGCTCATTGATTTCACCTTCCTGCCAGTGGCAGGGCTCAGTGCCTGAACTTGCTCTGGAATGTTTGTCAGCTGTTTTGTTGGAGAGAAATCAGTGTATTGCTGGGAGCTGAATAGATTCTGCAGGTGGCTGGGTCCCACACATTTCTAGGTTCTCCTCTGAAAGAAGTGTGCTGGTCCATCTCATATTTTCCAGGATCTCTGCCATAGGAATGTAATGGACACTTGTATGTTCTGTGCGGGAATTTTCAATAGGAGGGAACACAGGGGTTTGCCCTGTAATTTTTGTGCAGTGAGACACACCATAATCTAATCTGGAGCTTGGTGGGATCTGAGTTTGCTGTCCTTGCTCATATAGAATTTTCTCTCATTTGCTAGCCACAGGGAGGTCTTAGGCAGCTTCTCACATAGTTTCTCTCAGGTGCCCTGAAACTGGGTTTCATGAACATCTCTCAGTAAGAAAGGGGTGCAATTAAAAGAAAAGGGAGAAGGAGTGATTGTCAGTGGAAAACTTTCTCTGATGAGAAAGGTCACTCACTGAAAGTTTCGTTTTACAAAATTCTCCAATTTGTAAAACACAAAACTACTACTGCTTCTGTTCCCAAGCCCCATCCATGCTCCTGCCTTATCCACTAAGGCAAAGCTAATTTTGTGCTAGATAACATTCCCTTTAGCCACAAACTCTTGTTTAGGATGACCAGAAGAATGTAAGATGAGGAATTAGAATAGTGCTTTTAATGTATATAGCTGTATTTACATATATATTGTATTGTATATATTGTTTCCTGAAGTTCTTGGGATTATATTTCTTGCTGCTGGGGAGCATTTATTTACAGCAAATAACATAGGCAAGATGCTTGTTCATTCTTGAAACTTGCAGTTCTGAGCCTGTAATTTTAAGACTGACCCGCTGCCTTAAGTCTAAAGATATTGTGGAGATGTTCCGCCATGTGTTATACTTTAGCTTTCCTTTGCTGGTTAAGTGTTGCCATTTCTGATGATACTGGTTCATTATACAGATACCATCTGTTGTCTGCACAATTTATCACTCAGTCTTATCTCTAGACAACAGATTCTTAAAGGGAACACAGGCATTTTTAAGAAAGTATATATAATTCATTAAATGCTTAACATTATTTACATCAAAATTGTTTTTAAGAGTGACGCGTTAGAGACACACATGGAAGTAGCAGTTCTCAGGATTTTTGCTGTCAACTCTGTTGCTTCAGACCCTAGCTGTTTTGTATGTACAAAGGCATTTGCATTTTTCCCCCTGTAATAGCCAGCCTTACAAGAAGCAACCCTGCCTGCCTGTACACCTTGCCTTGACTAAATAATATCTCAACAGAAAGATCACCAGTTCTCCTAGAGGATAATCATATCTTGGGGCTCTCACACCTTTTGCTCTCTCTGCAGAACTGTCTCTTACCTGTGCTGACAGGGGCCTTTGGGCACCATCACATCCCAGATGCTAATATTGGGTTTTTTTATGCAGCCTGCAAAAGCAGCAAAGCTCAGTCAAGAAGAAAACACAGAAATCCCTCTTTGACAGGATTTGCTTAGTAGTATCAGTAGTCATGCAAAGCATGAGATCATAAAATATTCATTTTCATTTCTGCTCCACCTTCTCTTCAAATAGCTCACGTAGACTTTCAACCATGAATGAATAATATCTAACAATTGCTCTTTGAAGTAAATATTATTATCTCTGTATATGGAGCTGAAAATGGACCACAGGTTGTTAAAAAAACTTTCTCAGGTATGCATCAGAACTATATCAATCAGGAGAGAAACATGCACTTAGTCCTGGATTTTGAATGAGCAAGATCATTTTTGATAGGAACAAGCAATTAATTTTAGAGAAAAACAGTTTCAGGCATTTGAGGTGGAAGCAAGTGCTATTTCCTTTTTTCTAAACAGTTAATTGCTGGGCTGATTTTCAGTAGAGGAAATCAAGCTTTAAATTCCAAAACTCTTCACTCTAACAGTAAACAAAGATACTTTCTATATATTAATATCATGTCTTCTTCTATTTGGATCATTAAACAACAACAACAAAACCTGATAAGACAATGATGCATCATTACATTTCACTTTACTAAGGTATCTGGTTCACAGATCATTTATGCGGGAAATTGGAGGTGTATTATTCAAAGCGTTCAGGTCAAGCTAGCATTAACAGCAGGAAATACATTTACATCAGAAGAAAGAGAACAAAAAAAAAAAATCAGTAATTTAAATACTTTTTGCCTTGAGCATAAAATGTGTCAGATACAGTAAGAGCAAAAGCCAGGCTGGGCTGGGAGAGATTAGGGTGATGGAAGGAAGAAGAGCATCTTCAGAAGAGAGAAGAAAGGTGAGACAGAAAATAAAAGATTCAAGAGAAAAAGAAATCAAAGGAAAAAGAAAAGAAAGATGTGAAGGGATGCAATGAGAGAGTGGGAAATGGAGACAAAAAAGGCCCAAGGAATGTGATGAGAGGACCTCACCTGTGAGATGAAATGGAATTCCAGTGGAGCAGCCATGGGGCCAGCTTGCTGCCATGGCTGGTGGTGCCCTGCAGTCCCCTGGCCCCACAAGTGAAACTGAGCCTGCAGGTGGTTGCCTTAAGGGTGCATGTCACTGCCCACAGTGAAACCACTTCTTCAAAAGAGAGGGCTCAAGACCTGAGCCACAAGGAAACAGCTGTGGGACATGGAGAAGAGGGGCCTCTCTCGGGGCTGGGGAGCATCTTCCTTCTGTCAGAGGATGCCGCCACCAAGCTGAGCAGCTGCCTCCACTTCAGCTGCTCAGTCTCCAGTCCTTCGCTCACACTTACAAAGACATATATTCTGATGTAAATTTGGTGCAGAAGACTTTTTGCTGTCTCATTTCAACTCTTACTTTTGAAGCAGCTACAATTTCTGTTTTCATGTGCTGGCAGTAAGCATAACTTCTACAAGTCCTGATGAGGGGAAGAGCAAGTGTTTTGCCAAGCTAAAGAGCTCAAAAAAAAATCCAAATGAAGTTTGTGCAGCACCATGGGAATACCCTGCCACATCTGTTGTGTCGGGTCAAGGGAGGTTTCCCGTGCTTGTTGAGCACTTGCTCTGCTGGTGACAGAGGACCTGCTGAGGTGACCTCTGAGATTCTGGGGGCTGCCACCCAGGCAGGGAGTGGGGAACAGGGAACTAGCGCTGTTTGCAGGAAGGTTCAAAGTGAGCTACAGCTGTTCTGAAGTTGTTACACAGATCACTTGTCTAGGCAATAAAAATAAAGGTCTCCAGGCTCAGACGCAAGCCTGTAGAGGCAGAGTCCCTCTGCCCTCAGCCTGTCCCTGCTTGCCACCTTCCTTGGAGCATGGTCCTTCAGGAGCTGCCTCCCCATCAGATCCAGGTCACTGGTGTGTAAGAGGTGGAACTGACCCAGGTGCAGCTGAACTTGCTGGTGCCAGCAATCCCCATGGATTTGTACCAGAACAGGACATTGCAGTGGAGCAGACAGATCTCCCTACCTTGCACAGCTATGCATCACAGTCACAGAAAGCGGATCCAGTTCTAAGGAATAAGCTGGAGCATCTCCCCTATGATTCCCCAGGATAGACTTGGAGATTTTTATTATTTCCCACATTTTTATTATTTACTCAGCTGTTGTAATTTATATATAAAATGATATTTTATTATTCATTCAGTTGTTATTTTTACTTGCCAAGGGCTAAGCATTCATTCTGCAATTGTTCACAACCCGGATAAAAAGAATCCCTAAGAAAATAAAATCAGTGTTGGTAAAGTGTTCTCAGAAACATCTCAGAGATGATATCCAGACTTTTTTTTATTTTTTATTGATACCTGGTATCAATAATAAAATACCTTCCACATTAGGGAAGTCAAAATGAAAATGTAGATGAATCAGAACTAGATAGACATACCACAGCTAAAAGAAGACACAGAAAACATCCTGAAGGTGACTGCAGGGGCAATGGGGCACAGAGGCCAGCATTGTTCATGGATATGAATGCGTGATCTCTCACAAGACTGCCTTAGACACACTGAGCGAGTCAATAGCATTGTACTGTGGTGCTGAACACAAGTTTGTGTGCTTTACAGTGCAAAGGAAGGAGCTGAAATGATATGAAAACTAGGGAGATACATATTTGCAAGGATGCAAAAATGAGAAAAGGAAGTATAGGATTCCACAGGCATTAAAGAAATCGATGCAAACAGGAAAATACCATGCTGAACTACAAGCTTTCTTGGCTGGCAGGTTGCCCCTTTTTTTCCCACAGCCTGCACTGGTACACAGTCCCTCAGAATGAATGAGGTTTTAAGACACCTTGGAAGACTGCCTGGTTCAGTGCTATACTCAAAATATGAGCAGGTAGCACAGGCTGCCCCAGAGCACATCCAGTACAGTTTGGAGAGTCCACAACTTCTTCTGGCAATCTATTCAGCACTTAAACCATCTCACAGTATAAAAATGTTTCCTGATATTCAGAGTGAACTTCCCCTCTTTCAGTTTGTGCACATTGCATCTGGTCCTGTCACTGGATACCACAGAAATGAGTCTGGCTCCCCCATCAGATATTTATACACATTGATAAGGTTCCCCCCAAGCCTTCTCTTCTACAGGCTAAACAGTCCCAGCCATTTCACCCCCAGTCCCGTAACAGATACCTCAATCCCTTACCATCTTTAGGAAAAAAGGAGGACCTGTTTGCTGGAAGACCAGTGTAATCAGTGTAGTCAGTCTCAGTATCTGTTGAGATCATGGAGCAGATCCCCCTAGAAACTCTGAGAAGGCACATGGACAATAAGGAGGTGACTGGTGACGTGACTTCACTAAGGGCAAATGGCACCTGGCAAATCTGATGGCCTTCTATCATGGGGTTACAGTTTTGGTGTGTGAGGGAAGAGATACTGACATCATTTACCTGGACTTGTGCAAAGAATTTGCTACTGTCCTGCAGGAAACTTTGTGTCTATACTGGAGAGACATGAATTTGACAGAGGCACCAATCAGCGGATAAGGATTTGGCTGGATGTTTACACTCAAGGAATTGCAGTCAATGGCTTGATGTCCAAGTGGAGAGCAGTGACAAGTGACATACCTGAGGGATCAGTTTTGGGACCAAATTGGTTCAACAGCTTTATCGATTACATGTTTTGTACTTTCCTGTACCCCTTTCAACCCTACACTTATGTACAGGTTTTGCCCTCAGAAAACAGGGGTAGACAGTTTGTACTTCTGTTCTGGAAATAACAGACATCTATCCCAGGCACTGTGTGCTCACTGTCAGTAGGGTGGCTGACAAAGACCTGTCTAAATACTTACATACCTACCAGGCAAGTGGATACTCGTCCTTTGATTTAAAATTGGCAAGTGACCCTAGTGCTTTGTTTTCTCTTCCACCTGATGCATTCAGCACTGGTAGCTGCTAGGATTCCATTGAAGATATTTTGCTTTTTTGTGGTTCAGACAAGGAGAAACTACCGTTTAATAATGAATATCTGTTGCTGGTGGTTCAGCTGATCTGGTATCAGAAATATTAATATATATGTCAGGTTTCCAGTGTAAAATCTTCTGTGTAAGATGCCATCAGCTAGGACAGTTCACATCTACTGGGCTAAGCCAAAATATACTTATAAATTCTGGCATATTAACTTGTTCCGAAAGATGCTGGACAGGGGTTGGAAAGGGTTCAATGAATGTATCATACACATGTATATATAACCATAAAGCATTCTTGGAGTGAGCAGGGCTTTTTTCCACCATGAGAACGTGGTTTCTGTTATCAAGTATTTTATGTCACATCCTGGTTGGCCTTCAGTGCAACGAGTAAATAAAACCTATGCCAGTGGGAACAGCCACATGGTAAGAAATTCTCTAGCTAAACCACACGATCGGATTACCAGCACAGTGAAACTAGACTTACATTTTAGTGCTCCTACTAAGACTAATTCTAGCTTGGGGCTAGACCTGCCCCCCATACATTATTAATATAAGTGTTAGCATACATTATTGATATATGTGTTAGGAAGAGCATTTCAGGGTCAACTCCTGATTTGTGACTTGAATTCAAAACTTCACCGAGTTGAAATGAATTTCTTTTTGCACATGAATGGGAGTGTGGTTGGGAGCAACTCCTGGTTTCTCCCAGATACTGTTAGTAAAGACAACTGCCCGCTTAGGGAACCATGAGTATTGCCACAACAGGTCAGTGCATGCAGTCCAATATCCTGACAGCCATATTAGTAATTCTCAAATATTTCAAAGGCAGATAAACAACTCCCTAATTTTGTGGAATAATCTCCTCAGGAGTAGCCATCTCCCTCTGACTTCAAACAGCAGCTGGTGTATACATCCTGAAATATCAGGCTGTATTTGAAAAAAAAAAAGAATTATTAGCAATTATGAAAAATTCATAAATGCTAAATTCTTGTCTAATATTATTGTGGAGCCTGATCACATCTGTTTTTTTCCTTGATTATATACTATAATGATAAACTTTAGAATTTAAATTCAGATTACATGAAAACTTTTTTTAGAAGTATTTACTTTGATCTGTTTCAATAATACTAAGGCCAGTTTTGTAAGTAGAGATAGTATCTTCTAATAGACCCAACCGGTACTGTTGGAAAAAACCCAGTGTTCACACATTACTTTTTTCAACTACTTGGTTGGTTAAACAAGATTCCTACCTACAAAACTTGTCTTGCCTATACCTTAAAAAAAAGTCAGCTACAGTGACTCTTTCCCTTAAAAAGCATTGTTATTCATTTGCATTATCTGATGCCAGCCTGCACTTAAGGATCTGTTTCCACATGATTTAATAAACATGTTAATTCTGGGTTGGCACAAAGAGAAACTGTCACTCTCAATAGCAAACATGGCTTTCTCAAGAGTGGTTCAAATGTTAGGGGGGAGCTGCTTGGGCTGCTTGGCCCTTGCAAGTTGATTTGGCTGGAAAAAAAGAGCTCTTGGCAGATGTTTCCTTCCCAGGGATTCTCCCCCATTACCCCCCCTCCCCCCCTCCAATTTTTCATCTCATAATGTTTGGTTCTGCCTTTCTGGCGCAGCTCATAAAAACTCTATCACTTGGCCATGGCTGCATGTGTGCAAACAGCAGTATTTCCCCCTTTCTCGGTCGAAAAGCACACCACAGTTATCATTTAAACTACAAAGTGGGACAAGACCCAGGGGTATCTATCTGTTTCTCCTTCTTCTTGCTTCCTGAATTTCATGCAAAGCACAGCAACATTCTCCACAGAGGTGCCAGCTGCAATGATCAGGGGACCTAGTTTTGTGAAAAAAAACGTCATCAATCACTCCTGTGCAGGAATGCATAGTACATCTCCATGCACTACATGAAGCAGGGGAGCAAGCTGAAATAGAGAGAGAATGGTCTGCGGGCCTCCTCAGCACTCTGGCTGACCAGCAGGAACAGGCAATAAAAATCAGGATCTGGAGGGGAACACATGATCAATGAGAAGATGTCAGGCTCCCATACGGACACTCGCTTCCTGCTGGTCAGTCTGCAGGCCACGTCCTTGTATATAGTGAACAGAAATGAAGAGACAGGAGAGGTGAAAGCTTGCCAGAGTCACAAAAAGAGGCTCATGCCACCTTGAGCCTCTTCCCTTTGTTGGTTCTGCTCTGCTGGCCAACAACATAGAAAAGATGAGGGACATTTCCAAGTTGGTTCACTGTTTAGTGGCTCAGGTACAGTACTTAGGCCGACTTTGGTGGGGGAGAGCCCCAACATTCCTGGCACGATACTGCATACCTCACTGCTAGCTGGGTACTCAGGCTGGCAGGATCACGCACTACTGCCCAGTCCACTACCTCAGCTCTTCCCACATCCAGTGGGAATGTTTTGAACCTGAGCAACAGCATACAGATAGAAGAAATGTGGGTCGTGCGTACACAAGCCCATTTGTGTCCCTGTTCCTCGCCGTGTACGTGTAATATTAGACATATGCAGAGATCAGCAAAAGAGCTGTGGGAAAAGGCTGAACACACACAAGGCTGAACACACAGGTTAGAATACTCTTCAGCGATGGGAGTGGCTATGCATCTCAAGTCCTTGCTTGGAAGAATAAACTTCATGCTCAACCAGTTTACCCAGAAAAGGTATTACTCTATGAGTATCATCAAATCTCTTGTAAGATAATTTGATACCATTAAATCCACAATACTAAAGCTCCAGACAAAAGACCCACAGATCTTGGGAAAACTCTGAGTGAAAGCTGAGATTCCTCTCCCTTACTAACATTTTTGTGCCTCCCTTTCAAACCGCCTCACATGTACATACAACTTTTCTACCCAGTATGACCTCTGGGGAGGCAAGGGATGTTTTCCAAGGGACATCATTCCTGGAATATGAGGCGATAAATAGACTATTGACAATATGGCTTAAGCAGAGGATGATATTGGATTCCTGTCTCCCCCTCACACCTTGGCATTACCTCAACACACCACCTCCTAACTCTCATTCCCTTCTGTGAACCCAGGTACCCTGAAGACCCCATCTGCCTGAGACCTCCACCTTCTGCTGGCGTTTCCCCCGGGCACCAAGCAGCAGGACAAAGGGAGAGAAAACAGTGCACTCCCAGACTCTCTCTTCACTGCAGCATCTGAGGGAAATGTCACCTGCAAGCACCTATGTGTAGCAGCAGCAGTGCACAGAAGCCTTTACGTTCAGTCCTCAGAGGCATAACACTAATGCCAGGGGTCTGAGCAATACACAACCGAGCAGCACTGTGGGCACAAGTTTGACTGCAATGTTTCCCACGGTTGAGGCATTTATGAGGTCTTTCTCCCTTGTGTAATCTGCTGTGGTTTGTCTGAGCCCTGACACAGAGATTTTAATGGAGAAACCAACAGGGTCTTTACTCCCTTTGGCCTACTTTTCAAGCTTGGAGGAAGACAGAAGCTGTGAGCTCTTTGCCACACTGTTTAAAGAAAGTAAAATTTTTCCCTGTGTGAAAGAAACTGGTTAGGGGATTCAGACTTGGGGAGAGCATGCATAATTTAGTTTGCAGCTAAAAGCTCCTGCATGAAGGATGCTTGTCTAAGAAACAGTTAAAAAAATTGGCCATGCCCTGAACTAAGGCAAAAAGCTTCAGAAAAAATTGCTGGGGAACGACAGAGAGATGATATCATGTCAGCCTGTCTTCTTGGTATCCAGTCTAAAACTGAAGTCTGGACTGTTGTAGTCTTGTCCTTTCTCTAGTTTTCTGTCCAAAATTTTTGATCTTGAGATTTCAGCTTACGGCATGTTTATTTCTCAAGGTCTTTGAACACTCAATCTGAGGAAGAAAGACTTTGATTTGTTCCAGTGAGACAAGCTCACTCATTATTTTTAAATTTCTTTCACACAAACTGTCAAAGCATCTTCTAGGCAGGCCCTGATTTTCTTTTCATTTTTAATAAGAGAGAATGCTATGATAGACAACAAGTAATATTAATTCTACAGTAAATGCTTTTCTTACCAAAATAATGTCAAATGCATTTTATTTTCTCAACTACATATTTTCTTATATTTGTATTTTCTCAACTACATATACACACACTATTTCATTGATCGCCCCACAAGATATGCCAACAACCTGACTGAGTAAAAATCGAAAAAATTAAAATCTTGAGTAGCATTGCAAGAGAGTCTGTTAAAATTCACGTTCTCCAAGCTCCGGGGGAAAGACGTGAAGCATTTTCTCAAACGCTGCGTCTGGTCACCTGGAGAGGGAGAATCCCTCAGGCCGCGTTCCCGTTATGCCAGCAGGCCAGGCACGGGCAGCAGGCTGCCGCGCGGTTTTTCGGCAGGAAAGAGGTACGAGACTTTTGTGGAGGGAAACCGGTTGAGATCCTGCTGGGACGGCCGGCGCTTTGACCTCGACGCGGGAGAAGGCTCGAGATCCAGCCTGGCAGAGCGCTGGAGAGCCGAGCGGCCCCGGGGCAGGGGCCGGGCCGTGTGCCGGGGCTCATCTGCCGCCCGCCACCCCCCGCCGCGGGCGGTTAACGCCCCTCGCCGCCCCGGCCCCGGCGCTGCGCCCCGCCGGACACGGCGCTCGGCCGCCCGCGGCTCCGCGGCCCCCGCGCTCCATCCCGCCCCCGCTCGCTCNCTCTCGCTCCCTCCCTCCTTCCTTCCCTCCCTCCCCCGCCCGCAGCACCGGCTCCCCCTCCGCCTCCCCGGCCCGGCCGAAGGCGCTACCCAGGATGCTCCGCGCCGGCGCAGGCGCGGCCGCTCAGGAAGAGGAAAATGGCATAAACAACCCCGAGCGCCGGGACCGCTGAGGAGGAGGAGGCGCCGCCGCCCCGGGCCGCGCGGCCCCTTTAAGAGGCGCGGAGTCGCCCCCTCCTCCTCCTCCTCCTGCCCCTTCCGGAGCCGGACCAGGGGTGACGGCGGTCCCCGCGCCCCTTCCCCCTGCCCGCCCCCTTCCCCATGGTGCCGACCCCGGCGGCGGGGTGGTTGCCATGAACAGCAGCGGCCTGCCCTGCTCGTCGCCGTCGCCGGTGGTGGGGCCGCCGCCGGGGGCGGGGGTCGGCGTGGCGGGGCCGGCGGCCGGCGGGGCGGGGGCCGGCGGCGGCGCGGCCGTGAAGCTGAAGTTCTGCCGCTACTACGCCAAGGACAAGACCTGCTTCTACGGCGAGGAGTGCCAGTTCCTGCATGAGGAGCCGGGCGCCGCCCCCGCCGGCCCGGGGCCCGCCGCACCCCCCCTCGGCGGGCTCCCGCTCGGCATCCCCCCGCCCGCCGCCGCCGCCGGGCCGGGCTACTCGGCGCACGGGGCCAGCTCGGGCCCGGCGGCAGCGGTGGTGGGGCCTAAGAAAGCCGAGCTGGGGGCGGGAGGCGGCGGAGGCGGCGGCGGCGGGGGGCTGGATGGCCCACGGCTGGCGAGTGAGTGCGGCGGGGCGGCCGGGGGTGGGGTGGGGGGGCGCTGCCGGGAGGGGGCGGCGGGCGGCGCGTTGTTCCTCATCCCCGACGCGCCGCGGTGCTGCCGGAAACAAGTAACAACAGCCATGGTGGTGGTGGGGGACCCCGGGCCGCCCGCACGGCTGCGGCCGTCCCGGACGGGGACGGGGCTGGGCTGGCTGCCAAGAGGAGACCCGGCCCGTACCGGTGGGAAGGAGCGGGCAGGTGTTCGTGGGAAGGGGCTCCTCCTGTGTGGCTTTGAAGGGGCTCCCGGGCAGCTGTCCATCCGTCCCCATAGCGCGAGGCTTGGTGCAGGTTCACAGGTACTCCCTGGCCGAAGTCAGGCCGGGAGCAGGGAGACAGCGCTTTCCGGAGCGGTAGCCTCGGATGGCCTCTCCTGAACAGCGTGTCGGCTCTTGGAAGTTTTAAATGCTCCAGCTAAAATACGACGTTAAAATTACAAAAAAATTATTATAATTTGCGACTCACCTCATCATGAGAAAGAATTTCTTTATGTTGAGGGTGTCAGAGCATTGGAACTGGCTGCCCAAGGAGATTATGGATCTCCCTGTCTGGAAACATTCAAACCCCGCCTGCACGGGTTTCTGTGTAACCTCTTCTAGGTGATCCTGCCGTGGCAGGGGGCTTGAACTAGATGATCCCCTGAGCCCTTCCAGCCTTAATGTTACTATGATTCTGTGGTAGGTGTCTACATTATCTACTACCATGAGCAGAAACGGTTTAAATTTTTTTTTTCCTGAGGTTTTCCAGCCCTCATGTACAGCCCCTTTTCAAGTGGTGGGAGTTCAGATAGCCTGTGTGTCATGCAGAGCTGCGCTGCTGTTGCTGGTCGGTTGTGCATCCTCCTGATGTGCAGGCCGATAGTTAGATGGAGCCTGCAGTAAACTGATTTTAATAACCATTTGTTTTGTAGGTGAAGCAGCATTTGGCAGGCTAGGAAAACATGCTCCTTCAGAACAGCCGTGCCTCTTTACATGAGTGTATTAAGCTTGGCTGCATTATTGATTTTTTACACAAACCTGGCGTTTATTTACATTAAATGCTTTAGCTACTAAATGGTCACAACCATATTTTTTCTGAAATTAAGATGCAACTATGCCTAACATCCTGTATGTAGGATTTTAGTGCTAGATAAATCTTTCAGGATCCTGCAATTGTTGTTTTGCCAGGTGTGGTGAGCTTGTGCTGACGAGTATTATCTCTGTAGTTGGTAGCTTCTCAGTGTCTTACATTAACACAGCACTGTCATGTTTTCCCTTTTAGGAGGAACCTTTAATGCATAAGGCTTTCTATTAAAAGTCTTCCAGATTTTTGTTAAACTTAAGTTATTCACAGTGAAGGCTCTCTTGCCCCTTTTTTTTTTTATTAAGTAGAAATATGTTGGAGGAATTCAGTGGCAATAAGTCAGTCTTTGTTAATTTTTCTTTTGGACAGAGTTCGGTGTGAAACACTTTTTTCCTGTATGAAAGAAACTGGTTAGGGGATTCAGACTTGGGGAGAGGATGCATAATTTAGTTTGCAGCTAAAAGCTCCTATATGAAGGATGCTCTTCTAAGAAACAGTTAAAAAATTTTTGCCCATGCCCTGAATCTAAGGCAAAAGCTTTCAGAATCGGTGTGTGCTTGGGGGTTGATACTGCTGAGCAGTTAAATTATGTGAAATGCTTGCTTCTGTTGAATGTGCTTGCTGCAGTTTTGTCCAGTTGAGGCTTCTCATTCACCAAGAATGGAGAAGCCCGCTGTGAGGCTGTCCGTGGTCGCCTGCTGGGAATGCTGCATCATTTGTTGTAGGGGGCAAAAGCTTCAACTGGTAGATCTTGAAGGACACTAGCTAGGAAAAAGAGCCCAGAAATGAAGGACAGAGAAATTTAAGTTGAAAAGCCAGGAAATGGGCCTAGTCTCACTTCTAAACTTCTCTGCTTTGGGATGCATTTGTGAAAAAAATAGGGAAAACAAGTCTTCAAAATCTGAAGTTGATATGTATAGGTACTGACAACCTAATGTCTAAATTCCTCACCTTGCTGATGGCCTGTGGTGTTAACAGTATGATTTCCAAGTGGCTGGTATGAGAGTTCTTATTTCTGTGGATGTAGGAAGACACAAAGTCATATTAAAAAAGTTGTGAGGTTAAGAATATGAAATTGGCAATTGCCAAAAATCACCTGCCTGTACAGTCACTGACTGTCTAATTGAGAAGTATTTGGTAGTCTTAATGTGACTGTGGATGCCACCTTCTCTTGCTCCTTTCTCACTGGACACCAGCCTCATTCAGTGCACAGAGCAGATAATGCTCATTGACTAATTAACTGGGTAGTCCTATTGTTAAAAGTGGGTCAGTGCCTCATTCTAACATGCGTGTTACTCTAATCCTGCTTTGAGTGCAGGATTATTAATTTACTTATAGGTTTTTCTGTGGTAATCACAAGGGCTCCCCAAATACCAACTTATTTTCACCACATGGGTGGTAGGAATGTTGAGTGATGAGGAGATGGTGAACAGTGAAAATGCAAGAAATATTCCAGTGTGGAAGTATTCCACTACTAGAGGATGAAGAGGAATGACCAGCTGACATCCTCAGAACTAACCAGGCAGAGTTTCTCAGGTGATGTGTGGTTAAGCTATAGATGTTTTGAGTGCTAACATCTGACAAAATTCCAGAAGTGATCAGATAGTCTTGGAAGAAAACTCTACTTGAGATTATGAAATAAAAAAAATCCCCACCTCTGGATCAGACTCCTCTTCCCCTACTTGTGTATGGCTGAAAGGCTGCTGGGAAATCCTGCTTTATCCTTGCCTCGTACTTATGCTTTTGTCCACATTATCTACTGCTGTCCAGTGTCAGAGATGGGGTAGTGGGCTTAATGTGGCTTTGGCTTGATGATGTGGATTTTTATGTTCCTGGGGAGCAAGACTGACCATGCCTATGAGCTCCACCCACTCTCAGAGGGTAGTGCTGCTGCCCACTGCCCCCAGACTATTTGACATGGAACACGTGTTCAAAGCACCATTCCTACTTTTTCCACCAGAGCTGAGTGCTCAGCCTTCTGCATGCTTCACCTTCCAAGAGTAAGGTGGCCTGCTGACTGCATACAGAATAGGGAATGTAGTTGATATTGCCTATCTAAAAATTTATTTAAAAAATTAAGCATTTTTACGTAGCAGTCTTGTGACAAAATAAGAGGGAAAGTAAAATAATACATTTTCTCCAAATTTGGTAGCTGCTTAAATTTGCACATGGTGCTCTTCTAATACTTGTATGTGCCATGTGTCAGAAGGCTATAGAAGAAGCAGAGGGGGTGAAATGACTGGTACTTGCTGTTTAGGGAGAATGTATGATTAACAGGATTTAAAGGAGTAGCCTATGGAAGGATGGGTAGAGGGCATGGTAGCATGAAGATTTTCTCTTCTCGTGTGCGCCCTCTGTTCTCTGTGGCACTTCACAGCTTCTGTAAGCGGCAGACCAGCAGCCTGCTTTGCTGCATGCTGCGGGCTTGTTCCTAGGCCACCATCCCTTCTCAGTGCTGCCTGAGGGGAGGTGGAGAGGAAAGTGTTGTGGCATTAAAACGTGTCGTGCCTGTACCTCAGTCAGACAAGTTAAAGTTGTGTGGACAACTGCCATTGTATTTGTTGGCTTTCAGGTGGTTGAACGGGTGTAATATTCTTTTACGTGTAGACCTCATACTATATATTGATAGATAGCTGAAGTGTGGCTCCAAACATTTGCTGATTCTGCTCCACTTTTTGCTGTGAAGTTCATAATACATAGTACTCGCCCTTTCCTCTGGCTTCTGATTCCTATAAAACGCTGGGGTGCTGAGCCGAGGAGTGCCGCGGAGCTGTCGGTGCGGAGCTGGCCACAGCAGCAGTGCTGCTGCTGCTGCAGGAGTTTCCAGTGTCAGAGCCTAGCCCACCCTCTCACTGTGACATGTTTGCATCTGGTTATCTGCTAGAAAGCCTTTTGCAAAGCCCTCCTAGGAAATCTGTAGTTGGGAAACAGTCCTGTGTTTCTGCAAGGTGGCATTTTTCTATGGCTGCTGAGAATAGTCCATCTGTGAATAGACTTTATTGCCGGCCTACCAGAAGGTGGAAAGGGACATCAAGACTTGGCATGTGTTAGGTTGGCCTAATAAAATCATTATGTTTGTTTTCACAGTACTAATAAAAACATTACTTTTTTTTCCACAGCCAACCACCTGCGTGTTGTGTCTAGTCAGGGCTGTAGTGGCCACTGCTGTAGCAATTCCATATGCAATCTCTGTTTAGTTTAGTGAGCATTACAGCTTAGCTTTTGTGAAATCCCTAAATATAGGAGGCTTGGAGTGGAAAGACCTAGGCATTTGTGAATTTTCTGCTTTTTACAGGGTGTTTGATTCTTTACCAGTGTGCTCCTTTTTAAACAAGGTGATATAGAAGAAATGGAAATATAGCTATTCATCAAAACTGATACTAAAGGTCATCTGTTGGATTACACTTCTTAATGCAGTGAAACTGGTCAGGGTTATTCTGAATGTGGATTTTTCTTATCTTTGATAGCATTTCAGTATTTACAGGTTGAAGTGTTTAGAAACAGTTATATGAAACTTTTAAGTATGAGTATAGTTGCAGTATGTCACATACTCTTCACTTTTCCTGGGGTTTGTTTCTTTTCCACTTCTGTGGAGAAAATACTTATTGTAGTAAAGGTTTATGGTTGAGAATTCTTTTTCCAAGCATGTTTGCATTTTCTGTGAGTGATGCTGTCTTAGTTGTGTACCTTGATTGGATTTTCTTTTCTTTTAGAGGTACCTCCCCTTCAATTTTTGTAATACCTTTTCCAGGAGTTGATGGATCATACAATTTTAATTTTGTTTTGCTCTGAATATTTTTAAGAAATGGGAAAACAATTCTTAGCATTTGGAGACCAATACAATTGAAAATTGAAGAGTAAAACCAATAATCAGTTAGAGATGCATGAGAGGAAATGAAAATTACTGAGTTCGCTTAATCACTTTTTGTCTCATATGTCAGCTTCAGAAATCAGGCAATTAGACATGGGTTTTCTTTTTATGTGTTTCATGTGGAAATAACAGAATCACAGAATATTCTGAGTTGGAATGGACCCATGAGGATCATTGAGTCCAACTGTTAAGTGAATGACCCGTAGAAGGAGAATGGTTTCAGGGGAGCTAAGGAAAAAGAAGGAAAAATTTATCCATCTGCAAAGTTATTTGGGATTTTCAGGGCAGTGAAATTAAAAAAAAAATACACGATTAATTTGCTTTGATTTTATCTGTTTGTGTACCTCGTGGGTTTTTCTTATGGTATAGGAAATCATTCAGAGTCCAGATATTTCACAAGAATTGTGGATATTTGAGGAGTATTGGTAATTACTTGTTTCTGGTAGGACCCACCCTGTGTTGGGCACTGAAGAATACTGTAACAGTATTACTCTTGTCATTGTTTTCCTGCTTAAAGGTGGACATATAAAGGATTGTGAGTTACCCCAGTGTAACTGGGATTAGTTATGTTATGTGAGCAAGCTCTCTGCTATATCTTAATAATTGGAAGCTTGTTTTTTCAAGACTGAGGGGGTTCCTATTTCATTTCTATTTAGTAAGTATTAGAAACTGATTTTTTTAGGTGTTGTTGTAGGAGCGGGCCTTCAGGAAGGATTTGAATGTCCAGAAAATAGTGACTCTGAGGATTAGCATAGGAAGGTTTCCATGTGTAAGGGACCAGCTAGAAGCAAATTTAGACTGCTCTGGAAAAAGTGGACCAATGGTAAGTGAGGCTAGGGTGATAAGTACAAGCATTTCTGTAGAACCTCCAAAGCAGAAAAAATAATCTTGGTTGTGAGGCAGCTGATGAAAAGGGGTCAATGCAGGGATTTAGATAGTAAGCTGATGTGGCTGATGTTTTCCTGATTTGTTGCTTTCTAGTAAAGATGTAATGCTTTATGCCACCAGAAAATATGGTGTGGTGAATCAGTGTGTATGGACATGAGTCGAAATTGATCATGCTCTTTTGGGTGTGTGTAGGCTTCATGAGTCTTTCAGTATTAAAGTTCCAATTATGTAGTTGCTTTGTTTGATCCTCAAAGATATTTTGTACTTAGAACTTACTTGTATTTTTTAATTTGCTTTTTAACAGCCTTTTCCTCCTGACTTTTTTAAAATTTGAAAATAGGGATTTAGAAACAAAGCACAGATATATAAAAGTGAGAGCTGAGACCCTCATTATACAAGTTGTTGTCACGTTGGTCCTACAATGTGTGACTTCTGTAGTTTATGGATAGAATCTCTCAACTTCAGTTGGTTTACTGCTGAGGCAAATGGCAGGAGGACTTTTCCTTTCTTTTATGCATTCTTCCCAGCTGCTGTGAAAAATATCCTCATTTTCTCTTTGGTTTATCTGCACATTCTTCATGCAATTTTTTTTATAAAAAGTTGAGCTTTAGTTGGAGGCTGTTAAAACAAAAACTTAAATGTTTGAAAAAATTGATGCAGTTTATTGAATAGTTCAATGCAATATTTTAGGAATTGTGAAAGATCTTGGAGAGGGTTAGCCCTGAAAGCTATGGTATTAAGTAATTGTGTCACTTCAAATTGCTGTTTCTGATAACAGAATAGTTCTGATTACTCTTTTGAGAAAGTATCAACTTTAATTTGTATTATCACTGTGCTTTTGGACTTGGTCCATGACAAGGAGTCCAGCTGCTCTAGACTCTGTAACAAGACTTTTACAGAGCAGAAGGACGGCACCTGTGCTGGTTTTTTGTCTTCATCAGATGCTTTTATGATATGTGAGGTATATACAAAAAAAGAAGAAGATAGCCCAGCCATTTAATATTGTGGTAAAGCTAGCTGTTTTCCTTTGCTTGCCCGTGAATATCTCGTCATGTAGTGGGAGTGTTTGTAAATAAGGCAGCATTTCCCAAACTGTTTTGCTTCCTGTCTGCCTTTCAGCCAACTTGGTTCATTTGTGCTGTCTGCCCTCCAACTGCATTTCGTCACAGCGTCCTAACCCAGGCGTGTGCTTTTATTTTTGCCTCTCACGCCTGGAAGCGTCGTTCATTTTCTTTGTCTGGTGCCTCTATTTCAGAGATTCCTAGTCTGTGTTTCAAAAACGTTGCATTAAATGAGAGAGGCATAAAAACAGCAGATAATCCTATTTTTCTAATAAGTTCCAAGTAGGAGCACTGTAGAGAAAATAACACGAAGGTGTACAAGTAAGGTTAGCACCACCAGTGCAGGATTTCCTGGTGTATGGAAATGTACATGTCAGTACAAAAAGGAAAAAGAGTGTAAGTGTAAGCTCCTCTGACACCTTGGTGCTTCTAGGTGACTAAAAGGACACAAATCTTAAATGACTTACTTAGATAAGCTTTGTATAAATGTTTTATTATTTTTGTCTCAATATTAGGATAGCTATCTCTGTAAATTCCTCTGGAGATACAGCACTGTAGTTTTTTACTGCTTTATATCTAGCTGAGATAACACCTTGTCCTTGGGATGCACATGTATGCAGTGAACCTATAGTTCAGTTTACCAGTGTGTGAAAAGTACACTGTTGCAGTGCTGGGAGTTTAAATCAAGATTATATATAAACTTTTAACCCAGCCTAAAAATAATTACACATTTAGGAAAAAAATGCTAATAGCAAAATGAATTATTTCAATCCATGTTTTATTACCTTGCCAGAAGTCTTTAAAGTACTGTTTTTAAAATTGTCAGCTAAATCTGTTGTGGTCTTGCTTCAGCCCATTCACTTTGGGAGTGATATATCACATTATTGGCAAGGATTCTTTTTTATATTAATAACAGTGTCTGAAATCATCAGTGCTGGTACTGGATTCATAAAAGAAGTAGTCTAGGATAATACAGCATTTGTTTACTGGCTAGTGAAATCATAGAGTGAAAATATCGGAAAATCTTTTCGGATAGTATTAGTGTCCTGATAGTGTTGATGTTAGACAAGACAAGCATTAAACTAAATTTCACTGAAACCGACCCCTTCACTTGAAGCGTGTGTGCTCAGTTCATGGCAGTACTTAGGCTGTGATGAGATACTTTGTTTCTGAAAAATGTCATTGTCATGAGTGAGGCAAAAGTAACTATCTTTTCTTTTTTTTTCCTCTTTGGTGTCTGCATCTGGCGGGAAGCCTACTTTCTGCTAAAATTCTGTGGGAGAGGAATTACATAAGAAGATATTTATTTTTAATTGCAGTTGTCACCTTAAGCTGCAGTGTTACTCACCAAGCAAGAAATGTATTAGATAATATATGTATAAAAAGTAGAAAACTTTGTCTTAATTTCTCAAGACGTTCTATTTAATTTCTTTCCAGAATTGCCAGGGTGTACCTTCTGTCTTGAATATTGATGGAATTTAGGAATTTGTTCTATTTTCACCAGGTGCTTACATAATGTGTTAGCTTTTTTTTTTCCCCCTCTGGATTCTTTGTTGTTCGCTTGCGCATCCGTCTTTACTCAGACCTGCCTGGTCATCCTTTCTGCTTTTGCAAGGAAGTTGTTGCTTCTCTCCAAGAGGAATCTGTTGAAAATATCTACAGTTTCAATGCGTGGATAGTGCTGCTGCACAACAGAAAGGCTTATTCCTTTAACAAAAAATAGCTAATTCAGGATTTTCCTAAAATTGCCTAAACTTACCTGAAGTTGTAATCAATGTCTTAAAAGAGAAAAGACAGACATCAGAAGAACTTCATTGGTATTTTAATAGCATGGTGTATGGAATGTTTTAAAGTGTTTGCTTGCAGTTGTTCTATAGGAAAGATTTGGGTGGATAAATCAAATGCAGGAACTGATGTGAATTGGTAAACACTAAGAATAAAAGAATAAAGTTTCTGAAACTTTATAAGAATAAAAACTTTGAGGACTAAGGTGGTTTTTTTTCCCAGCTTTGGCTTCCACTTTTTTACTACCACATTTCTTGTGTGGTAAAGTGTGCCCACTTCTGCAGGCCTTTTATGGGTTGCTTATGATAAGTAATTTTTCTAAACTGCTATGGTCTTCAAGAAGCAAGTGAGAATTTCTGACTTGCTAAATGTTTGGCAGAAGGAGGAGAAAGTTGTCTACTTCTCATAGAGAAGGCCAGGTGGCAATGACAGTAAAAATGCTTTGGCTGTTCAGATATTTGCTGGGCTATCAGCAGTGTGAAAGCTGAATGTCCCTTTGAACACAAGTGGAGTATGCATTGAACACTTTTTTTTCACTCTATAAGTAATGCAAGCATTACTTTTTTGCCTTTTCTGCAGGCTTAATTTTCTTTCTAATTGCTACAGGAAAGTCAGCTTAAGGAAGCTAGTATTGAATTTTCATTTAAAGGCAATAGTTATACTTGCCACTTCTAGAGCATTCTGTTATAAACCTGAGCTATTGCCAGGAAAACTATCCTCTGCTCCAATGAGTGTAGTTTTGATGGTTTTCTTTTGATTGTTCTTGTGGAATATGCTTTCTTGCACTCTGGGTCCCTCTGCTAGCAGTATATTTCTAGACCATTTGGAAGAGGATAATAAAAATCCTTGGCTTTGAAAGCCATTTTGAAATTGCTGTGGTACCAGTGGAACTGAACGCTGTGGAGGCGGGTCAGCACTGGAGTACTGGAGAATTTGTTGGAGTGGCACAAAGAGGCTGATTGGTATGGCCAAACCAAAGCACTTCAGTACAGAGATGGTCTTCCTGCAGCTAGATAAAAGGAAATGTTGAGTAGTTTCTGCTGTTTGGAGTGCCCAGTTAGATATCACTGTGCCAGTAGCCTAAATTGTGGCTTTGAGCAGCTTTAAGTGTCTTGGATAGGCTTGCATAGCAAATACCAGCAGCAGAAGGGCTGCAGTGTCAAAGATCCCAGCAGCATCCTCGGCCTTGCTCAGCTCTGGGATTGCTGCCCAAAGCCCGCTCCTGCCTGCAGCTTGACCTGCCTGGCACCGAGGGTGTTGCAGCCAGAGCAGGAGCGAAGCACCTGGTGCTGTGTCTGTGCCCTGGCAAGGTTACTGTCACAGGTTCAAGTGCTTTGTGTCAATATTGGGTGACTGAGCTGTACCACCTGTCTGGAGTTACTGCAGGCCAGCTCTGGGATTTCTCAGTGTGGAAAAACTTGAAAGTTTTCATTTGCTTCTTCCCAGTTTGAAGGATTTTGTGCATTAATTGCATTTGTTCAAAGGGAGAAATGGGGGTTCCTGGATTCTCATGATGACTCTAGCATAGTGAGGAGCAGTGGGAGAAGCAGGAAGAATAGTCTTTTTCTTAATTCGTCAATAGAGCCTGAAGGATTTGGAAAGTTGATGGTGTCATCTGAGGGAGTATCTTGCTAGTTTGTTGAAAATTGGATAGACACTCTTTTCTGCCAAAAGCATAGGATGAAGTAGCAGATATACTGCTGAAATTTTATAGTGTACCTTGAAATGACAGTTGTTCCTGGAAATAAACCAGTTTTTCCTGGTTAGTCAAGGTGTAGCATAAAAACTGCAGGAGTTTTTGATAACGGCTGAGTTACAGACAGATGAAGCTATTTTGGAAATGTATTTTTAGAATAAATAAAAACCACGGTTAAAACCTTGAATAATTTATGGGCAAACTGGACTGAAACTGCTTACAATTAGACATGGATTGGCTATCTTTTTTGTTTTCTTGTACAAATGAGTCCTAGTATTTTTCATGATGCCAGAAAACCCTGTTAAGATGCTGACCTTCGCAGTGTGAGTTAGGGACTGACTGTGGCAGGAAGGATGAGACAGTAATTGGCATTACTGCAGATACTACTATTTTCCATAGTACAAGAGTTGAACTATAAAATACTTTTCCTAGACTTCTCAATGTGACTTTCCCAAGTGAAGGCAAAAGAGGAACAGTCATTTAAAAGACAAATCCAGTAAGTTTTGTCTTTTTTTAGGGCTGCAGCAAGAGAGGACTTCTGAAGTTTCCATGTGGCTACTTACTTAAAATTATGGAGGAGCTAGAGCATGGATTGTGGAGGGAGTTCTGTTTTCCTGTTCTCTTAGCTAACTTTTAAAATTTTTGTAAAAAGAAGTAGCAATTCATTAATATTTAGCATCTTTAAAGTTTCTTAGGCATTTCCTTCCAACGTACAGAATATAAAAATAATGCTATAGATTTGGCAGCAAAAGTTCAAGAATCTTTTTCTGTTGCAAAACTGATGTTTATTGCCACTGAGATATTCCATTTGTTTGGTCTCTCACATACAGTTCTCCATTTGAACTGATGTTGATGTTACCCCCAGTGGGCTGATTCATGCAGCTCCGGTCTCAGGGGAGTGAGTGCAGCTGGGCACTGTTTCCTTCTGTCTGTGGTGTGCATGCTCCTCGTCATCCTCCTCTTCCAGCCCTTCCTGTGGTCACGTATGACTGTACTTTTGCTGTTTCCTGTGCCTAACACATGGAAACGGCTCACCAGATTATGCAGTCTGTTTTGGAGAGAAAATTCCTGTTCTGATGAAAACTGAGGGTTTATAATATGCATTCCTTTAGCTGTGCCACTAAGTTGCATTTTATTTCCTTTGAGGATTAGGATCAGGAAGTTGTTTCCGGGTGTCACCACCTGGCCGCGGGTCCTCCCAGAAGTTCAAGTTGGATAGTTTGGTACAGGATGTTCCTCTGAGTTGGATGTGTGCCTTCCTACCTTGAAGCTACCCATTACTCATGCCTGTTGGCTTGCAGTGGCCGGGCCATACTGATTAGTGTTTTTATAATTTACTGTGGGTGCTTTTACAGAAGGTTCATTTGAACTGCAGCTTGCATACCATTGTAAATGCTTCTGTTTTTCCTGTTGAAGTAATACCTATTGAGAGTTTTGTGTTAATTATGACAACTGCTTGTTGTTCTTTGTAGTTTTTTAGTATTGAATTAATTCATTCGTGGTGAAAGTCTTGTATGTCAAAGCCCTTGTTTCTAGGTGGGATGAATTTTTTTCTTGCATCCTTCACACTTGCTTTCAATCTAAAAGACTTTTCTGGCTACATTTCAGGAAATTGTTGCCACTTTAAGGAAGCATTTAAAGTATGCTTTCTGTGAAAGGGTTTGAGATATTTTTAAGTGTTTATTTTCTATATGTTACCCTTTAAAAGAGCCAGTGCATCCAGTTCAAAACTCTACTTAACACATATATTTCCAAGAAGGGCATGCAAGAATATGGGTCTTCATAAAATAAGGTTGCCTTCTAAGTTTTTTAATTGATTTATTTTCTTCTTGATATCGTTATTGTCGCCGTTATTCTTGTTGCTAAAGTTCACACTCCTCATTGCTTCTTTCTGCATTTGTGCTGTAACTTCATGCTACAAATGCTCTCATTTAGTAACTTCTTTCATTAACTTCCTTTTTCATGATATGCACTATTATGTTTTTGGTTGTTTTAATGAGAAGACAGTAGTATCATATTCTATTCTCCTGCCAAAAAAAATATTAAAATATATATATATAAAGTAGATACTAGTGAATAAACTTATGATTAAAGAAACCCTTTCTGAAGCATTTCTTTTTTCTCTTTTCCTTCTAGTTCCCGGGATGGATGGTGGTGGGTTAGCTGATGCTAATCTAACGGATTCATTCTTTAGCACCAGCTTTATTGGTGTTAATGGATTTGGAAGTCCTGCTGAAACAAAGTATCCCATGATTCAGGTAATAGCAGTGATTTGTATAATGTTTCATTAGTTCCGGCTGGTGTTACACCAAAATGGGAAAACTGCTGGAGAGGCAGGACAAAAATGTGCCATCTTGTATGGTATACAGAGTATGTACTCACCTTAATCTTGCAAATGGAAATGAAACAGTATCATTGCTTTAAAATTAATCTGGTTTTATTGGCCTGAGCTGTTTTGCTGAGCTTTGCTGCATACATTAACTCTGTGTTAGGTTTCTTTTCTGAATGTGACTTTCTAGACTTCTTTTTATGCTCATAGCTTTTGATAGCCTTTTGATAAATATATAAAAATCGAATTTTGAATCTTTTCAAAGATCAAAAATCGCTGAAGGAAAATGTGAACTGTCAAACCTGAAATTACTAGACAAAAATTTCAGAATTTGTCAACTCAGACTCTGGTGGTGGTATGTTGAATTGATATTTAAATCTTCTGAAATGCTTCCTTGTATTTATAGTGCTCTTTAGAGGTTGGCATAGGAACTCCCATGAGGTGGAATTTATTGTGTAGGTAGTATTATACACAATTTGCAACAAAAGTCTGTTGTATTTAAAACCTAAATAAGTATCTACTGAATTAACACATGAAGTACTATAATAGCTCCCTCAAAGTGTTATGCATTTTAAAAGACACACAGTCTGTCCCTGAAAGAAGATGGTCTGTCCTGTTCTAAACAAAGCAACTTCTGGTAAATGAGAGAGAGAGCACAAGTCAAACAGTTCACACAGAGTCCTGACAACAACTCTCTTCTTTTATATCGAGGAAACTCTCCTTATGAGGTTACTTTGACCTCAGTTGTGGCTGTATTATGGATTGAAAAATAACTCAGCAAAAGGTGGGAATTAATTAGGTGTGTTCCTTTTTTCTTTTGTTTGGGTTTTTTTTTTTACTGCATGTTTTCAAGAAGGCTGGATTTTCTTATTAGACAGAATTACAGAAGTATGGAAGTGTTTTCTTGGCTGTTTTGCATGATTTAAAAAGAAAAATTTTAACCTCTGATCCCAAAGTGTACTGTTGAAGCTGGCAGTTACAAATTTTTGTATAACTGAGGTCCTATAATTTTAACACAGTCATTATGTTTTGTATCCTTAAACTGTATTCTATAGAAACACTAGTCTTTCTAAACACCAAATTTTAATTATAGCAGTTTCTTCTAGAAAGGCAGACAATAAGGCATGCATCTAACATGAATACTCATAGGGTTTTTAAATACTTTACTAATGCCTGAGATGACAGTCAAGGCATTATTGTTTCTCTTTGAGAAGAAATCAGTGTGCCTCTTGCCCATTGGAGGATAAAGAAAATTACTTGAGAAGAATGGTTTTATTAGTGTTGAGAATGTGCTTACAAGCATCAAACGACAGTTTGAAAAGCATTCCTGTATTGATTTTCTTCCTTTGAATCCTGTAATTTAAGTTCTTGTTTATATAGGTAAAGCTGGTAATGCTGTCTGTTTGGATTGTGTGTCAACTTCTAGGTTAAGTCCATACTGACAAAATTTAGCCACTTGAAATGAGATTTTCTGTGTCATTCAGGCCTTTGGAGAACAAGGCAGGGGAGAAATTTTAGTGAGTTTGACTTTAAATAATATTAGTCCTTTATGGTTTGGAATGGAGACTTTGAATCCGATAAATTGGTTACTGCGTCAAGGTTATACCTCTTGCTTGCTTTCTCTGAAAATTTGCACAAATTTTGTCACTTGGTTAAACCTTTGCAGAACTGGTTTATATGGACCCTCTGGAGATTTCCTAGATGTTAAATAATTTCCCAAAGATGTAATCTGCTCTGGCATGTTCTATCTTGAGTACATTTTTGCAGTTGCAGCTCTGGTCTAATCTAGGCCTTGCCTGAACTCAGGGCAGGAATGCTGATGAGCTTCATTTCCCTCTTTCCTTTTCTTCCACTTCAGACTGAAGCAGCATGGAAGTGGATCTGTATGTAATGAGAGAGAGCTGTATCTGTGTTAATTGGAGCAGAGGGGTTGGTAAGGGAAAATAAACTTACAGTGTGAGCTTAGAGAAGCTGAGCTGAAGATCAGTAAAGAAGAAACCAGGAACTATTGAGCAAAGGGACTGAAGCAGAGAGGAGACCTTGGTGGGACACTCACAGGATAGGAACTGGAATGGTACAAACACAGTACATAGAAACTGACAACAAGTTTTCATAATGTAAAGGTGGGACAAAGTAGGGTGGAGAGAACAAATCCATGTTCCTATTTCTCTCCAGGTTCTTGTATCAAACTAAAGATGCTAAAAATTTAGTGTTGTGCCATCCATGAAACATCAGATGTCTTCTGTGAAGTATTTCATTAACTCAGTTTTGCTTTTGCAGAAACATCGGTTCCATCTGAGTTACTTTGTCATCTCTGGTCGATCTGTGTAGTTCACAATTAGATGCATCAGTGATGCAATATGAGGCAAGCCCCTCAGCTTGTTTTTTTAAACTGAGAGATTGCACAAACATGCACATAAACACGCTGATAGAAAAACAGTAGTAAGATGCAGCAAGATGTTAGGTAATGGTAAGTTTATGTTGCCAGTGCTGCCTTGGGGTTATGTTTAGAGTTGTATTTCTCATAATGTTGTGTAATTTTTTTCAGTGGGAAAATTATTAGTGGGGCTTACTCATAACACAAGATGTGTGGCACATCCCTGTGTATTGAACATCCATTTGACATTTGGTTAAATGTTCATCATATGGTTCTTGATTTATTTCTGCATGATGTTTGCATCCTTGTGAAGATTCTTAGCTGGCAGTGCACTTTTGGGTGCTGTTACAACTATTCCATCAAACTTTTTGCAGTGCTTTCCATATGAAACAAGAAAGTAGTATACATTTTATAGATGCACATGATGGTAAAGGATGGCAATTAAACAAACAATGCTGCAACAGTGCTGGCAAACAAAAGAACTGAGTTTTTGAAACTAATCTTTACAGGTGGAAGGTGAAGAATGGAATTAATGATCATCTGTAAAATACTTGGTTCAAGTTGCTCAACTGGCCTCACTTTAGCAAAGATAGTAAAAAAGTCTTCATACATATTCAGAGAAATACTCTTCAGGGTATTGCTCATTTCTGTTACCATGAAATAATCTTTCTGCTGCCCTGGTTTTATTCACTACATACCTCTCAACATAATCATCAGGTATTCAACTGATGAGTTGTCTTGACTATTCCTATCTAATCTCCAGAATGTGTTTGTCATGTGCAGCACATTAAACAGAGGTTTATTGAAAAGAGTGTGTGGTTGTATATTTTTGGGTTATCATAATGCATTTATAATGGAACCAGACTGCATCAAGCAAAGCTGTATCAAAGTTTGCAATTAACACGTTTTTGTTTGCAGTGCCTGATCTCTAAGACTCAGCGTTAAGTAAGCAGCAAAGGGAGGAAAGTGAATTGTGAATTATATCCATGATGAATTGGAAGTGGATGTGCTGCTTTGACCATAGATAATGTAGATGACTAGATGTCAACATTTCTGTAGAATGGCTGTTTTTGACTTTCAGATTTCATTTATATCTGTGGAAGAATATTTTACGAGAGCCTGAAAATATCTTTGGGCTTAGATTAATGTTGAAGATGCAGTTAATGGCAATACTCACTTTGCAATGAGGAAAACCGAGTAAAAGTACTTGGTACAGTTCAGAAGAGGCAGGATTTTTGAAGTGGTCATGGCTGTAATTATTCCTTTTTCTTCCTTTCTGAAAGATACCTCTCTGCGTCATCCTTTCACTCCTCCTACTTCAAGGGTCTTTGCTGTTGGCCAACCTTCCATTGCCACTCCATCATCTTCTATTGTTACTTAGTTTCCTATTGACTAATAGTCTTTGGTCCTCATTGGTTTGTGTTTTTTTCATGACTCTTTCATTTGACATGTCTCTTCTTCCCGGAATCTGCATATGCTTTCATATATTAACAGCTTTGTTTTCCATCTTATCAAAGCACTTTTTTTCTGTTTTCCGCTTCTCTAAGTAATACTAACTGACTGCAGAGCAGGCCTGTGCAACACATGGCCACAGGCTGCATGCTGTCCTTGAAGCTGTTTTTTTTTCTTCTGGCATAGCGGTAGTTGCCAAGAGACAGTCAGAGGTGTGGTTCGAAAAGCAGCTCACTGCTTTTGGCTTTCCCAGCAGTGAAGAGGCAGGAGCTGGCTGGCTGGGATGCCTCTAATGCTTGGCTTTTGCTCAGTTGCTCTGTGTGTGCCACTTGGTTGGCTGGTGTCACTGTGCCTCTGGCATTAGTGCTGCCCTTTGACTAATTTGTGACTTGACCAAAGATGCAGGTGGTGTGGAAAGAAGCTTTAATAATATTGTGTTGGGCTGTTCAAAGGGTATTATAGCAGGATGAGGCAGAGAAGTGTTGATGTTAAAGCTTTTAATGTTGTATTAGAATTGAGCAGCTTGGTTGTAAGAGCATAAAACAGTAGAAGGTGCCTTCATCTATGTTGCTTCACAGAATTCTGGTTTTCTTTATTTTGATGGGATGAGATTTTTAACTACATGGAGTCCATTGACAGCAGGTTATGTAGAAAGGAAGAATCTTAAGTTCTCAGTAGATCACCCTAATTGAAATAATAAGGGAGTAACAGTCTTCAACATTAAAATTGGCAAGGCCAAGCAATGCTTTCCCCATGCAAATGTTGGTATACTAAGCATTCTTGAATAGCCTGAGAAGTAGCAACCACGCTCACCTCAAAGCCTTGCAGCTGAATAAATGCCAAGAGCTTTGTTGCCACTGCTGCATCTGCCAATGGTTGAGTAATAAAACTCTCCTTATAGCACAGAAGCTTGTAAAAATGTCTTCAGTTTTTAACTGTCGAGAACTGAGTGTAACTACAGATGTGCTATTTTAAAGATAAAGTTATGCAGTTGTTTTCATAATGCTTTCTGAAGAAATCCAGTTGCTTTATTTTCAGCAGTTGAGTGAGTCCTTCTGTAGATGGTGCCACATGTGCTAACTATCAAAGACAGGTTTTGGAATGTTTAAAAAGAAAAGCAAAAGATACCACCCTGTGTAGGTAACAGAATCTGACAACTAAATAATGTCACAGCCAAACAAATCCATCTTAATCTTTTGCAGAATGACTGTTTGTACTCCAGTCAACATTATTCAAAAAATTATAAAGAAATATTTTTGAAATCCAGTTCTAGTGAAACTGTAGTAAGATGAAGAGACTAGATTGTGACATACTGCAAAATATTTTGACATTGTATGCTTAGCACCATGGAAGGACCATGAGGAAAATCCGTACTTTCTCACGGTTAGGGCAGGGAATATTGAGAAAAAATTAATAAATGTCATCTCTTATGTATTTTGGAGAAAAGAAATGGTGGAGAAGAAAGGAAAGTTACTTCAAGATAAGTCTCATAAGCTATGCAAAACTAGATCTAATTGTATCAAAGTTTTATTAATGCTTTATCTTGATGAGAACTTTTGTAATATACACTTGAGGGAGATGAAAGTAAAGCAAACTTGCCTTAAGTGCAGATATAATTTTGGGGTTTGTTACTGAATATTGAATAGTGGAGGCAAAATGGTGTGTTCTTTTTAGAAGACGGGAATGTTTGTTGTAACGCTTCTCTTCCTAGTGTACTGCACGGAGGAAGTGGACTGCCTGAGGTAAAACATTGCCAAAAGGTCAAGGGTGGTGATCCTTCCCTTCTGTCCAGCAGTGGTGACGTCACATCTGGAGTGCTGGGCCTCTCAGTTCATGAGAGGCAGAGATAGACTGAAGAGAGTCCTGTGAAGGGTCACAAAAACGATGTGGCTACTGGAGCATCTCTCCTGAGAGGAAAAGCTAAAACAGGAATAACTTTTAAAATCTGTTAAAGGGAGAAGGGCAGGATGTATGCCAGCCATCCTAGTTGAATTTTGAGTACTGTTTAAAGAGCCTCAGCAAATCATAGCAATAGGCAGGGAGAGAAAAGGGGTTTGTAGAATTGAGTGTTTTACTTGGTTATCACAAAGTTGTCTTTCTGTATTAACTTCCATATGATAAAAGGCCTGATGTACTAAAACAGTCTGAAGCTCTCCTATGTGTGTTCTTACCTTCCCTGTCAGGCTTAATATTCAGTTTTCTTCCATGTTAATGGTTGCTTTTGCCTTTCTGGAGCTTTCCTCCCTTGAGGTGCTTACAATCTTCTTGAAATTGAGTTTGTATAAAAAATAGTTCAACATCATTAGAAGGGGTTGAGAAGTGTTGCTTAAAATCAAAGCTGCCTTCTGGAAAACACAAATAACAAGCAGCACTTTTGTGTTCTTTTAAATTTTTCTTTCTTTCAAGACCTTTTTGATAAGAATCAGATACAGAAGTAGCCTTCATTAAGACTAAATGTGTTTGGGTGTGGTAGAAATCTTAATATTAAAACAGTTCAAAAAGCTTTTAGTGATTGCATGCAGGTCTTCTGTGAATAATGTTAAGGTAAGAAGCTTGCGCATGTGTAATAAAAATGAGCAAAATGAAAAATTCATGAATGTGATGGAGGTTTCTAACTATTCAAGGTACAGGTTACCAGCAGTTGTTAAGGCAAGAGCTGCCTGAGCTTTGGTTTTTTGAAATCCTGGTGTAAGATGTGTTTGCACCTTGAATGGGGCTTGACTTTGTAAAAGCACAGTTGATGCTCACAAATTTGGGTTGCACTGTGCTTTCGGAATCCAGAACAATATGCTCTGACAGTCTGCCTTGTGTGCACTGTATGTTCTCAGTGATTGTGTCAGCACTGGTTTTCATCATCTCAGGCTCCTGCTCACATTGAGAGTCTGTTGGTTGAATGTTTAACTCCTGTACCTGAGGATGGTGAATATTGATGGAATAAAAGTACTTTGTTTCATGTTTAACCTATGTGCTTAACCAGCTTTGATACTAACACAGTTCTCAATATCATATTTAATCCTGTTTCAACAAACCGTTACCTTTTTGCATTAAAATTATTGTTAAATCTGGTATTATAAGTGGACATTAATACTATTTTTATCTACACTAGCACAAATCTTGTGCAAATCTGAAAGGTTCTCTTTAGGAAATTTCTTCTTAAACCCCTTTGTTTTATGAGGATTGGTGTGGATGTCTCAAATGCCAAAAAAACCTACATAACAGGGATGATTTTGAGGTATTTGTGACAAACTATTCAACTTCTTTCCATTGCTTAGGAAGGGAATATGGTGTATGATTATTTGAGCTACTATAATCCAGAAATTATTTTGATGTATTTTTATTCTTATTTTGATGATAGTGAGCAATAGGATGAGCTTCTTTTGATTTTGGGCAAAGTTTGTCAATTTTGTGTGGGTCTCTCAAAGTGGTAACTTGTTCTGTAAAAATAAGTCAACTTTGTTTCACTAGACCCATGCCTTTTGTGTATGGAATTGTTTATCACTTAAGCAGTTAGTGATATTTATATTGTCAGGTCAGTATATTTAGGAGCAAGAGACATGTGACATCAAAATAAGGAAAGAGCACATAGCAAACAGCTTGCTTGAAGTCTTGAAAAATCCGAAGGTTTACATGCTATTTGCATGTTTTAAGCATTCCACATAAAAACTACTTTGCACCATCTATTCTTTTAGATACAAGTTTTAAAAGCAGCAGCTCCTGGTGCAGTTTGTGGTGCTCTGAAAACTGCAATTGTTGGGACACTTGAATTGCATTAGGTTTACAGTTCTACCATATTGGATAGTGTTCCCACTTCTACTGGTTGTCCTCTGTTCTTACCAAAATTACTCCAGAATGTTGATCTTTGTGGTCAAAAATTAGATGAAATGGCATTGAAGTATAACATAGTAAGCTTCTTGCCGTTTGTCACCAACATTGAGACTGGCTATGGAGAAAAATAACCATGAAGAGCAACTCCAGTGATGAGTTCTGAGTCAGTCTGTGTCTAGACTACTAAAGGAAACATGCCTGGAAACTCTCCTTGATGTCTAGGGCCAGCTGGCATAAAATGGCCTGTTTGTGCTGATGTGTGCTCACCCACTAAAGCAGAGTCTGCATGCAAACTGTCGATTTGAAGGGTTCTCAAACCTTTTCACTGCTGAATAGTGCCTGGAAATTGGCTGGGGGACTCTGGGTTGATGTGGGCCAAAAGCATGCCAGGGAGTATTTTAACAAATTAGTGGTTGTCTTTCTCAGTGTTGGAGAACACTTCCTGACCTTGCTCTCCTTTTCTTCTCACACTTTTTCTTCCTGTTGGGAAGCTGGTGAAAGAAAATAATAAGCGGGAGTAAGAAGAGATGCATTATAACTTCTCTATCAAAGAGGCAGTAGCTCTTAGAGCAGGACTGCTTCTCTTTAGTCCAGTTTATTGCTAGCTGATATCTCTAGAGGAATGTAGGAGCAGCAAGTGAAGCCTAGGAGGAATGTTAAAAGGGTTTCAGATGTCCTGCTGACTTGGAAGAATCGGATGTTTTGCTGAAAGGTCTCAAAAGATTCTTTTGTTTTTAAAAAAAATCTATCAAATACTTAAGTATTTTTCATTGGAGAAGTTTCATGTTGTGATGATAGTATATTAAAGGGAGGAGTTGTTTCGGGAGTGCAGTGTGAAAGACTGTTTTAAGGAGATAAGTAAGTGTCTTATCATGTTTTCACAACATGCAGGAGAAGAACGATAGGTTTGGTAGATCCTCCTTGTTTAGAAGAAATTAATGAAGATAATGTTTAATTTTAACATACAGTAATTTTTGGTTTGCATTTCTGTTGTGCAAAATGCTTTATTTTACTAAACATTTTTGTCAGTTACAAGTCTGTTTGCTTAGTGTATTTACTAAATGGGGGATGAGCACATGTTTCATAGTCTGTCCTTAAAACTTTCTAAAGGTCACCCCCAATGCCCTCACTTAATCTGTTAAGGCTTTATTTTACATATACACTTTCATCTTTTATTTTTACAGAGGATGACAAATAGCAGCAGCTCCCCTAGCCTTCTCAATGACAGTGCCAAGCAGTATGCAGGCCATGGTAAGTATGTTTAAAGTAATACATATAAAAGTATGCTTGAAAATTTGAGAGATTCACTTACACAAAACTGAGGCTTAAAGGGACTGTTACTTGTTCTCAGATTTTGAGATACAGCAGAACTTTATTTTTTAACAGTAGTGTAATGAAAGTTTTAGCTTTTTTTTGGCTGTGGGAGAAAAACTAAAAAAAGTCATTACCAGTCTTGTCACTTCAAGTGAAATGTTGGTTTGGATATCCACTGTAAAGCACTGATAGCTTAAGCATATATGTTGCTTCACTGTAGTATCCCTTTTTATTGTGCTTCTTGGATAAGTTATTGTGTGGGATTAGTGTACAGGTGTTTTCTGTTAAATTTAGGGTGTGTGGATTTTGTGAAATGTCACATAAGTGATTATTTTTAATAGCTATAAATGTCACATAACTGGTGATTTTAATAGCTATTCAGTTTTGTCGTGCGAGCAGTACTTTGCCTCTTACAATTTTTTCCTTGCTGTAGGAATGTATTTTATGTACGCGGTTTTCAGCTGGAGAAAATGTCTTGATAGTGGAGGCCTGTGTAGTCACTAAATTATTGTGGAGGGTGTATTGAGCTTTGTAATGTGCTCTTCAGAATTGCTGCAGATTATTTCAGCTGTAGCTGTTAAATTAAGTTCTTTAAAGAAGAGAGTACTGCTCCCTTATGGCAAGGGCATACATTTAAAATAAATTTCTGCTTTGAAAATTGCTGTGTAAATTATGCTCTAGAACTCCATTTGCATGTCTGACCCTGAAGCTAGTGTACTTACTAGGATTATAATTTTTTAAGCATGGTGGTAACTACTATAAAATGAACTTGCTTGAAAGTCAAAATTTGCGGGTGTTTTCTTAGTTTTTTTCTTCCTAGTTTATTTCCAGTAGGCCTTGAGATTAACTCTGCTTCTTTTGTACCACTGAACAATTAGCTATTCAAGGCAGTGGAGGTCTCCAGTTTTAAATGCAGTCAGAGTTTGACTCTGACAGGCCAAATAGTAATGGTGATGCATGTCAAGGAGAGAAACCAGACCAACTTCTAGAAACCATTCTAAATTTTGTCATGTCTCACATCCTTCCCCCGCTCTCTCCCTGGCTCTGCCAAGCAGTGCTTCACTTGTAGAATTGCCCTTTTAGGGAATATTTATTGTTGAACAAATATAAGGTAAATTCTTTGTTAAGAATTTAATGTTGAAGAAAGTGTTTCATCAAAACACCAATGTTTACAGCTGGCAGTCATCTGCTAATTTGACAGTTTTAGCCGTGTAGTTTGGAGTTTCAAGTTGTATCTGTGAATGTTATGCAGTTTTTGATAATTCAGCTCTGGAAAAGATGAATAGGAACAAAGAGAAAGCAATAAGTTATTAATGGAATGTGGACTTCTGCTATCCTTGGTTCTGATTCAACAGTGACAGGACAAGCAAAATCCACATCATTATTTGTAAGACCTGTTACACAGAAGATAGTTAATTTCAGGTAACTGGAGATCATAGGATCTTTTATGCTGGAAAAGACTTTTTAAGATGGAGTCAAACTGTTATCCCAGTGCTGCCAAGTGCACTGGTAAAGTTTTCCCTCGGTACTACACTTACACAGTGCCCCTAGGGGATGGTGACTCATGCACTTGCCCTGGGCAACCTGTTCCAATGCTTGTCAAGCCTTTGGGAGGATCTTCTGGTGACTTGGAAACATTGTGATGTATCATCTCCAGGGTTAAAAATGACATGCAAATATAACGAGTGCTTAAAACAGATGAAGGCTGTGAAATGTTAGGTGGCCTTTAGATAGTGTCAGCGGCAATTAAACTTACTGAATTCTATTAATGAGCACCATTTCAATTAAGCAGTTGCACAGAATCTAACAAACGCTGAGGGTTTTAGCAGTGTGATTGCTAGACTTAGTTTTGTCAAAAGGACTTTTTCCATACAGAAATAAGTTAAAAATATAAATTTTCTTTTAGTGGTGTGTACATATATATAACACATTGGTTTTACATTTGTTTTATAGATCCACTAACTTCACCAAATTCATCTTTGTTTAATGACTTTGCTGCCCTCAGCGTGTCTCAAAGGAGGAAGGTAGGCAACAACTAAATCATAAGTAGCATATTTATATATGAGTTGACAGGGAAGAAGATCTGGAATAACTTGAAATGCTACATGAAATAAGGATAATTCTTCTGATGTTACTGGATTTATTTAATGTATTGCTGCTGATCTAAATAAGATCTTACTGCTTCATTTTTGCTACATCAGATCAGACTGCTGCTGCTATTAAAAAATACTCCAGGCACATGTAAACTGAAGTTTATAGAATATGAAACTTAGTACATAACCCATTGAATTTGAAATCAAATTATTTCTATTTTATTAAGGGACATGTGACCTGCAAGCCTTTATGGCAGCAAGTTTGGAATATGTTAAGAATAATTTTCCCATTTATTTGTAAATTATGTGATAGTAATTATAACAGTGAAAATGCATTTAGGTTAAAAGACACTTATCATCGGGAAGCAAGGGTTTGGGGTTTTTTTCCATCCCTCTAATTTGTATTGAGGAATCTTTCTTTTGCTGAGGGCTAGGCAGCATCTTCAAACACCTTTGAGCTGCAGCTGTGCAAGTTGTGGTGTTTTCCAGTTACACAGTCACTGGGTGGAATAAGAGAAAAAAGTTTGATTACATGAGAGTCCCTTCTTATTTTTGTGAACTGTCACCAAAACCAGACATTACCTTGTCCCAACCAGTTATTAAATTTTACTTTCACTGATTACTTTCATGTTCTACTACTTATTAGCCGCATTATCCTGAGCTTTCCTGTACTAAATAATGAAAGCAAGCTTCTTCAGCATGTTCTGTATTATTCCTGCAGGTGAAGATTGAACTTAAAGACAATTGCTTTAGTTGGTCCATCACACTGGTTTTTAAATATAAATGCTGTTGTAGAATGTTAATTTTCTAATATTATGAGGTATCCAAACTGCATGGAACTGCATTGCTCTTTTCCTTAATGCCAGTACAGTGGACTGAAAGTTGGATGTAAAGAACTATGAATGTGTTGCTTATCTACTTACCAAGGCTGGTAAAAATGAAAAAAAAATTGTATACTCCTCCTTAACACAGGCTTTGAGAGCCAATATATACACACATATGTATGTATGTACCTGGGTGTAAACTTGTGCTTGTGTACGAACTACATGCACCAAAGAAAATAAGCTATCAAACAGAAGTATTGCAAGAATGACCACTGTCTCTAAAAATTTCTTTGGAGTTAAGCAGTACAAAGTGAAAACAAACCAATTAATGTGTACTTGTAAAGCATAGCTATCTCAAAGCTCAAATAGTAATTCAAAGTGCTTTCGGACTTGGTCCATTTTTTCCCCAAGAAAAAGAAACAAATTGAGGCACTTTGCTGCTAAAATAGTATTAAGAGTAAGTTTTATCTGTGAAATTGATTAACTTGGATTTTTTTCCTAGTTAGCGTTTCAGCTATAACTGGCATTAATTGAAAGAGGTTTGTGTTTTTCTTTGCATATTAATAATTTTTTTTTATTATGACTGCTATTTGGTAATGTATGCTTGTATTAAAGGTTGTTAAATACTAGGAATGGGGAAGTTTTCATAAAATACTACTTGAACTGTGTAAATGTAGGCATCCAGGCTCCCTCTATAGTCAGCACAGGGACATTAGTAGTTTAAAGAAACATTTCTCTCTCTCTGAAAAAAATACTTCGGAAATGATCAGATGTTGGTGATTGCTTTAAGTGGACAAAAATTGGTGGCTAAAGTTATGAGAAATTAATAAGTTTTGTGACTGACTTTTGCTGCCAGTCAATACACTGCAAGTAGTTACGATGTAGGTTTTGAAAGTTTTTAGTATTTTTATTACAATATCCAAATTGTCTGAAGTGATTTCCTTAAAAACACTAAATGCTTGAGAGCCAGGTATTTAAAAATTTGTGTGATTCCCCTCTAACCCATTAATTGGGGTTTGTTTAGTGCTTAAACAATGGGGTTTATTAGGCCAGTGCTTGGTGCCTACTGTATAAAGGGAGCCTTGGTGACTCGTTCAAATGTAGGTGTTTACAACATCTGCTGTTTGAAAAAAAACCTCCATTATCTTACCAAGTCTAAGGTTTTGTTTGTTCTGAACTAGCTGGCAAAACCAGCATTTCCTTCGTTTATCACTGACTTGGAGGACAGATATAATACAGTCTTGGTAAGTGAATAAAGAATAATTGCTTTCCTTTAAAAATATCACAATTCTAATTTGTAACATTTTGAAGTATTAAGTTATCTGGAACTATGTAAAAATTGCATGTTTGTGTTGTGTAAAGCTGAGTAGTTTCTGTAAAAGCATGTACTCTGTAGCAAGTTTATTGTTTGTTTCTGGATATTGCTGATCGTGTTATGCTGGCAGCCCTTTAACAGTGGGCACGCCATATAGAGACATATTTGAGATCAATAAGATACTAAACATAAGTTGATGATTATAATTCTGAATATCCTTGCTTTTTATTTAGATAGTATTTTTGAAACTAGTTAGTATGACTGAGCTATTTAATTTGCTTTTGATTTTGATTTTTAGTGCAATTTTCCTTTCTGTTTAGAAAGTAAACATAGTCCTTGAATTTTTATGAACATTCTTGAGGTAATTATCTCTGTTTAGAAATTATTAAACTGCATTTCAATTTTAGATTTCAGGAAAGCTAAGATTACTGTTTAAAGACATTTTTATAGGATACTTAAAATGAAATCAAAGGAGCTAAGTATTTCTGTAGATGGAGCCTTGGTGGAGGTTCTGTCAACTGTAAAACCTTCTGAATTTACTGTCTGGTTGTTGTAACTCCACATGCAGTAAGACAAGCAACCTTAAAGTGAATTTCCTATAAGAGATTTTTAGGTAAGTATTAATCTATAATGCACAAATAGGATTTGTGAAGCATGGAACAAAAGCTAGAGTTAGTAATAGACTAACACCCTTTCCCAAGAATAGTGATGTCATGCTTATTTCATTTTTTTCTTCAAATACATGTTATGCTTTTTAAAAATAGGGTGGCATTCTGAACTTGTACTTTCTGGGTGTTTTTCCTAAATTGACTTCAGCCATTATCTAGAAAAGTGTTCCTCTCTAAACCTGAGATGATCTGTCTGGAAAAGTTCTTGCTTTCATTTTGGTGCTTCTGGTAAACAGTTCCTAAAAACTTGTGTGACATAACTGATCAGAATCTGCTGTCAAGGACATGACAGCTTAATGCACTAAGGTGACAATACATTATGAAACTTTTGTTTAAATTTTTTCTGAGACTGTTGCCACCAATCCAGGCTAAAAGGTTCATGTACTTGTCACGGGTCAGCCTTACAGGATAGTGAAAAGCATTTACTTTTACATTTTACTTTGTTTTTTTCATACCTTCAATCCTCATGAAAACTGAACTCTAAAAGTTTCTAACACTGACTTATTTCCATTTCATTTTTAAATTGTTCAGTCACACCTAGAGGAGGTCCATTAAGGTGAGAATGACTTCAGTTCTCAGGCTGCAAGGGGTGAACTCATTGCTGTACTGAACAATTTTAAACACAATTTTAATGCTGCTTTTTGTGTATTTTGTAGAATTTTTTTTCTAGAATGCCTTCCATTGGTTTTAGGTGAGTAAAGGCAAGGACAAAAACTCTAGATTAGAAAGAAAAGTATAAAAGATTATTTGAATTGTTGAACCCAAAGAAGGTGCAGCTGTTCAGTGCCATCTGTGGAGATTTACAGCAAGTGAGACTGGACAGTAAACTTAATTAATTTACTTTGATCAGCATAAATAAATGTGCATAGAAAAATATTTGAAGCAAAGACTATCTACCTGTAAGCCTAGTTTGCATGGATGCAAGCTTTTCAATGAGTATGAGAAGAGTTTGACCTCTCAAGTTAAAAGAAAACAAAGATAACTTCAGGTCCTGTAGATATTGAATTCTTAGGACTTAAATGGTTGCTATTTTATTTTTCAGTGGCCTACCTTCCATCTAGGTTTGTTACCTGTTAAGAAGCTGTGTTTCTCTCCAGCTTCCTGTTTCCACCTCTATCTTGGCACCTCTGATACCTGATGATTTTCTACTTCAGTGGTGTTCATTGAAAAGCTGTATGTGCCATGTTTGGTCTTGCTGAATTTACTTTTAATGAAAACGTGTCGAGGCAGTTTTGACCTTTCAGAGGTTCCTGCATACAATCTCAGAAGCACAATTTGTGTTCTGATAAGTTGAGGTTTGATCACTCAAACCTGTCACTGTGTTCTAAGAGACAAAATTATGGCTTCAAAGACTTTTTAATGTACCTGGGCTACATTTATATTGCAAACCTAATTTTTTCTTTCTAGGATTTATATACCCATACTGCAATAATAATAATCAACATTGTAGTTGATGCTAAAAAAAGTTGTTGCAGCAATGCAGAAAGACTATGCCTTATGAGGAAACTGATAAATGTTTGTAGGTAGTACCATGGTCTAAAATGCATTACAGGGACATCATGTAGTGTAGTCTGCTTTGTGTTTTTCCTTGAAATAGTTACTGGAATTGTTCCTTGGTTGTGTGCTTTTGCTGCCTTAGTTATTATTTTTATTTAGATAAGTATGTATTTTTCACTTCTAAGTGTGTAATGAGAGAATATATTATTTGCTTTTTTTGTGTGTGGATTAGTGATCATTATGATACGTGAGTCAAATTATAAAAGCATTTCCCTTTAAAAATATGTAACACACATTTTGTTGCCTCATCCTTTTGTGTATTTGAAGTCAAGTTACTTCAAATGAAACTGTTATGCTAGATGCTTATGTTTACATTTACAGGCTTTGTTTGATTCTTTCTATGCCAATGTGTATGTTGTCTTCAAGAGTGATTTGCAGTAAAATAATGAACTTTTTTAAAATTTGTGCACACGTTAGTTGAAGGCACAAATAATTAAAGCAGCTAGAAAACATACCACTTTTGAGAAATCGTATGCCTGTTAAAGAGCGGAGTAAAAGCTGCATCAGTCTTTAACCCTCTTACCTATATATTTGGTAACTGCGCATGATTTTCCCATTTGTAAGTAACACAAAAATTTATGTCCTATTAAAAGAAAACTTTAAACATTAAGAACTTGTGGTTTGCCCATAGTGTTCATTTAGCAGTGGAGTTTTTGAAAGTACATATTGGGATGGTGGTACTCTGGCAAGTCTTCACTACAGTTAGAACTGTCTGCTTTAATGGTGGTAGGAAAAAGTCTGCTCTTCTGCCAGTTCACATCAATTCAACAGGTGATATGAATTTCTTAGTAAAGAACTTTGTCAGTATAACTAAATCCATGCCAGAATTTAAAGTTGTGCTAATTCATACCTCATCCCAATGTAGCTAGGCTGCAAAATTGATGAGAAAACATTTGACTTAGTTATGTCAGTTTTCCTGCTTCTGAACTCTTCAAGATTTTCATGCCTTCAGCATATATACTCATGAAATAAACTTTCTTAGTATGTTCACCTGAAAAGTTTCCCTTAGCTATGGTTTAAAATGCCTGATACAGTGCCTGATCTATTGCATCTCTAAAATTTGTTTCAACCAAGAATTATTTTTTTTGCAGTGATCAGATGTGTTGCTCTGGAATAAGGCACCTTTCCATGCTAAATGTCACACTTAAGTTTTCTTGGGATAGAAGAATACATCTTCTCTCTCTCTCTGTATGATACTTTTCAACTACCGAATTTCTGTTTCCAGCCAAACCCAGGTTTTCATGAGCAATCTGGATGGAAGGGTGCCTAGTCTCTTAAATTCATGTAACCTCCATGTGTAATATTGGAAATTTCAAAATTATAAGCATATAAGGATTATAAATGTTAGTGTAATCTTTTTTTTTTCCTCAAGGGAAAAAACTCTCCACCCAACAACAAATACCAGCCAACCACACAATTATTTTTAAGTTGTTGACCAAGCTCCTATTCCATTTTTTGTGGATACCAAAAATTAAAAAATCGGTTCCAGCCTTCAGAAGCTGAGATACAAAAAACCACAGGTGTGGTCTGCTTGTCTACCAGTGGGAGGTTGTAATAAAAAAGGAGGAGTGGAAAGTATTTTGGTTTGCAGCTAACCCAATCCATGTAAAGGGGTTTTGTGGTTTTATTGGCTACAAAACTTAAGCAGTTTAACTTCACTTAAGACAGCTTTTCTTTTTTGTATTTTTGTCTTACAAATCTGTTAGGATATTCCTGTTGACCATAACTCATGTTCAGATGTAACACTTAACTGGGTTATACGCAGTAATAGAATTTGACTCACAATTAAGGTACGGCTTAGCTGATTGTGCCTGTATAGGGGCTGAATAACATATTGAAGTTCATATCTGTCTCTTGGTGTTTCAAGTACTGTGTTATTCCAGCTAATCAGTTATGGATGTTGGGTGAAAATAGCAATAATGACGCCAAGAACTTTTATTTTGGTTTTAGTTTTAAAGGCTTATAAAACAGAAATTGCTCCTTTTTCAGTAGATTAGCAGCCTAGCAGAGTGTTTAACCTATTTTTCAAATGGTCTCTTTGCCATTAATTTTTTTTTAAAAAGAGGTATTTCAAAAGTCAGCATTGAAATTTAAAAGTGTATGTTTTGCATAATTTTGGTAGTACAGTAAATAATAAAAGTAAAGTGTGAGTTTGTATAGCTTTTATTTCTGTCTGATAATGTAGTATTTTATTGTTTGTATGTGCAAATATGGTCAACTCACTGTGCAACAGATGAGCCCTAGCTAATGCTTACTATAGCTTTTAGCTATAGTAATTAAGGTAATACTGCTTCATTTAGCCTCTGATGGAGAAGGTTTGAGATGACTTCTATTTGGTTTGACAGTAGAAGCACATAGACAGCATTACCACAGTTCAGACTCTTCCCAATACTATGAAACACAATAGCCTGCTCACGTGTTTGCTAGACTTAATTGGGTATGTTTGGTACTAAAAAGGTCTTGTAAATCTGAATTCAAAACCTGCTAGTGGTAAATGCATTTTAAGGAACAGAAATTTAATTTGGGACCTGAGTGGTTCTGAAAAAAATTGAGTTCCAGATCTTCAGTGGAAGAAAACTTCTGCAATTGTGTAGTTTGATTTGTCAGCTTATCTAGACTTAAATACTACACAAAAGTCTTTACAGTTTGAGTGTTTGTAGGTAGTTTCTTGTTTAAATTTATTCCTCTAGGACAGCCATGGAACACCTTACACTAGAGGTCCTGGATTAGAAAATTAATCCTGAAATAGAAAAAGGAAGTGTGATATTACCCACTGTCCTTGGAACAGGAGAAGCTAGGGGCAAAGACATCGTTACAGCAAGTAGAAGGAAGAAAGTAGAGTTGCTGAATACGTTCCCAAAGTTCTTGTTGAATGAATGAGAACCAAGTAATTAAACTGACTTGATTAACTTCACTAGCCCATGCTAGAAAGTATTCCTCATCATTAGTAGTGTTCTCATGTGAAGAGGTTACTTAGGAAGGAGTTGTTTGTGGAGTGGCTTTCTTTTGTTTCAAGTGTAATGTTTTTCAGACTTCAGGGGTTTATCTTTCCTAATAATTTTGCCAACCAGTAGGCTCCTATCATTAACTGCTGGCAGCAGCTGGGTTCTGCAAGGCAAGGGTTATAATTATTAGTTATGGTTGAAAATGCTTACCCTTCTCACCCTGGGGGAAGCTAAGGTGTTGCTAGCAATTAAAGGTAGTTAGCTGTTCTCTGCCTCATGTAAACATTTGCAGCCAGTAATTACTACATCTGAATGGTTTTTTTTACCTCATAGACTGTAGGGAAGGCAATAAAACAATTGTTTTTGTAAACATCCAAGAGAAATTGTCCCCAAGCATAAAAGTTTGGTTTATTAGTGCAGATTGTTATGCCCTCTGTATTTTAGGTAGATATATGTACATATATTTGTGTGTGTATATATATATATNNNTATGTTCAGAAATGATCAACGGTTGATGAGTTCTTGCTCATTTTAAGGTGAACTGTTTGTGTTGCTTTATTTCTTGCTCTGTGTAGAGATCAGGGACATAGCAAAGTCGATGCATTTTTTCAAACTTCTCAATCTATTTGCTTTCCCTTCTGTTGAATCTCTCCTCTTGGCAGATACTCAGTTTTCTGATATCCTTTAAATTCTGACTGCATTTCATAATCAGATCCAAGTTTGCTCATTGAGAACAAGTGTTATTTAGAATGACTTCAGTGCACCTAGACTAAAATTTATTTCCAAATGTTAATACTGTATATTCCATCTTCTAATATCTGTCTAAATAATGAAATCTTGACCTAGTAATCCCGTAATATTTTATGATAAGTAATGAAAGGGAAAAGGTTTTTTTTAGACTCATCCAGTGTTTAATTTCATTTTTTTAATACAAGTAAGTAAAGAACTACTGGAACGTGAATTCATATTTGTCTCTGTATGGTCTTTTATAAAGCCTAGAATATGGTTCCATCCTGTTGTCTGGAATCTGAATCCTGTTGTGGTCAAAATAGCCTTTTCCAGATTGGCTCATTTCCTCTTTTGTTTTGATTCTCCTTTTCAAAATATTTGTAGACAACCAGTTATTATGGAAGATTAGAAGAACCCTTTGTGAATGGAAGTATATTTGGGCACTGGCTTGTAGTCCAGTTGTCTGAGGCAGACTGTGCCCCTGCAGTTGGTAGAGCACAGAGAGAGATGGGAAAGCTTCCAGGGAAACTGTTACTCTTCATTATGTTACTTGTAATAGTTAGCCTAGGAAAAATACACACTGTATTCAAACCCTGCCCTAAAGTCCAATCTTGCTTGAATGTCCAGCTTCTCAGCTCTAATGGCTTTGCAGGTTAGAATTTTAGTGTTCTTTCTGATTTATTGATGTAAGTTGGCCAATAGTTGAGTGTTTCTCCAAATAAACAGCAAGTATTTAGATTTACCATGATCAGGTGTGTTTTTGAACTGCAGGAGGACTTTGTGCTACCCATCACAGATTTCTAATTGGTATGCTAAAATTCAGTCTTGTTTATTGTTACTAAGCATGGTTACCTCCTCTGTGGAGTTTAGTGCCTTTGATAGTTCATAGTCCATGTTGGTATCCTTGGGGGTTTTTTTATTATTTGTTTGTGGGTTTTTTGGAGGGGTTGGTTTGTTTGGGTTTTTTGGGCAAATGAGGTGCTGTTGACTCTACTGAGTTTTAATTCTTTCCAAAGCCTTCAGCCTAAAAAGTTCCAGGGAACCTTTATTTAGGTTTTATTTAAGTTTTGTTTTTGCAGCCATTTTATGGTAGTTTTGTCCTGTGTTTTACAAATTGTTTCTGTGTGAGTGGGAAGTCTTCTCCAGTTAGATTCTTGTTTCCTGAGGTGTCATTTCTACAGTGTGTATGAAGGTACATGTTGCTAAGATTTCTAAGGTGCTAGGTGAAGTAGATATCTGAATAAAGGTAAGTTAAGCTTTGATTACTTAAAGTGATCTATATCCAGGTGTTAGCTGCACTGTCACATAAAAATGCCCAAACAAAACCCCACAGCAAAAGAAAACCAGCCAATCCCTGCAGTTTGGTCCAGTTGTTGATATAATTGGCATAAAAGGCCCTTGTCTAGATATGCATGGATGCTAAAATATTTCTTTTGATGATATTTACTATCTAGGTAGATACACATAGGTTTGAAAGCACAGAGAAATCCGGAAAACTTCTGTACTTTACCAGTTTGAAAGTATTTAACAGATTTTCTTTTTTACAGTGTGCCTTTTGTATTTAATGTTCATATTATTCTTTATAAATAGTTCCATTTGTAGCGATCATTGCCAGTGTAATAGAAGTGTCACTGTTAACGAGGTGCAAGTAATTTCTGCATGTGAACTTCCTCAAATGTGTTCCATTTTCTCAATTTTGTGACAGTTCCCAATGTATTTGTCATAGTAATTCTTGTGTGTTTTCACTTAAGACAGTAGCTGAAGTTATTTTTTCAAATATTAACCTGAGCAGAAATGTTTTTCTCACAGTTCTGCTGCAATTGGTTATTCAGTTCTACCTGATTTTTAGAAGCAAATTTTCAGGAGATGAGTCATGGCAAATTTGAATTTAAAATTTATTTGGTAGAAATTTCAAGGGAGGTGTTCATTATTATGATGTGATTGAAGGTATTGATTTTGAAAATATATATTTTTTAAAACAATTTTTTTAAAGCAATTTCTTATTTGGACAGAATTTTCAAATTTATGTGCATATTTCAGTGGCTGACTCGTGATGGGTGGCTTTGCATACAAATAATTAGTATTTGTTTATTTTCTTTTTCATTTTTAAAAACATTGTTTATTGTAACCAGGTAGTCAGGATTGAAAGGAAACAGTCTCAGTTAAATTTTACTTGCAAATTGTTTCCTATTCCACCAATCCAGAATCATATCACAGTGTAATACATATTCTAGTGTAGCTTTAGATGAGGGTTGTTAGGAGTGGCCTGGTTTCTCTCCTTCTTTTTCATAGCCCAGGAAGTATCGACTGGGGATGCTGGATGAGAGGATAGTTCCGGTGGGATCAAAAGCAAGAAAATCAAAGAACCCTATTGGCTGTCTGGCTGACAGGTGTAAAACAGGAGTACCCATCAATATGGTTTGGTGGAACAGAGTCACAGAAAACAATTTACAGGTAAAATTATTTTTTACTAGTCATTTTTTCAGTATTTTGGATGTTTTATTTTCAGTTCTGGAAAATGTCAGAAAGAGTTACTCCCAGTATGAGTTAAGATCAAATCAAATACTTGTTTCACATAGTAGGCATAGTGGTCCTCTAAGAGAGTGATTTGGAGATATTTAATTATCTTCACCCTCTGCTGAGCTATATGCTTTATTTGATTTTGGTATAATCTGAGGAAAAGGAGGAAAAGTAATGATTTAATGTATTCTAAAAGCAAACAACCACAACCTTTAATTCTCATCTGAGGAAGATTTCTACTGGTAAAATTAGTGATTGTTGTTAAAATGATTGACACAATGCAAATAGATGCCCTCAGTACAGAATTTGAAGACATTGCCATCATGATCAGGAAGTGCAAGTTCTTAATTTTAATGTTGGGATAGTTTATATTTCTCAACTTGTTTGAGAAATATATGCAACTCTTACCATTATTTTACTTAACTCCTGAATCTTCTTCACCTCTGTAAGAGGGGGTTGGTCCAGCTGTGTTTGAATATCTCTGTACCAAAGTAGCAGGTAATCCTTGGGATGAAAATGAGGAATAATTCTAGCCTAGGATGAATCTGCTTCATGTCCCTTAAGGTGGAGCTTAGATGGAGATTGTTACAGTGGTGGGAATTGCACCACTGCTGCTAATACTGTTTTCACTTGTGTAGTGCTTTTGAGTCCTCAGATATTGTTATTTTAGTCTTCTTATGATGCTTATGTTATTTTTGGCATTTCCTAAGTGAATGAACTGGGCAAATTGATAACAGGCTTATAATTTGAACTTGTGGCACTTTAGGATTTTCTTTCAGTTCACTGAATTTCTGCCGTGTGAGGGCCAACATGCTGCTCGTACGAGCTCCTTTCCACACTGATACTAGTTCTGCATTATTTGATGTTTGGTCATCTCTGTTACTGAAATCAACAGTCATGGGCAGTGTGATGTAGGCAGCGTGGTGCTACATTGTTTAGGGGCATTTGGACCTTCAGTCTGTCCTGGCGCTTTTGCTGCTGGGGAAGCAGCATAAGCCACTGATGGAGAAATTGAGGAAGCTTAAAGGAAACATTGGTAGGAGGACTAGGTAAGCTTGAAGGACAGTGGTGAGAGCATGTGAAGCAGGACTCTTTTGAAGGGAGAGAAGATGGACAAACTGAATTTATTGGGTGTATCTAACAGTGAATGTAAGCTGTAATTAAAGACAGTTGTTCTGAGAAAAGAGAATCAGAAAATGGGTCTTAAGTTTTTGGGTGGACATTAAAGGGCAAAAAATGTCCTCTTTGCACTCCTGTCCTCTGTTGTTTTCTTGCTGTACAGTGATGCAGCAAGCTTTGTTGTTAGTCTGCTCCATTTAGATGAGAAGCAAAAGACCTTAATGCTTTTGGAGGCTGGAGAGGCAGTAGCCTGAAACTTGAAGCTTCTCGCCAGAAGCAGTTGTCTTCTCAATGCCTGTGCACTCTGAAGTGGTGTTCAAAGTATGGCAAAGGGAAGGAAGCTCAAGGTCCCCATGCTTTCTGAGTTGCATAGCTTCCCATGGGGATGTGGGCTTTAAGAAAGCATGTATATGTGTGCACGTGGTGGAAATATGAACAGAAGGATGTGCCAGCCATAATAAATAGAATTGGAGGAGAAACAGGAGGGATTGAAGAGAAACTGTGGAGTCTGGCAACACTGAAGAAGGAAAGGTGTTAAAACTTGCATTGTAAAATAATTTAACTGTTTCTCCTGCATGGCTATGAATTTATAATCCAGATCTCTTTTGTTTAAATATGGTGCTACATTTACATGATTAAAAGTGGAGTCTGCAGAGTGAATTGTACTCTGGGTTGTGCATTAAAAAAGCAAAATACCCGAATCAAAGTTTGTTTTATAGTGATGTATCCTACCTTATATTAGAAAATGTCCTGAGCTGCTGTACTACCACATGATATATATTATAATAGCAAATGGTAATCCTCCTTAAAATAGTAGGAATAGATACATGTTAGTTATATAGATTAGTTCTTATTCACCATCAATAACTGATCATTTTTTGCTCAAGAAACAAAGAATCATAGAAATGAATTTTTTCAAGTGTGTTGCATTAGGAGCATAAGATCTCTGAAATTTTAGATGTTTTTACAGTACTTTGAAGGATTTTTGTTAAATGTGAAAATATTTCAAATCTAATTTTAAAGTTTACTTTTTAATGAGATTTACTTGCCAGTTGTAAGACTTTGCTAATAGTTTTGGCTGAGCCTGTGTTCTGGTTTTTATAAGCCAATAAATCTTTAGCCAACAAATTTTACCCAGTTTTAATGAAATTGACTCTTAATTCTTCTGCAAGAGTAGGAGAGTAAATTAACGAATAATGTTGGCAAATTGAAATTTATTAGAGCGTGTTGTTGGAGTGATGTGATGACTTGTCACAGTAATTATAATAATATAGCATGTTACACAAATTAAATGATGGAATAGAAAGATTTGCTTTGAAGTCCTTGGCGACCTCCCATGTCTTCTGGGTTTCTCTGGCATCACAAATGCATCCTTTCCCGATGTTATGGCTTGCAAGGAATCCTTGGAGGAATTGCAACAATCCTCTAAAGTCAATCTCCTCATATAGAATCTCTGTTAAAAAAACAACAAAGAAACCCCAAAACCCATCAACAGCCAAATAGCAACATGTTAAGCTCAAGGAAGACTTCTGCATGCTTCTGTATTCCTAAGAGATATTATGAAAACTATGCCAAAAATAGAGTGGTAAAGGAGTGCCCTGCTTTATAGCATGGGTGTGGGTTAGTGGTTGTTTTCTGTAACCATTACACGATTATGTAATTTGGGATGTCAGAACAGATCAGCATGAATTTGGAAGTGAAGGAGAACATAAAAAGAGAACAAAGAGGCTTGTATCCAGTTTCTAGCATGGTAAGTACATTAGCACATCCTTCTAAAAATCAAATGAGATTGGCCTACTTTTTGAGTTAGGTAGCTGGCTTTGGGATTTGGTTGAATGTGGAACCAGAACCGAGCTAATGAAGTACTGATGTGGTGTCTCTGCTGCTGCTGCTGTACAGCTGTGTTAAGAGATGCTGAATGAGAAATGAGAGAGAGAGAGAAGGGTAGTTTCCAGTATTCCTGTGTGATCCCTGCATGGCTTTCCAAAGGCTTCATAACTTGTATGTCCCTGTGTTCCAGCTCACTTCTGTACTTAAATGTACTTTGAGGATTCATTTATTGATTAGTGCAGCAGTGGGGCCATACAAGTTTATCGCCGAGGAGCATAAAGACAGATTATATGTATCAAAGTTTATAGACGATGAAACAGGAATTTTGATTTTCTGGATTACAGAAATCTGTTACGTGCAACTCCTTAATGTACAGTAATGCCACATGCTGCTGTGTGGTACTTCCAGTGATGGTCTTCAGCTTAGATGCTTGGCTTGCTCTTTGCTTTTATTTGTACCTTCTTTTAAGGGGCCTTGAATTGTTTTGGGGTGGGGTTTTTTTGTGGTACTCACAGAATGTTTTGTTTCTTCCCCTCCATGCTGTATTTTAATTTTATTTCCTCTTAGTATCTGTAAAAACTGTAAAGACAAAGTCTGAGCTGACTGATGACACGAATTGTTTATTGGTCTTGGCCTCTTTTTGTACTTTTTCGGTTCTATCCTTAGTAATTGTATCATGGCTAAAATCAGCCTTCTTTTGGACTGTATTTATATGTCTTTTATAAAATTTTTTTCACTCTGATGTATAGTAGTGTAGGAGTTGTTTTTCTAAGTGGAGCTGGATGGACTCAGTTTTTTGTAGTCTGTCTTTGGAAGTTTCTTTGCAAAGCTGACTGAAAAGAGGCATAGTCATGAAGTATCTAAAAACAAGGTATTTAGATGAAATTTCTTCATGGAATCATTCTGAGGATGCATGATAAAGGTATTCAGATAGTAATTAGGGAAGCTGCTTCACTGCTTTGGTTTGACAGCATCTTTATTAATATACTGGAAGAAGGGGGGTGAGATTTCAGTTGGCAGGGTTGAGAAGAAAAGGGAATGATGGCAATTTTAGCAAAAGTATCAGTTAGAAGTTGCCCCAGGTGGTTTGCTAGAAATACATAATGGGCTGACATAGCTGTACTTCCTTCTCTTTAATGCTGTTGGTTGAAAATATGTTGATTAGCATTTTGAAATTTTGTATGTGCCTTTTTATGGGACATTTGCATTTGAAACTGAAAATAGACCTATTTAACCACAGTGCAGACAGTGCTAGTAGGCTTTTTTATTGTTTTGGGTTTAGAAATAAATTTGCTACTTTTTAATCTCACAGTATTGCATAATCATTACATGATTCTTGCCTGTCCATTCTTGTGGTTACTCTTGAAAATTTATAACAGTTTTCAATACCCGTTTTCTCTACATATTTTACCAATTCTGATTTATTCTGACTTAAAATTTTCAGCCTCATCTAGTATGAATAAATTACTTTATTCTGAGATGAATAATTAATTACTAATTAAATGAAATTAAATTTGTTTAAAAACTGTACTTGTGTAAAATTTAAACACAATACAGAATGAAGAAAATGTTTTTGCTAAGAAGATCTAGGTTATTTTCATTCTTTAAAAGGTTTAATTTTTTTTTTGTCATCTTGGGAATTTTGGTAGGACTCTAATGGAAAAACTGTAAGAATACTCTGTCAAGTTCTAAAGCATGGTTACCATTTCAACAGATTTTCAAGCTTACCATTGATCCAAATGTAAAGCTAAAAGTGGAATTTATACTTTGTATTATGAGTTGACAGAGTGAAAGTAGTTTTCAGGCCAAGAATATAGTATTTTGAATCATTGGCCATTAAGAATACAGACTTCTAATTTTGGCATGTTTGCATGGTCATTGCTGCCAAATGGTTATCTACAAAGATTCAAAAGTAATTAAAATACTACGTAATTAAGAGCTAATAGTAATTTTACATTCTCTCAGTTTAGTCACTTAATCTTGCCTCATTATTTTAATGATTTTCATGGAAGAAAACTGTTTTCAGAAAAATATTTTACTTCAGTTAAAATGTTTCTAAAAGCATAAAAGTTTTTAAGAACTGCAGCTTCATGTATATGTAATGAATTTAAATGTGGATTGGGGCTTAAGCTTCAAATTGTCTGACAGTATTTGCTAGTTTTGACCATCAATCTCTAGAATTTGCTGTATTACTTTGATTAGTTTATTCTGGCTAGTGACTGTGGAACTTGAATATTTTTCTGTATTTAGAAAACAACTTGAAGAGGAAAGGGTCTTTTAAAATTGTATCCAAAAGTTAGATCACTTTTTTTACCAGTGGGGAAAGTCTTGGATTGCAGCTTCATGTTTGTAGCATCACAGAGAAGTAAAACAGGCTGTCATAGTATAGGGTCTATCTTCATAAATCAAAGATGTTTACTCATATACAACATTTTTATTAAAGTTACGTAAAAACATCTTATTCTTGCCAGGCTTTGCTGCTCATCCTGAGTTGTGATATCAAAAAATGGAACGAAACTGAATTTCTGTCAGACTTGACCCATTGCTGTTTGTAATTCTACAGCATAAACCAGGTTGGCCCTAGCAGATTCCTGGGTTTGACGCTTTTATTTGGAGAAATTTGTACCTTTTAGTAAGTAACTTCTAGACATGAAAACTGATCCATAAAAATTTGCAGAAAGCATTGGAGTTGCATTTGCAGATGTAGGAGTTATTTGAATCAGTAGGTGAAAATGATAAGAGTTTAACCAGAATGCCCATGGGTGGGGTTTTGGGAACTCTCTCAGTTGCTCTATGGAAGTCCTGGTTACCTTCTCAGAAGGTAACTGGGATTTACTCCAGAAGAAGGTGTCTTTGTCTCTGCTTGCATGCTTCAAGCCTAATGCCACATGCCGCCCTTGTTGCCTGGTTGATACAGTATTTAGATGTGATAGAGCTGTGGATGTGTCATTGCTACTTTTAGCAGTGGAAAAATGTGGATCTTGTGGTTCTTTGGAATTACCTTCTTTTAGCAAGGTAGTACAAATTCTGTCCCTTGCTCTTGCAGTTGTTTTGTTTGATGACTGTAGCTCTGTCACAGTTTGGAGAAGTTCTACTTTACTCTTTACCACCTCTGTAATTTTCTCCAGTTTCAGAGCAGATTTTGCTGAATGGTTGCATGCCAGTTTTTGTCTAGAGGAACACCATTCTCTTAGTTACTCCTGTACCTAAATTCAGATAAGTCCAGAATATTACCTTTTGAGTATAAATGTGTCAGTTATGTGTTTTCAGTCTGTATAATTCAACTTATCATTTGTTTTGCGGTATTAGTGTCTATATTAACGTTTTCTTTAACGGTGATTAAAGAGTTTTGAAATTTATGTGAACTCTTTACCCATTTAAATATGTTTTACTTCACAATCTACATATTTACTTATAGCTGTTCCTTGAATATTCCAAAACATGCACCTGTAAGGTGACAAACAAGGTGATAAAGTTGATATCATAAAGTGGATGGAGGTTAAAATTTACTGTGTGATCAAAGGTAGAATTTTTTTGCTATTTGCTTTTAAATCTGGGCATCTTCTTTAGTTTTACAACTTCAAGAATCTTCTTTTTCAGTGCATTGAAATAGATTAATACTATGATATTTGGCAGAAATATTCAAATAAAGGTATTAAAACCCAATTAACAAACTCTTTTCAAATACTTTCTTCACTGTCTGAATTGATGTTCACACTTCACTTCTAATTTGGCACTAACTTACTTTCTCTGTTGCCACTTTATATTGGTAAAATCAATATTGGTAATTTAAATAACAGTTGATATATTTGGTTATTTAAAAACTGCCTGAAACCAAGGTAGTCCAATATAATTCTCTGTAAAAAACCATCATGGATGATCTTAACGGTACCCCTTGTCTATTGGGAGCTGTTGCTGTCTTCTTATGTTACCTAACTTGTTTAGACACTCTTGAGATGTACTCTGCAGATTACTTAATAAACTAAATCCTGTAATTTAATAATCTTCAAACTTTTCAGAGTGTTCATGTAGTAATTGATTTTATTTCTTGGCTTAATGTAATTTTTGTTCCACTCCTGTCATTTGTAATTGGCTGTCCAGTGATAAGCTTTTTGCCTTTTGAGCTCTAACTGGGATTTTCTTTTTTCTAACCCTCTTTACCCTAAATGAAACAAAAACCTCACCTGAAAACAAACACCATGATCCCAAACTACAAAACTGTCAGCACTAATTTTAATAGAAGTTAAAAAATGCTTGAGTGTCTGTTTTATGTGCTAACAAATACTGATGTTTGACCATCATTCTGCTTCTATTTTTTTTTCCTGTGGCACCAAATTAGACTTTATCATTAAGGGTGCTAGATAAATGAAACAGGTAATTAAAGCAGAAGTTAACTTCACAAAAAACCTGAACATACAGATCTATTTGAAATAGAGGCAGGGGTGACTTTTCTAGTAGGAATAATTTTTACTCCTGTAATTTGAAATTGCTAGTTAGCTTGAGATGAAATTGCTGAAGTCATGGGGGAACAGTCTGTGCAGCTGTGGCAAAGCTTTCTCAGTGTCAAGTCTGTCCTCCAACTTGTAATGTAATGCTTATGGAAAGCCTTTTGCAAAGTGTTGTATGAATTTGTAGACCAGCTGCTCATATGGAAAGCTTGCTTATACTACTTCAGACATAAGCTAAGAACACGTCTAAATTTGTTCATGCAGACCAGCTTCCAGTATTCTCTGTTCTCGTCAGCAAGCTGTATGTACCTTAAAAATACCGCCTGTACTAGTAGACCTTTCTAGAAATTATTTTCTACCAAATAGGCACTCTCCATCCTTTCTCGTTTAAAATAAGCATTTAATTTTTTTTTTTTTTGAACAGACACCAAATCCTTCTGCAAGTGAGTTTATTCCTAAAGGAGGCTCAACCTCCAGGCTGAGTAATGTATCCCAGTCAAGTATGTCTGCCTTCTCTCAAGCCTTGTTCTCTCACCCCTCCATGGGAAGTCCTGCTACTGCTGGGTTAGCACCAGGTAAGTTGAGAGTAATGACTTCTAGTACAGTGATTTGTTTTGTCAAACATAACCCTCTATATATAGTGATCAGATTTGTCAGGTATAAATGTAGCAACCTCCTACTTTAGCTCTTAATTTTAAGGCAATCATTAAAATGCAGAGGAACTTCAGATTTATATTCCAGTAGTATGGAAATGACACTGCAGGCTGTGAAATCTGCTCAGCCACAGCAGCATTGAAATTAACAACTTACTCTGCTCTTTTTGGGGAAAAGGGTTGCTGAGTTATCACATACTGTGTCCTAAGTGGTTCTTGCCAGAGCAATATCTGAAGATGATTTAAACTACCCGTAGTCTAGAAATGCATTGTAGTCTACAATACATATGATCTTAGTTTACTGCACAGCAGTATTCTCTTTTTTATTTGTTTCTAGACTGTGTTATGTAGAAGTAATTTTTTGCAGTATTAATGAGTGCATATGAGGACTTAAAAATATGGATTAAAAACACAATGGAGAAGACAAGCTAATTATATAATACTGTTCCTTGCAAAATAGTGTTAATTTTTTATTGTATCTGTCACATGTAATCTCACTTTTAAGAGCAATTTATAGTTATTTCCCAGGTTTAAAGCTTACTGAAATGTGCTCTATGCAGTCATGAGTGACAGGTTTTTTTACACATTTAAAAAGTTCAAGCCCTTCTTGGATCTTTTAGTTTTCTGTTCTTAAGATGTTAACTTAATTCTAATAATTTCATTTAAATAAAATTAAAATATTTTTAATATATAGCCATCAGCAAATCTGGATATTCCCACTGCAGATTCTTTAATGAGTATCTCTATGTACTTAAACCTCCAGCAGTCCCTTGTGGCTACTGAGAAGCGTTAGGTAATTGGCAAAAGGCGGACAGACAAATGTTATAAACGATTTTTTAAAACATCTATTGGCAATTACCATTTATTAAAATGAATGCCAGTCTTTCTTGATGCCAGTGTTAATGTGACACTGAGGTAGCCTCTCAAGGCATCAGTAGAAGCCAGGATTTAGCTTGCATACAAAGACATTCCAGAGCAGGCTGGGAAAGGGATTGATGCTTCTGCTGACCAAATGAACATGTTGTGGTACTGTGTCTGCTTGATCCTATATTGTGCTGTACCGTCTTATTGGAAAACTGTTGTGTTTATATGCCTCTCAGCCTTGTCATCTGGATTGAAAAGTGTATAAAGGATTAAATAGAATACAGTAAAATGATCTGCTTTTGGAAAGTGTCCAGTGGGGTCTCAGAGGGATCCTTCACAGTCCAATTTTCTTTATCTGTAAGTAATGCTTGAAAGGATAAGTAACACTGATGAAAGAAGTTCGCACAACAATTTCAGCTCCTAGAAATAAATATAGATACCAATGCTGCATACTTTCTAGCCTCAAATACTATTGTTTGTTTATGGAGAAGAGGGATGGGTGTGTATTCCTAAGAGTTAACTTCAGGCAGAGTTGGCTTGTTTCCCTGTTCTTCCTGTATAACTAAAATGAAAATATAGTTTGAAGTAGGCATCTTCGTTAGATTCTCTGGATTTTTCTTCTCTCACTGAGTGCAGAATTCTCTGAACCTAAGTGTCCTATGTAAATACTACTCGCAGGCATTTGTTTTTATTTAAATGTCAACATTAAAGCTGTCAACAGGATCCATCCACAGAAATTCTTGTTACTTCAAGGTCAGCTAGGAGGTGCTCTTTCTAAAAATTAGGGTCTTAAATAAGAAAGCAGTTTCTTTGTGTGGGGAAACTTCACCACTTAGATCACGGTGGATAATGGAATAAAAAAAATATTGAAACGCTTTCTGAAGTTGTCATAAAAAAATGGTCGAGATATGTTAGCTTTCAATAAGTGAAAACAAATTCAAATGAAACCTACATAAAGAGTTCATAAGACTTTTCCTCTGAATAAAGATAAGTCTCCTCCTAGTTAGAGTGCATACTCTCCAGTAGAATAACTTGGCAGATTTAAGTATTTATGTGAGATTAAGATTGTTTATTGTAATTTACAGGGTACTGGAAGAAATCAAAATTTCATGAGAAATAAGGAAATGTAGTAGGAGTATTTAAGACTTCTATAGTTTTATTCACCCATAACAAAGTAGGTAAATTATGAAAGCAGTCCTTTGATTTCCACTTTGATGGAAAAATATAAGTTCTTTCACATATCTAATGTCTGAGATTTTCCTAAGGTAGGTGTAAATCAAAACCACTTTTGACATCTGGTATTTCTTGTCCTTGGAAAATATTTGTTCTGCCTGTCTTGTCAACAGTACTGCAGAAATACCGAAAAATATGACAGGGGTAACTTAAAATACTTTAGTGGATAACTTGTTGGATCCATGACTGATGTATCAATTAGGATGTGGCATGGAAGAAGGTTACTCCTACATTAACATGTTTACTTATGTAAGTGCTTTCTAGGGTAATCTCAACTCAGTGTCATATTCGTCTTGGTGGCCTTTTATAGAATATGGAAGTAGAGTGATATAAAATGCAACTTACACAAGTGGTGGGAGAAAATTGTTTCAGCAAAGAGTTGTAAACATACCTCGTTTACCATTTCCAAACGTTTTCCATAAACTCACCTGAATACTACATTATTACTCATTGCTTTCCTTGCTAGCAAACACACCTTGTTTGTCATTTGTATGGAAAATTTAGTAAGAAGTTAACAATCTTCAAATAGCACTTTTGCTAACAAGCTTATCTTGCCCAGTCCTGTGTAGCTGTATTTGAGGATTAATGTCATTAAAATATGCAACACACAGTATATGAAAGAAATTCATGAATGTCATTGAAGTGATAGGACACCATTACTGTGTTGAACTTGAGAGAGAGCAGATGTATATCTGGGTTATACCTAAAGAATGATGCCTTTTTCACTGATGGAAGCGACAGCAAGTTGCTGTTACTTCTGTGTTTAGTCCAAGTCAGGTTCTGAGCTTATGCAGAATGTAGGAGAATCCCATTTCTGCTGCCAGTCTGACCTGCAGGCTTAGGAGCCAGGAGTGCAAAGGTGTTGTTCTTGTGTCCAGTTGGCAGGTCTCCATTTGTGATTAGCTGCAGGAGTGTAGTTCTCAGAGCCCACAGCCTCAGCTGGAGATGATGGAGCATTTCCAGCTGAGGTGGTTTGTGTGGCTGAAGGCCCCAAGAGCTTATTCCATACTCCTGGATCAGATGAAGTTCTGCAGCCATTCCAGAATAATGTAAGAACAGAAGAATGCAAAGAGACTCTAAAATTTTCTTTTTTTCCCAAAAGCTGAAAAATTGATGACTCAAATTGTTTAGGCAATGAAGCAAAATTAATTAACTTGAAAATACACAGCTACAATGCTAATGACCTGATAGAAAGCTTACAATAAAAGGAAATAGTTAATGAATTTAAGGATGCTACTTTAAGTTCTTGAAATCATCTGATACTGTGTTTCGTTTTGTCATTTTTCAAAATTTACGTAGTATTCTGGAGTATCTCTGAAGTACCGAACATTAAAGTGGTTAAATGTCTATTTTTTTGACCTCTGAATGTGTTATAAGCATTAGAGACATAGGGATATGGTTGTAAATTAGCAGATTTGTAGGCAAAACTTAAATTTTTTTTTAAACCTTTAGATTTGTAGGCCAGCTGATTTGCATACATGTGAGCTCAATGAAATCCTGCCTAAGTTGTAAATTCTCATTAAATCAAAAAGTTGTAGATACTGAGTCATTAAGAGATCATGCTTAATGCCCTTCAATCCTGATTTTATCTGTGTGAATTCTCAGATTCAAAATACAACCTAGCTTTTAATTCAAATACATTGCGTGCTATAAAATTAGAAACATTAATCTCAGAAAATATCTTTGAGCATTGTCTCAAATGCATGTCAAAGTCTGCTATTTCCCTTTTCTCAATCACAAAGAAACTTCAAAAATAGAAAAACAAGGCAAGAAATGAAAATACAAGCATGAAGATGGATATGTAAATATGATCTCGCTCTTTATGGAAAAAGAATAGCATCAGGAGCTGCAGGTGTGTAGGTAGCCTGCACAATCACTTTGGATGTTGGGAAAAGATCTTCAAATCCCACAACCATTTCCATGTTGGTGTGACACCGTGACAGCTGCATACTGTGCCACCTCTTTTTAGTTATAAAGGTGAAAGAAGCTCTTTCCCCTTGCAGTTCATCTTTTAAGACTTGTTTTTGACTTCTTCATTAAGTATATTAAGATTCCCCAAGACAAAGAATGAAGAACTGCCTTTGCTGGTAGGAAAGTCTCAGGAGGGACAATTTGAAACAGGCTTTTTTGATGTCTGTCATAGTATTCCTGTTGGCATTTGAATTTTAATATACAGGAATCTTAAACCCTCTCATAGGGAAAGTTTAATGTTATTTCTCAAGATCACTGATATGAGATATATATATATAGGTATACACACATATATGTATATGTATGTAAATCATAAGCAGGTTTTTAAAAGCTCATTTTTTCTTAGGCCCTGAAGTGAATAGGCATTTATATAAGCTGTGTTATTAAAATCAGCCTAATTCTGTGAGGTGTGGTTCTGTTGTTACTATTGTATGTTTAGTAACATCTTTTTTCCTTGAGTATGAGTCAATTGGAATATATAATCACTTGCTAATATAACTATTTTCCTTTGTTTTCCTCTAATTCTATTTGTTATGATTAAATATTAATTTTAGTATGTTTTTAACTGATTGAAACACTGAGGTTGGTGATATCTGCTTGAGTTTGTGCACACTGTTAGCTGCCTTAAATACTTAAATGTGCATAAGTTTCACGGCATTAAGAGTTTTTTGGGTTTTTTTGTTACACTGGGCTTTCAGTAATTACTTGGGTTGTGCAGAATATAATACAAGTCTCTCAGAAGAAACTATCACCTTCAGTATTTATTGTCTCAATCTGTCTGTACCCACCATGGCACTAGGAGCAAAACTCTTGTAGCATGTGTAGTATATTGCTCTAGTAGAATAAAACCAAACTCTAGTCAAGCTTCTTTCATCTCTTGAACTCACTAGGTGTATTGGCAAATGAGGAGGCCATATGTTCTGCCTGCCAGATGACTTTTTTGCTGAACTCTCAATGTCCTTTCAAAATGAGATCTAACTAGATTGGGAGGCCATGCAAAAGGATTTGTGTGATGCTGTGATCCTTTTCTTTCGATCTTGCATTACTACCCATGCAAAGACATTAAGGATTTATGTGTGTAACTATTCTTTGGCAGGAATAAATTTTTTTAAGAAGTAAACCTTAAAGTGGAAATTTGAAATTGTATCTGTAAAAACCACTAGGGATCTTTTTTCTTCTGGGAAACTTGTAGTACAAGGCCACAGTATAATGTTAGCGAGTTGCAAGTCTTCACTCTTCTGTAAGATACTACTTACTGTCTTGTACATATAGTGTTTATTTTAAAGCAGGGAGGTCTTCAGTTAATATGTATCATCAGTGTATATGGAGGCTGCTGAGTTTTTATTTCATGATCCCTACAATTGGCTGTTTTATTGAATTATTCTTGAAGCCAGTTATTCCTGCCTGGGTTGAGATAATGTGCTTGCAAGGAGTTCAGTTAATACTGTTTTATTGGAATAGAGGGAAAAAAAACATGTCAGTAGCTTTCCATAGATGAAGAGAACTCTTAGATATGATAAGAGTTGCTTCCGGAGTTGCTTCCGTTTAATGGCCACTTTAATCATCCTTTGGCTTTTAATATTAATACATTGTTTCCTTTGAAATTGATCTTTCCCCTCAGTGGATTAAGAATGCATTTGTGTTTTAGTCTTTTGTTAAAAATGTAACAGTCTTTACAGTAGCTGTTGAAATATTGAAGTATTACTCAGTCACTCAAGGTAACTTTTACCTTAATGAAAACTTACTTTCCTTTGTAGAGTAAATTGTTGCTTTCAAAATATGTAGCATTTTACAGTCATACAGTTAATTTCTAAACATATTTTTAGGAGACTATTTATGTTACCATTTAGCAGTGCCTATTATAATTCACTCTAAGTTAGTATGCTAATTAGCAATATTCTACAATATTGCTTATCTATAAGGTGTGTGTACACACGTGTGTGTACTAATATAAAGCAAAGTTCTAGGCTTGAAAAGTGCAGAATTTCTCCCTTCATATTCTTGTATTCTACACTTTTATAAAAAGAATAAATTACTTTAAAAACACAATTAAAAAGAAAGGGATATGATTTTACCGCAGTTACATTTAAAAATCTTGTTCATTTTTTTACAACTGTTCACTTTTGAGGATCAAAAGAAAATTGTGCTGAATTAATAAACATGGTTTTTGAGATGTTAAAGGAGTAAATGAGAGAAGCTAAATGAAAGGTTACAAATATTCTGTTAATATCATTAGGATAATATTGCTTCAAAGTAATTTTTCCCAAGCTACTGCTTACTTGTTAATACTGAAACTTATTTGCTGTTGTCTTTTGTTTTAAAAAAGAAAAAAAATGAGATGTAGGAGGGATGAGATTACTTTAGGGACATGATACGAGTGTGAAATCACTCCTACACATTACTGATGATGCATTTTGAGAACTCTGCATACAGTAACTCGTGATTGAAGTTAAATAAACTAGTTTATGCAACTGAAAAGTGTGTATGCAAAAAAAAAATTTGTCTTGGTTTCATTAGTTGGATATTTGCTTAAATTACTCTGGTTACTAGAGCTTATGGAATTAATTTAATCAAATACCTGAGTAATAGCTAACAATTCTTAATTAGAGAAGAGTTCTCAGCTGTCAATAGAATGTTAAATATGAAAGTTGTGTATCTTCTTTCAAGAAAAAGATTTAGTATGATAATACAATTTTGACTGTATAGAAGGGAAAGTACATCTCTGTCTGAACTGAGCAATAACTTTCAAAGATGTTTCCCTTGGTGTTAATCTGAACACCTGAATATGTCAGATCTTCTGCTAGTAAGTAACTCTACAAGGAGTTTTTTTTGAAGGGTTATCTCTTCCTCAGCAGCACCCTGGAATGTCTATTTTACACCTAATTTTTATTAATAAGCAAGTCTGAGAATTCTGCATGCAATAACTATTGAAGTCATTAGACTTTTTGGTAACTACAAAGTGTACGTGCAAAAAAAGTTACCCTTGTTTTTCTCATTGATGCACTTTGTTTAGAAGCAGAGTTTCTCAGGCCTCAGTGGAATTGCCCCTGTAATGTAGAAGGTGAACACCAGCCAATAAAATAATTTCAAATAAATTAGAAAATCCCAACAGGAATGCTTAATAGACTTCATATCATGAGATGCTGCCTACCTTTACATATTAAGTAGATCTTTTAGCGTTACTTTTGAATATAATAATTGCAGGAAAATAGGTGATTATTCCCCTGAAGTTATTAATAGTAGCATGTTGTGTAGTATTAACACACTTATTTGTGTGCTGTATTACTGGAGACATTCATAGCTGTGGAGTTCTAATAAAAGGTACATGCATAATTAGGTGAAGTGAGTTACAGTTAAGCAAACTCCATTGACTGCTCATGTAACTGTTAAGTTAAACACTCACTTATATAGTCATTAATGTTTTATCTTTTTGCAGTTGAATGAACTGTCTTTTAGACACAGCATTATTTTGACTTGTTTCTCCCTTTCAGCTACTTTTATGTTTTTAATTTCAGTTCTTCTTGTGTACGTATTGTAAGTTCCCAAGCCCTATCTCTCTACACTAAGCAAAGATTTTTGGGAAAATAATCTGTTCAGTCATGCTCTTACTGTTCTACCTCTCAAGGATTTCTGTATCTATATTAAGAGTTAAGTGTCTCACCTGCTCAGAATATTGTGGGTACTGAAGGCTGCTTTTCTGAAATTGCTAAGTTTCTTTGATGACAGAGTTGATCAAGAATATCTTCTTGTGTTTCTTTAAGGAATGTCACTGTCAGCAGGGTCTTCTCCTCTTCATTCTCCCAAAATAACTCCTCATACATCTCCTGCTCCTCGAAGAAGAAGTCATACTCCTAACCCAGCAAACTATATGGTGCCTACTAGTGCCTCTGCGTCTGTCGCTAACGCTGTCTCCCAGCCTCCATCTACTGGCCAGGTGATCCAGAAGGAAACAGTGGGTGGAACAACATACTTCTACACTGATACAACTCCAGCACCTCTCACAGGAATGGTATGTTGGCTTTCAGTGCACAACTGTCTGAAGTTTGTAAGTGCTGAATTGGTTGATACTACAGATATTATTATTAACGCTATAAACTGCTTATTCTGTATGAAGATTAGGCCTTTTAGTTAATTTAGTCGGTCTCCAAAAATCACTGAAATATAAGGACCAGAGAATTTTTATATGTTTTTTCATGTGCAGCTGTGTAGAGCTTTCTGAGGTTTTAACATAGCAACAAGCAAGAAAGCACACTGTATGTCTCAGTAGACATACATAATGAGAAAACATCAAGAAGTCAGATTTTTTTTTTGATAAGTTAAATAGCTCTTATATTTACAGTGATGGGGAAAAGGCAGTTACAAAACTGTTAAAATAACTATGTACATACATATATACATGTATACCTCCCTCTCCCTTGAAATCATTGTAAGTGAACACCACATTAAAATTTAATGTATCTGACAATGTATTTGTAACTTGCACTGTACATGAGGATTGCATAGTTCTGTAGTTTGAGCTGAAAGAGTAAGAAAACTCTTCATTTACCTTATCCTTAAGGACTTTAAAAAGCTTTCTGGAATATTTTATTTTTAGGTTTTTCCAAACTATCACATCTACCATCCAGCTGCTCCTCATGTTGCTTACATGCAGCCAAAAGCAAATGCACCTTCCTTCTTCATGGCAGATGAGCTCAGACAGGTAAGATGGTAGCGTTCAAAGGAAAAAGGCGTATCTTGGTAAAAAATAGAAAATTGCTAATGCTAGATGAGATATAGACACTTGCAATCTGTGCAGTCAGTTTTCCCTGTGGATAATTTGAAAAATCAAGTCTTGTAGTAGGTGAAGTACAACAGAGAGTGGGGGTGAGTTACAACATGCATAACTGTAATCTAATCTGCATGCCATGATTTACTGTTTAGCTCAGTACTATTACTGATGTGGTTTTTTGGTGTGCATGGGTTTATTTTTGTAGTATTATTTTAAGCTGCAATACTATTCAGTTTTAAAGTCTCCCACTGAAATGAAAGTGTATGCAGTGTATATTAGTTGAAGAGCTCTTCTCAGGGCTCATCGTCCTAAGGCTGGCTGTGAGTATTATTCATTTCAGCTTTACTGTAGTAGGTGCCTTTGTCAGTGCTAGCTATAACAAATGTCTTCTGAAGCTACTTCAAGAATTTGAGTATTTTATCATTCAAATTTTCAAGCTAGTGGTCTTCTGATCCTCTCTGCCCTAGACACTTGCATCAATTCTCTATTTTAGTATGGGTAGCTAGTACTTCAAAGACAGTGTATTCTTAAATAATCAAAGATAATGAGCTGAATTATAATGTTCAAAACTTAACTTAATTTCTCCTTAAGGAACTCATCAACAGACACTTAATAACTATGGCCCAGATTGATCAGGCTGATATTCCTGGTAAGTGTTTCTCAAAACTCGAAACAGTGGTCATGTTTTTCTGCAACCTTGCACATTCATCTATTATAATAAAATCTTGCAAAAAATGCCAACTGTTTTTGTTTTTTCATGGAGCTTTAATCATTAGCCTGAGCCATGGTTAACCAAATGCAAAATTCAAGAAATATGAATTATTCTTTCATCTTCTACTGTAATTTTCTTGTTTTGAAACTCCTTAATTAGGAATACTTCAAATTGCTGAGAAAGAAAAAATCATTAAGGCAGTAATGCCTTGTGAAGAACAGTTTTGTATTACTTTAGTAATAGATATTAGGTATGTCTTTCAATGATGCATATATTTTTCAAAGGTTGTATGTAAACTAGCAAAGCAGTTTGTTTTGAAGTGACTTGGCTGGTATATCACAGAAGGCTTTGTACTAGTTGTCAGGCAAAAGAACCATATACTGTTTCCTATAAATTGACTTTTGGGGAGTTTACATTCAGCTTGATTTGAAGAGTTTTTACTTGCTGAATCTTCTCAAATGTGTTCATAATATAATAATGATGCAGTTTATAAAAATGCAGTTAATGTTTTAATCCAGATGAAGTGCGAGAGTGAATCTCTTAATCTGATTTGTAACTTTTAGTACTTCTCTCTTCCTGTTTTCTAAACCAGTATTTTAAAACACATGAGACTGATACTTGCTTTTTTTTTCTGATGAAAATGAGGTTCTTACTATGGTGTGAAGTCTGCATGGAAATTGGTACTAATTAGTGATTCAGTGTAGGAAAAACACCAAACAAATATCATTCACAAGGGTGAATTTCTGAGGTAAATGAGAAGATGGCAGATCGAACTGTGCATCTATTCTGTTGATTTTACTTGGTGTAATACTTTTTCTGAAGACAATAATTTTAACTCTGTGGGATCACTTTTAGGAGCCTACCAATGTGTTGATATTAAATCAAAAATAGTGAATTTTAATTTCACATGCACTGAAAAGATGGTGGAGATTCATTTATATATCAATGAAAGTCATTTTAATTTTCTCTGCTACTCAGTAACTTCCTCAAGTCAGCTGAGGCCTAATGTATTTCTGTGTATAAACTTACTGTAGCAGTTCCTGCAGAAGTGGACAGCTACCACAGTCTTTTTCCTTTGGAACCACTGCCACCACCCAATCGGATACAGAAAACGAGCAACTTTGGCTACATTACATCGTGCTATAAAGCTGTAAATAGTAAAGATGACCTGCCATATTGCCTTCGGAGGATACATGGTGAGAGAAGTTGAGTCGTCTCAGTGTAGGACTTGCATTCCTAAGCATACCAGTCATATTTTAGTGTCTGGTTGCTTCTCAGAAGTTTCAGATGAAATGTTAAAGTAAAAATTTCTCATTCTAAACATAATACTTTAAACCATGGGTTTCATTTTTTCCCTAGGTTTTCGTCTTGTTAACACGAAGTGCATGGTATTGGTTGACATGTGGAAAAAGATTCAGCACTCAAATATCGTAACTTTGCGTGAAGTGTTTACCACTAAAGCTTTTGGAGAACATTGTAAGTTTTTCTTTTTTCTTTCCCACTGCCCCACCCCCTGCTCCCCAGAGCTGATGTGTTGATACTTTTTTCAAATGTGCTTGAGTTAGTAAATATCACCTGTTCTATTTTTAAGCTTTAGTATTTGCATATGATTTTCATGCTGGAGGAGAGACCATGATGAGCAGACACTTCAATGACCCGAGTGCTGATTCCTATTTCACAAAACGGAAATGGGGTAAGGAAACTGCACTATCATATAATATTTGTGTACACTGTTTCCAGTACTTCAGCAGTAAACATCTGGTCACAAATAGTGGTTCAGCTTAATTTTTTGGCTAATCAGTTCTGTCATACTGAAGGATCAATATGAGAGAACTCTTCTTCACCATCTCTTTGTAAAATTATTTTAAATTATCAAACAAGTATAAAATTGATGTTAGCATGTAAGGGAATTACAGCTCTTTGAAAGAAAAATAAGTTGGAAAAAAATTGGGAGCCAGGAGCTTTGGTGTCCATATTGCAGGTCTGTTGCCAGGTAACACCCAACATTTAATGGTGATGAGTCCAAAGTTCAAAAGGTACGCTATGCCAGTTTGATGCTTGCTGTTTAGGTGTCCTACCCTTCTATTTTTTTCCTCACTATGTATTGTGAGGAATAACTAGACAGTATTTTATTTGATGGTTTGAAATTTGAAGTGCTAGTTAAGACAAGAAATGGATTGAAAAATCACTGTACCATATTCTTTTTAGACACCGTCACATCTTATGTCTGACTTTTTTTTATCATGTTTACACATAACTTCAGTGGAGTCACTAAAACTGCATCAACATTCTTAAATAAAATCTGTCACAGGATGGTCTGTGTAGCAAGTAGCACAGTAGAGCTCATGTGCTTGTGGCTGAACTCTTTTCCCCTCCAAAACAGTGTGCTGTCAATCATTCTTCCTGTTAGGACCATTTTATGATCCCTGGAGTCTTACCAACTGCAGTGAGGTGTTTGGAACACAGTAATGCCATGCTGAGAAAGAGAGGGGGCCACTGCTGAATGGAATTACAGACTTAAGGTTGAAAAATACCCTGCAGAGCTTTTTTTTGTACCAGCTTCTTGCTTGATGCGGGACCTGAAACTGTGTCCAGCACTAGGGATGACCAAGAGGACTATGGCATGGCCTGGTTTTTTTGTTAATTGTAGCAGATCTTCCCTAAATGTCTTTAGGCTCCCAGCATATGAATTAAAACAGAAGCTAAGGTTTTTTCTTTTTTGTGCCTTTTGAAATTAGAGCGTTTAGCTGAAAATTCAAACTATTTCAAAGGTTGAGATGTAGAACTTCACTTGGCTGTCTCTTACATCAGGGTATAGCAGTTTGGTAGTGTGTGAATATGTTCAAAGGCTTCAAGAAAACCTTATATACATTCAAAGAATTGTGAATACCTTACATACGCATAATTCTCACTGACTTTGCACTGAGATGACCAGTATAAGTGGAGATGGAACTTGATTTCCACCTTATTTTGGTGGTAGTATCTCAGATGGAGGAAACGCTAGTTTGATGTGTCATACCATGTGGTTAATCAGAGTGCAGTTAAAGATTCGATGAGCCTGATGTGAAACTAATTTGGTGAGATAAAACTGGAAGACCTGCTGCCAGGTTAATGGCTGTTACATGCAGGACACACTTCTGAGTGTTTCCAATCATGGTTTTCAATTTCCATGTAAATCAGTCCTTATGTATCTCTCTAGAGAATCTTAGAAGAATGATGGTTGTTCTAGATAAAATAATAGAAGTTATAATAAAATTCTTGGAACACATTATTTTGTCACAGTGGAAAATAATTAAGTTGTGGTCCTGTAAAGGGCAGTCATATCTCCTTAATCTATTAAAGTTCTTTAAAGGAAGATCCATTAGGTAAGACCTTGGAGTTTTCAGTGAAATTCAACAGAGTCTCTAGAAGAACCTAAGTAGCCATGTGGCAGAGAAAGTTCTCAGTTAGGGTAATGCCTGGTTAGAATATTGGAAACAGTGTGAACAGTGTAGATCACTGACGGGTCTCACAAGAAGATGTCCTGGGAGTTGTATTTCTTAACACGTTCACTGGTTTGCTCTGAAGATAAATGGTCTGTCAAAGTTTGCTGGTAATACCAAATTATTTGATTGTTAGAAACAAAGGCCAATTGTGATTGATTGCAGAAGGATCTTACAAGACTGGAACTTCTACTGATAACATAGCAGGTGATGTAATGTAAACCGATGTGATCAAAGGAAAAATGTAACTAGCTTTAAACATGAAATGATGGCCTCTGATGTGACTGTTGCCACTCAGTAATAGGTCTGGGGCCACAGTTAAATTGAAGAAAATACTGTCCTCATGCTGAATAGCTGTAAATGGGAGATAGCTTGATGTAGCTTTTTAAGAACAGAGCAACAGAATGGTAGACATTGTATTCAAAATGTGTGTGTCTGATAGATTCCTGTCTGTAGCTGTGGTCCTCCTCATGTATTTTGAAGGGTTTAGAAGAGCAGCAAAGTTGAAAAGAGGAGACAGGGATGATCAAAGGTGTAGAACAGCTGGATGAGGAACAGCAAAGTGGAATAATGCTTTTAAAGATGAAAAGGAATATAATGAGGTTAAAAATGACTGGAATATGGTCTGAAATATCATCTGGAATACTGAAGAAATGACTAAGAAATGTTTATTATTTCTTCCATCCTAAAATTAAGGACTTATCAATGAAACAAGACAGGCAGTAAATTCAAAACCTGTGTAAAGATAATTAAGTCATGGAACTTCCACAGATTATTGTGGACATTTGCTGTGGTTCAAGGGGGAAGTGGGTTTACTCATGGAGGAGAAATATTTGGGGACTGCTAAGACATGATATTGACTTCTGCACTGCAAATCACTGGAGACTAATAGAATATTCTACTTGTTTATGTTTATACACTTGAGTATTCATGGGAAGCTGATTTTAGTGTATGTGTCTTTGACTCAGGCTCATGGGCTATCTGGACCCTACTTCAACTTCCTTTTATAGGCAGGAATAGTCCGGAAAGTTGGAAACAAGGCGTCAATGTCTGTTCAAACCAAAGTATTATTTAATTAAAATGAGCTATTGCAACAGAACTTAGAGGGATAGTAGGGAAGATCTGTCTCCTGACTGTGGCACTTACTACCTGCTCTTTTCACTCTTTTTAGTAGATAAATTAGGGAATTAGTCACCTGAATTCCCAAGTTTTGCCAAATCTTTCTGCATATCTTTGCTTTGGCCTTTTTTTTTTTTTTTTGGTCATAACTACTGCTTTCTAGTCTGGTCCTCAGTAGAAGGAGCAAGTTAAGAGAGAAAAATAAGATTGCATACCTATAACTTGATTTCTCAGAATTGCCTGCCTTCACGGATCCTTTCTCCATCCCCTCACAGAGTTTCTTGGCCGTCTGCCTGCCTAGAGGAGACTCCCAAGAGAAGCAGGGGAATGGATGGAAGTTGGGTACTCTGCAGCATGAGGCCCAGATTAGTACAATTGCTTTTAAAGGTTTTAGGAGGCACAACACTGTGAACCTGATCAGTGAACTCAGAGAATTTGATTTCAGGTATGCAACCTTATTTATGTTGAACACTTCAGTTGGCAACATGAGACCTTGATAGTTAAAAGATGAGGATTATGGTTTACGTGGCTGTCTTGCATGTCACTGGTGTCAATGTGGTCAGTCTTGGGTGTTTTCTTCTCGCCATGTTATTTACAGAGCCTGTTACAGAACTACTGTGGTAGAGATTTGGTGTGGGGGAGAAAAACAGCAGCTTACATTTATTTTTATACTGTAAACTAATGTCTCTAACTTCTGAATGTAGTAGAATTTGTTGCTGTGTTTTTATTCAATGATACCTCCTCTTCCTTCAGATGGTAGTGTGATAATCTAACGTTGTTCTGTCATATTTTACTAAATTTGCACCTGTTTTAAAATCAGGAATTGGAATTTTCAGTTAATTGCTACTCAAAGTACATTTATTTGAAAAGTTTCTTCATATTTTATTCTGACTTGTATTCCCTTAAAATACTTCTTCATACTCTAAACATTAAATCTATTGTTCTGGAACTTTTTGGTTTTCTTCCACCTTTTTTATAAGCTTCTGATTATAGTACATATTAGTGCATTTATCTCTGCCAAAATGATGTTCTCTTTGCATTAGCAAGTTAACCCAAAAGTACTGAAATGTTGCTCTTAACAGTCCAATAATTGAATGGTAAACCAAATTCTGAATGTATGTACTTTAAAACTTAACAGCCAGAGAATCCTGACAAATTAACAATACCTATTGACAGCTGCCAGAAAGGTTTGTCCTGATGAGTTTTTGTGGTTGGCAGAGATAAGCATGCCTTTGATATGCCCTTTGGTCTGCTTTGAAACACTGGGTAATTAAATGTTGGCGTAAACGCTGTTAGTAAGAGTTTTCAGCAGCACAATCTCTGTTTTTCAGCAAACAAATACTTTCTGATGAAGATGAGCACAGTCCAGGAAACTTGCTTTGCTTTTGACACGTTGATAGTAGTATGTCATGCACAAAAATGGACTTCACTGCTGACTTTACAGCTTTTGGATCCCCTCGTGCTGAATGCTTCTTCATAAAATACCCCTTCCATTGAAAAAGAAATAAGTTGTGTGATGACTAGATGAATAGTGTGTGATGAGAAGTAAGAATATATGGATATTGAAAGTCAGCATGATGTTTTTGAAGACAAAATGTGATTAATAATTATCCTAAAAAACCTCTGCCAAAAGCGGCAACTTTTTCAAAGTAAATTCAAGTTTTCAGTAGCTTTTGAATTTTTACAAAAAATACTGCTGCACTCTAGTAGTTCAGAACCTTTCTGTACATTGACAACTGGGAAATGTAAAACCAAATGCCAAGGTTCCCTGAAGGAGAAGTGAAGGCTGCTGCATTTGTCTTGTTTTCAGTACTTTAACTTAGGAACACCAAGTAAACACTGAACGATTCACAGTTCTAAATGTAAAAAACTGATTTACAAGCCCGAGAGGTTCAATTTAATAAACAGCTAAATCTTTCACAGTTTTTGTGATAACTGTGTGAGAATTGCTGTTTCTTGGCATGCTTTCTGACGGTGTTCCTGATGATGTCAAACAGGTCCTACTGCTGATGTTCCCAGGTCTTACTTCCCACCTCAGGACTATTCCTGGATTCATACTTGCTCTGGAGAATAAAATTTCATTTGAATGCTTTTTATAACAGGCAAAAACTTAATATACACATGCACACCAGTACAGAGGGTGATTTTTTTGTTCTGTTGTCAACAGCATACCACAGAATTTAAAAATAATTGTCAGCATTTTTATTTATTTATGTTTATCCCAATGTAGCAAGGAAAAATAATGGATAATCTGTGTTTTTGAAATGGCAGGTTTTAAATTTTTAATCTTTTCCATTAGTGGCTGTGTTCTGCATCACAGAGATGAAATTACTGGGAGAGGTGAATCTGGCATGCAGTAAGTGGGAAGAGCACAGTCTGAAATTTTGCTTGTTGTAGCCACAGATCCAGCCTGTGGTGGGGGGGAAGCCTTTGCAAATAACTGTGGAAGCTCTTAAAAAAACACTTTTTCAAGTAACACTCTCATCATTTGGGTAATGTTTACTTATATTCTTGTGATGTTTTTGCTTGTGTTCAGCACTGTTTGGAAAGCTTTCCAACTGTGGGTTTCTCTTGAAGAGCAAGCTTTGGGGTCTCATCTCCTTGGGTCCTTGCTCAAGTTCTGTCTGTGGCAGGTCTGATGGGCCTCTTGGGACATACATCATAGTCAGCATTGCAGCCAACTGAGCTGCTTTTAATTGTGCTTATTTTAAACAGCTAGATATGTAAGAGAGCATTTCAAAGCTGATTCTTCCCATGTTTTAACTTGTATGTTTAGTGTATGTGAATCTGGGGTGCAGCCAACTGGTGTGAAAGCAGCAGCCTAGATTTGGCTGTAGCCTCAAGTAAGTTTTTCTAGTACTAGTATGATGTTGCTTGAGATTTTCTGATAGATGAGGAGAAGCTGTGTTGAACTCTGGTCTTTCAGTGTATATTGGATATTCTCTTGGTTACATTGCCTTAATTTGAAAATCAAAGGGCAGGTGCTGTTATGCATGCAGAAAAATGACTGCAAAGTTTTGGCTTTTTTATCTCTTAGGGATATTATAGTAACATTTCTATCCTGCAGTTACTTCATACAGATGTAACTCTTACAATATCCACGCACATCCCTGTTAAACTTACTGCTCATGTTGCTGTTCACCAAATATAAAGTACATTCTGCAGCAAGTAGTAAAGAGATTCTCAGCTAACAGGAGGTTGTGTCTCCTCAGTCATTTTATATTATAATTTTTGTCATGCTGAAGAAGAGACAATTATGAGGGGAAAAAGTTTGCTACAGGAGACTTCTGGTATGATGGCTTTTGTGGGAAGTATTTTGCATAATGATTCATCAGGGGGCCAGAAAAAACAAACAATATCTCATTATATTCAGCTTTCAGTAGACATGCCAGGCTTAGTGCTTTTTAAAGGAGTCAGCGTCTTGATCATAATCTAAACCAAGCACCTTAAACCCCAAAAGCAAACTAAAATCTCAAAAATGGACAAAACAAAGCTCAAATGAAAGCTGGTAACGTTCCCAGCTCATCACCCAAAGTCAGTAAAATTTCCAAGTAAAAAGTTACCGGTAATGTGTTCCACTTTTTTTGACTGTGCATATATTTTGTGTGTGCATACACATGCCAGCATACACATGCTTACTTTGATCAAATGCACAGATGTTGATGTGGTTGTGTAGGGAAAGGGGGGGGAAAAAACCCAAACTCAAAAAACAGCAAAAACACAAAACAACTCAAAAACCCCCAAACAAAAGGAACAAAAAAGAAAGAAATTTAGAAAAGAGTGCAGTTGGTTTACAGTGAAACCAATCAGATGCTTACATGATTTTACATAATACTGATGAAATTACTGGTCTCAAAATTAGCAAAATCAGTACTGAGGTAACCTCTTGAAATGTCTGTTGTGGTTTATAAAATTGAGATGCACTGTCTTACTCTGGATGTATTTTCTTCTGCTTCAACTTTGTGCAAGGTAAACAATGCCCGCTTACTTGAATTACACACATCATACTTAAAATAACATTTGTTATCTATATCTTCATTTTTTCATCTGTGACTCAGTATTACTCAAACATGTTTGTAATGTAGGATTTGAGTGTGTGTTTGCAAAGATTGAGTTTTACATTTGAAAGGAGAACTACAAATCCATTTGGAAGGGGAGCAGTGCATTTCTTTGATATGACTCATGGAATAGGAGTCATGCAGTGATGACTTGTCAGGGAGCTGTGTCACAGCAGAATATACATGAAGTTGTGTTCAATGATGTTTAGCCACCAAATCTTTGTCTGAATTGCCCATGTAATTTGAAATTAGCTTGTTATTTTTTTCTTACTAGATGATAGAAAAATGTTCAATTAGGAAGCCTATCTGCAATAAAGGAGGTAAAATGTTGCACCTATTGCATTACATACTCTTTGTTTCAGGGTACTGGTGTTTTTACTTCTGAAGTACCTGCATATTTTGGTTTACCATCTGCTTTGACCAATTTCCAACCAGTGCTCATTCTAAATTTCAAAACATCATTTCCCTGAATATGAGAGTGAAAATAACAATGCCTAATGAATTGTCAACATTTTCAAAAAACTGCAAGTGAAACCAACCAATGAAGAAAAATCTGTTCCCAAACTCAACTTTAAAATGAAATAAATGTGTATTTCAAGGGCTATTAAGAGTTAAATGAAATGCATATGTGAGTTAGCTGTATCATTCAAGATGTTGTACTTTGCTTTTTGCACAGCAGCCATCTATTGATGCTTGCAATGTTTTGTTTCTAGGTCAGCATGATGGGCCTCTGCCGCGGCAGCACGCGGGGTTGCTTCCAGAATCTTTGATATGGGCATATATTGTGCAGCTCAGCTCTGCCCTACGGACCATTCACACAGCAGGACTGGCGTGCAGAGTTATGGATCCAACCAAGATTCTGGTAACAGGCAAAACAAGGTAATGAAAGCGTTCAGTCTCCCTGTGCTCTGTGTTTGTGGCAGCTGCTGACTGTGCACCTGATACATAAGTAGCTACTAAGTTCTCTCAACCGGCGTGAGGCAGTGTGCTAAAGCTTATACCTTTGGTTTTTTAAAGGTCTTTTAAAACGTATTTTGAGAAGACTTATACATTATCCTCAAACTACAGATCAGACCCACTACTGTCAGTTTAGAAATGTGTTCATTTATTTGTAAACTGAATATTGTCTGTTCATTTTATCAAATAGTAAAATCAGTCTTTTCTGATGCATAGTAATTTGCTAATTACTATGGATTATTTTCTGATGACTTTTATCCTATCAAACAATTCAATGAATGCTAGAGGAAAAAATTGAATAACTAATAAAGTTTAATGGCAATTTTTCCTTTTCTCTTCTGGTTCCTAAAGGTTACGAGTTAATTGTGTTGGAATCTTCGATGTTTTGACATTTGACAACAGTCAAAATAATCCACTGGCATTAATGGCTCAGTTTCAGGTAAGACAACACTGCCAGTTAGGTTGGTGGTTTGGCAGAGGGATTACTGCAAACGAGTGAGATTCCTTTTGGAAGACAAGCACTTTAATTAAACTGTAGTCCCATGTATGTATCTGTAGAAGACTGTCTTTTTTAAGTTCTGATTTGGTCTTGGTTCTTCCATACACTATTCAAATTTGCTTGTAATTTATAAATGTGAGTGCTCACTTTGATATCTTCTGCTTCTAAAATTTCAGCAAGCTCACTGTACAGGTTGAACTGTTGTATTTAACAGACTTAAGTCAGAAATGACTGTAAACAGAAATTTCTAAATGAAGGAGAAGAAAAATCTTACATTTAGTGTTAGAGATAAAATGATTGAGTTATAGCTTTTGCTCTGTCTTTTGTGATTTTAGCATAAATACCTAAGTGTTGAATACCTGTTGAGAGGAGTACAGTCTTTCAGTTAACTGCATTTAGGCCCTCTCCTGAAAGATTCTAGTGTATCTTTATTTTGGGCTCCTAGTTTTTCCGTGCTCTCCTGGTGTTCTCTGAAGCGTGGACTGCATAATTCCTGAATTAAGAAGAACCCCTTTAGACTTAACAAAAACTGTTCCACAGTCATCTGGAGCATCACTGTGTACAGGAGTGCCTCTTTCCCTAACTTCCCCTCAGGGTAAAGTACGTTACTTCAGCAGTCATCACATACCCTGTCTGTACTGGGAGTGAAAGACTACAGTAGGGAGTTGGATTTATTTTCATTAATAGAGCTTATTCACTGTGAGAACTGCTTATTCAGAGTCTTTGAGTAATAACTGAAATGTTTGAACTTTCACCATGTCCTAGAACATAACTTTTTTTTTATGATACAGTAAAGCAGTTTTCATTGTACTCTGAGGAGTACACCAAAGGATTTCATGGTCACACACACACACAGCTACATATCAGTGGGCTTTTGGTAATAATTTAGTGGAAAACAGTTGAGAGAAGATGAAAGTACATGTAAATAAGGGATTCCGTGCCTATGGAATGTAAATGTAAAATGTAATGAGATGGTTTTTTAGTGAAAATCTAAGTACTTCTCTATTTTAATTTCAGCTTAGAAAGGGATTCTCCTGAGATATTATGGCATTCAAGTAAAGAAAAACATTTAAAATACTTAGAGATACAAATCTAAAAATACTTGCAGGTATACTCGTCTTTGAAAAGCACTTACCACCATAGCAGCTCAACACATGGCCGATGACTTGCTTATAGTGCCTGTTTCTGTTTAGGGGGAATGGCTTTTCATGTTTTATACATTGTTAATGTTCACATTGTTTAGGTTGCACTGCTAAACCAGAAAAGAAGCACTCCTAAATACTTAGTTTGGAAGATCTGAACTGCAATTAGTAAATACAGTATGGCATTTTCTTTTGCTGCTTTTTCTAAAAGGGCTAGGCTTTCACTCCCCATTTTCTTCCTTCAGAGGTGCCAGATTGAGTTAATTCCTTGAAATTTAGGAGTGATTTCTCATGCTCTACCTTTGTTTGCCCTAGCAAGATAAAATTACAGAATAACAGCTGCTGCTCGTCCTTTTTCCTTTCGATCCATGGCCCAGTTCCTGAATTCCTCTGGGACTCCTGTGACTGTTAAAAATGTAGGTTCTCTTGGTTTACTGCCCAGCTAATATGCATTTCCTTGTTGCCATCTTCACTGGAGAAGGGTATGTTTATTAGGATTTACCATTTTCTGGCTATTTCCCATGGTTAATATAAAGAGAGATATTTTGGCCAGAACAGTGAGGGGCTATGTAGAAGGAATGCAATTGTTTCTTTACGATCTGTGTTGAACACCTTGATCTCTATGATCATTTAAGAGTTATGTAAAGGCAACAATAAGGAAAGCTAAAAAGAAGTAAATGAAATATGAATGGCCACTTGTATTAAAAACCAAACAGCAGCACACAACTTCCTGCCCCATCCCAGTCCGTAAGTTTTGTGTCAATCAATTGCAAGGCACAGATGGGAAAACTAAATGGTGATTCAGGAAACAGTAAAAAGGTTTAATAAATATTTCTGTATTTGGAATAAAATGTGGGTCCTCCCCTTTACAAAAACGAGAGAACATAAGTTTTACTGTTTTCACAAGGGCTATAAGGTTACTTTTGCTTAAAGTAAATATTTTCAGTTTAGCAAATCAAAATAACTTTCACATGCACCTCCCCAGATTTAAAGAAACTAGTTTGAAGAGGCATCTCAAGTACTAATATTGACTCTAAACAAACCCACCAAAATGCAGGAACTTGGAGGCGCTTCTAAGGGTAATTCCAGAATATATCCTTTTAAGTGAATTCACGGAACTCGAGTATGGATGAGCTGATACTGATACAAGCATAGTAGTGGATCAGGATAAACAAAACAGAAGAAAAAGTAACATTGGTTTCAAAGTGTTTCTGGAAAATGGATCCGGTCAAAAATAAGTTTTATTTAAATAGCATACATGTCTGGCTGGTAAAATCAAGTGTATAAAATGTTGAGGTATCTTTAGAGATTTTAGCATAGTGGCACATACCTATTTAATATTAAAAAAATTAAGAAAGGGTGCCTATGCAATTAACATTTAAATTACTCACTTGACATGCTTGAAATTGATTTGGTAACAGGGAGACATTAATGAAGGGGGATGTTTCTGAGTTTATCTCCCTGGGCTGGTTTTTAGTGAATGCTATTTAATATTTCTATCAATGAACTAAATGCTGATAAAATCTTTACTAGCAAAGCTTTCAAAAGATAAAAAATTAAGTTGGTACAGGTTACAATTATGAATTGCATTGCTAATTAAATGGTTGTTAATTGCATGCAAGGTGCATTTTTGAACAAGAGGCTGCCTGTGCTTAGAAGGTGTAAAGCTTTTCCTTGAATCTCAGAGTCAATTTAATATGACTTCATGGTCACTTCTGATAGTTACCACAGCAGAAGTTTTCTGTCATATCTGTGTCAAAAGGAACTTACGGGATCTATAGGAGCATGCAAACACAATGGGGAGTATAAACAAGGAAATTATTGTACCTAAGATTGATCTGTACCTTGCACTAGCAAAACTACTACAGCATGTATATAGCATGTATTTCCTTCCTGCAGCAAGGAAGTCTAGTAGTTCTTGTGTGCCTTCTTTAACCTTTCTTTGCCTAGGACCAGTAAGAGCTGAATCTGCTGATATTTTCAGAGGGTAGGTTAGGACTTAATAGGCATATGTGGATTGCTTCCTTACAGAAAGAATGGTGTAATCCAGCTTCTGGGAAGTCATGTATGCTGTCTGAATGGGTAGAGTTGGTCAGTGGGTGGTAGTTTAGTTGCTTCTAAAACAGTAACCTGGCTCTCAGAAATCCTGAACTTTATGAGGTCTTTCCAGCTTGTGATATTCTGATTCTCCAGTCACACAAGGAAAATGTTGCCTTTGTGTTCTTGTAAGACTTCAAACATTGGATATTGTGGTAACATTTTCTTTCAGGATTTCAGCTAACACTGAGTAGTGAAGTGCTTCCAGAGAGCAGTTCAACTGATTCAAAATCTGAATTGTCTTACAGAGTTGCAGCTGCATCTTAAACTGATCAGTCTCTTGACTGAATGGTTGAAGTTCCTAAACTAAGTGGGATCAATCCAAGCCACGTTTGTGTCTAAAACAGTCATTGGCTGTAATTTGAAAACAATGTGTGTTTGGGGCTGCACTGGGGTATCGTATCCTCTCTGCCAGTTCTTCTGGTAGATGTAATTTGCAAAACAAACAAAAATTTAAGGTTGTAAGTCAAATGCTCAAAACCCCACAAAGCTCAAATTTAAAATTTCCTGTCTGATGTTAAATGTAAGGCTTTCTCAACCATTTCTAAAATCTAATGCAATCTGTATTGTGGAAGCACCTGTACAAAAGAAGACAGCATTTTCATAGGGTCTTGCCTGAAGTCGTATATTTTCAGTGCATCAGGGTTGTGTGCCGATACAGAATTTATATAGAATATATCCTTATGAATGACTAAAAGTTGAAAAGTACTGAGTGTAAAGTAGAGGACTGCAGAAAGAAGTACGACTGTGGTTAATACAAATGTATATTTCTTCCAAGTTTTTTTGGAGAAAAAAAATCATAACAAAAATGCCATTGTCTCAGGTGACACATATTTCTAGATACTGCACCAGCAGAAATCCTGTTTAGCAGTGTTCCCTGCTGCTGAAATTAACTACTTGGCAGTGGAGGTGAATTCACACCAAAAAGGGGGTTTATTGCTCTGATTAACTTCTCTTTACTAAAGCAAAAAGGAATGCTGATACTCAGAAATTCCGTGTTGCTTAGGAAATAGTCTAGCAAATGCCAGTCCCATCTCCTTATCAACCACTTTGTCCTTATTTTTGTCTCTTTTTCCACATCCTGTTTCTGTCTTCATTAACTACAAGAATAATACGCTTTTTAACTTCCAACATATTGTGTATCCATGTTCAAATTGTGCTGCTTAATCATACTTGATACAGGAACAGCAGGGACATTGAGAGACCTGGAAAGATTTGGTATTTTTCCGGGTTCCTCAGCACCTGGGAGATGTGGCTTCAGGGAAGGCTCAGCTTAGCTACTGCGCCCAGAGGCAGCAAGTGTTGTTATGCCTCTGGGTGGAAGAGCTGTGAAGGGTGTGGCATGTTCACTATCACAGCGCTTTTCTAAAGCTGCCAAATTCTAATCAGAACTTCTAATGCTGCCAGAGTTTTTAGCCTTTCCTATAGAAATGACAGAAGGTGAATTCCTTGTATGACTGCTAAATGGCTTGGCCTTGCTCTAGGCTATGGAACTGACATTCTCAATTACTAGTAGCTTTTATGTTTTTTAGTTTTGCAAAAATATCTTATTGCCTCAAAAAACCTTAGGAAAATTCTAATTTCATATCTCTAGCTGACTGTTAAATTCTCTCTGAGGCATGTATCCAGCATGGAAAGCTGCAGGTGTTTTTAAGTTTGGCCAAGTTGTGTGTACCTGAAAGCCTTTCCATGGAAAGAATCAGTTCAGCTTTTCCTATGAATGTCATTGTTTGCTACTAAATTAGGCTCTTGCTTTTAGCAGTGGGCTTTAAAATCTGTTACAGCTATTCAAAATCGTTTCTCATGGCTGGTTATTAATGCTGGCGGAATTTTCTGTTACGGCAAAGCAGGCTGTATCCAGCATTTATCTTTTAAGAGCAGTTCTGCTTTTAACAAAAGTATTTAGTAATGCAAAGGTTTCTTCATAACACATGATGCTGTTCTGTTTGTCAGCCATACAGGCCTGTCTAGTTACTTTGCACAGTTCAGATCTTTTCACACTGTCCATCTGAGATGAAAATATTTGAGCCATTTGTTGAAATGGTAATACTGTGTGCTAGAATGTGGTGTGGATCCCAGTATGGAATTCATGCTGGATGGCTAAATTGAAAAGATATGAATGCAGAAAATGCTGGTGTTTTGGTTTAACAAATAATCCTTTTATTTCTACACCTCATATTGAGAAGACTGGTTCTGTTTGCCAGCTCCTTGACTTGTCAGGATTGAGCAGGTGGGTGGTTCAGAGAACCTCATTACAGAGCTTCTGTTCACTACACAGTTCTCTCTGGTACTGTCCTTAAGTTAAAAATAGGTACATTTTAATCATTCAAAGATAAATATAGTACTTAAAAATTGCTAGGTGTCAGGACAGGTTTTCCTCTGTACATTTTAACTACTGCAACTCTAACAATCATACTGAACTATGATTTGACTAGTACTTACTTCAGTTGCTTAAATTCTTCTAAGGTTATTGAAGAACTGTCTCTCTTTAACACCATCTAGTACCATAGGTAATATTTATCTATGCTAAGAATCTTACCTGTGTGTGTTTTCCCTATTAGCAAGCAGATCTGATCTCCCTGGGGAAAGTTGTGTTGGCTTTGGCTTGCAATTCTTTATCAGGAATTCAGAGAGAGAATTTGCAAAAAGCAATGGAACTGGTGACAATCAACTATTCCTCTGATCTGAAGAATCTGATTTTGTAAGTGTGTTTATTATATCTCTTAAAGGAAATCACAGCACTTTTTTTAGATATACAAATGCAAACATCAAATGGTATTTTTAAATGCAAGTAATATTACAGATAAATCTGCTGTTAAGTTGTCTGCATGGTCAGTGCAGTGTTAAACATGGATATAAATTTTTTTGTATAATGCTGGTAAAGCTCTTAGTAAGAAGTAGGAGTGTAAACAAGACAAACGTTTAAGGTTGTCTTCAATACTGGGCTTCATTACGTGTTCTCTACAATAGCACTGTGCTACTCTTACCTTACAGTTTCAGAAGGTACTGAGAAATAGGCACATTGACTTTTTGGCCAAAAGATTGAGTGCTAGTTTTTTTTCTGGCTGCATATTCTTTTTGTGTTGTTTCAGTATAGTCAGCCGTTTTCCCCTTGCAGCCTGAGTGGGAAAAGTAGAAGTCTTTTCTCCTTTCCTCATTTGAAAAACAGTTGTGGTACAGTCTGAATCTGCATCCTTCTCTCTTTTTGTGTATGTTCTTGCTGTTTGAATGGCGTGAACTGCACTGTATTTTTGTGAAAGTGTACTCCTGTCTTGTTTAAATAACTGACTTGATCTATACATGCAAATTAACTATGTTGGCTCTGGCTCTGATGGTATCTTCTTTTAAGAAACATAACAATTGTCAACTTTGTGTATTCAATACAAAAAGTCAAATAGCTATAAAATCATAATGGAATATAATGTCTGGCATTTGCAGAAAGTAATCTTGTGGTGGTTGGGTTACTCTGGCAGGTATTTGCTGACCGACCAAAACAGGCTCCGCAGTGTAAACGATATCATGCCTATGATTGGTGCACGATTCTATACTCAGTTGGATGCTGCTCAGATGCGAAATGATGTTATAGAAGAAGACCTAGCAAAGGTAAATCATGTACTAATTCTGCAGAAAGACCTGTGGTCAGTATTCCTAGAGTCGTACCTTAAAAGGGGGTGTTTTTTACTGGTTTCTGTTGGGTTTTTTTTCCCCTTCTGTTTGTTTATTAACCTAAGTAATCTGCCTGAAGGCTTGACAGCTCTAAGCTCAGGCTTTTGAAAGCCCCAAAGCTACAAGAATGCCTAGTTTTAAGATGTCCTCAGCTGTGTTTTAACTGAAGTAGCATCTTCACTTTCAACCAGTAGTCTTGGGGAAATGATAACATTTTATAGCATGGTTAAAAATAGCATTCTGAGTAAAGAAGGCCATGTATGTCTTGTAGATCATTACATCACGTAGATCATGTAATGTGTGCTAAAGATTATACAGCAGTGTATGTACAGCCCCTTAAATTTTTAGGTTTGGATTTTGGTGTCCCTTCTCTCATATGTTTTCCTTTTTGAATAAATTCTAATTCATGGAGATACTGTGTTCAGCTTTCCTGAAGTGTGCACTCTTACTGTGGGGGTCTGTGATGTTTGATCAAGCTATCAAGTGCTAGCTATAAAGGAAATATGTACTATGTATCAAGTCAGGGTGTATTTGTTAAGCAGAAAGGAGTGTCTTGTCAGAAGTAACTGACAGCAGATTTCTACCAGGGCTGAGATACATTACAGAATGCTTTCATGGCCCTGAAAATGTGTGGGAATAGGGTATTACACAAGGATTTCATTGTTGCAGTGCCCCTCTACACCCGAGCAGGTGTGAGGAAAAACACATATTAGGAAAAGAGTTTAAGCCTCACCCCTGAACTTATAAGAAAGATGAACCAGAACCTTGTATGCTCCCCTCACCATAATTGGCCCAGTGCTAGTACAAAAGCACCTGTTGGACCCTTGAGCTTTACCTCAAGGAATGTGGCTATTTTCTTTTGGGCGGCATGCCAAAAACCCCTCTTAGATCGTTGTATACTTGAGAGAGTGTGGAGATTCTCAGGGCATTTTTGGGGTGTTTTAGCAGGTGTAAGGGACCTCCCTGCCCTGTGCATGGCTTTTATTATTTCGTTTTGTATAGTTTGTTATTTTTGCTTTAATTAAAACCTTTTTGCTTTTCCAAAACATCTCTGATCATGCCATCTTGCTAATTTCTCTTAAGCCATTTCTGGGAGGTTGCTGGCAACCCTCAGTGTGATGAACCTTTGTGGGGCTAATAGCACACTGGCCTCACACAGAAATCCATCATTTAAATCAAGTCCTGTGATTCCACTCCATTATAACCCTTCACTGAGAACTTTTTAACAGACAGTAGGCAATCCATTTGGGATTCTGGTGACTTGGTTCTCTTGATTTCTGCAGTATGGTCCTGTTGGAGAACAGTTTTCCCCTCCTTGATGACAGATGCTGAAATCTATCAGAAGCAAGGAGCTGTAGAAGAGCCAGGCAGTAAATGTGTACCTCTAGATGCTGGGTGCCCACTTGATCAGAATCAACGACTTATCCTTCTCCAGAGGTGTTTAAGATCATTTTTTGTTAAGGTGGCCCATGTGCCTGCGCAAAGCTGGGCAGATGGACTCCTTCCCATAGCAAGGATGGAGATTGCCCTGTGATCAGCATTAAGATTTCTGTATTTTTAATCAGGTTGTTTGAGCAGTTGCTTCTCACTGGTGGGTGGGCAAAGCTACTACAAATCCAAGTTGCTTAGCCCCCAGTTTGGCAATAGCTGTTTACCTGACAGTGATAAATACCACTTCTTAATTAGCTGTCATGCTGTAACTTGCTTGTACTATGACACCCCCTCCATTAACATCAGAGCTGCAGTATCCCTTAAGTCTAGCCGGGTACCCTCTGTTCATTTTCGTCTCAAAGCAAATGCTTTGAAGGGAATATTAGAAAAAGACTGGCATGTGTGATATTATTTTTCCCCCCCTCATATTGTCCAAGCATGCAGTAATCTCTAGCTTAACTGATGCTGGGAGTGGTTTGTGTGTAAATATCTTCATAACACTCACTTTTCACAGAGCAGTAACTCTATTATGCTATGCCTTTCTTTCCTCACTTTTACATTCATCATATTGATGTAATAGCAGCCGAAGCCTCAGTTTATCCAAACCCTGTGGAGAGTATCTCCCTCCTTACAGGCTACTAAGCCTGCAGAGAGGCCACCTGGAGACTCAGTGGCTGTGTTGTTGCTCAGCTGTGTCACCATTAACTGGGAGTCTGGAAGGCAGTGAACTTTACACAGATGTAATTTTGGCTGTTGAGTATTTGACCACATACCAAAAATAAATTTGGAAGTTAGACCAAATAGTAGACCTTCGCTAGCTGGACATGGTTGGTTTTCCATGTCAGTCTGTTAAAGTGTAGCTACTGCTGTGGTACAAGCTGTTAGTCTCCAGTGTGTTTTTAGACTATTAATAGAAAGCTGCAACCCATAGGTTGTCCAAGGTCAGGCTGTTATTACCTTGACCTACTTTATTTACCCAGCTGTGCACAGTAATCTACGCCAGACTGAATTCATTTGAAATCAATATGATCATGCATGGAATTAGATGCATCTTAGCATGAATAATGTAGACCTGAGCCATTGGAGAATGTGTGTAATATCAGAGAGGATGTTTTCTTGACAAGTTTACACTGTGAATTAATTTTTTACCATAAGCTAGGATGTTACTGTTTCTACTGCATCCGAAGTGATGTGGAAAAACATGCTAAATCAACTTTCAGTTGCATGTATGCTAAGCATCCTAATGTTCTGCCTCTGTGTGACCTCATTGTCATTGCTTTATTTCTGTAATTTATGGACTCAGCATTTATACTCTTTCAAGACTTAGATTATAATTGCTTTCAAAAAACTTTTTTCAAAATTATTTTTGCAATCAGTTATCATTTGAGTATTAGTCCGATGATATTGTTGCTAAATATTTACTAATAATGGCCTACAAAACATTTCTGAAAAACAAATCTGGTAGATTGTTTTTTCCTCATATTTACCTGAAATAAGGTGTACTGCATACTTCGCATATCTTGGTAACTATGTGTGTTAAAAAAATGTTATATTAAAAAAACCAACCCTATTCTTCTTGTTTAATTTACTGTATTTTAGCATACCTATGAGTGTAGACTGCCAAGAGATTAGACTTACATTTACACAAAGAAATAGATTGCCTGGTCCTGTTCCTGCTGGGACAGAGAGGTATCATTAGTTGCTGAATTTTCATATTATAATTTGAAGTGCTGAAATGAGCATTGGACTACTGATACATATACAATGCACTTGTATATGCACTTTTCTATCTGAAAAAATTGCACCCTCTTCTTTGAATAAATAAGTCTTTGTAATTAATAGTGCTTCATTGGCATTATTACCATTTATCTTTTGCAAGTAAATGTCTTAATTTTGTTTCAGAGACTCTTAATAACCTTTTTCTTGTTTTCTAGGAGGTGCAAAATGGAAGGTTGTTTAGGCTTCTAGCAAAATTGGGAACAATCAATGAGAGGCCAGAGTAAGAAATACTTGTTTTTGTGGTTTAGAGTATGTAAAAACCAGCTTGCAATGCACTTTCTTCCTTTATAAATTTAAGCTAAATCTTTTCCCCCCTATTTGCCCCTGGAGAAATGAGTATTTAAGAATCCTTGAGAAAAATTAGAAAAGCAACTTTTGGTCAAAACTTTAAGTAGACAAGAGAAGGCTACAAGTGGATACGCCAAAGTTGCTTCATTGTATTTAGTATGGTTTCTCTTAGCACTCTCTTGTGAGTGGCAGTAGTTTTGGAGGAAAATGACAGCTTGCTTTAACTGAAGCAAAGGATGTAGATACTGATTTTAAGCTAGTGAGTTTTCACCTTGTTTTTTTATTGACTGACTACATCAAAATGAAGTGTTCATTGTCTGTTTTCCATCCTTTTGCATAAACTTAAGAGTTTGTATGCAGGTTTCTACATGTGTTTTACATGGTAAACTTGTTGCAGATAATTTTTTGCTTTCTTCCGTTATTTTTCTCTGGCTCTTGGAAGGCATTAGCTTTAGGTGCTCAAGCAGCTGAGAGTTTTTGTGTACATTGTCTTCTGTTTGTGGCGGGGGGGGGGACTAATTTAATTGCGACTTATAGCAGGTAGATTAGCTGTGCAGTAAGATTGCTCAGCTGAGATTGAAGTGTCATTTATGTCTGTGCAGTTGGAGTTTTCTTAACTTACTGAGCTTTAATATGAGCCTTTGTTTTGCACTAGGTTTCAGAAGGACCCAACGTGGTCAGAAACTGGAGACAGGTATTTACTAAAGCTCTTTCGAGATCACCTTTTCCATCAGGTGACAGAAGCGGGTACTCCTTGGATTGACCTCAGTCACATTATCTCATGTCTTAACAAGGTACACTGTACTTCAGTTAGCTTTTAAACCTTTGTTTGGGTTAGCTTTCTTTAAAAGGGTATTCCACTGCAAAGCAAGTTGGCATTGCAAGGTTAATGCCGTTGGTTTAGCTGACGGTTATTTTCCCCATTTTGGATTAAAGCCATGTATTCATTAAGCTAATATTCCAACATCTATGGATATTTTAAATAAAATTAGTACATGAATATTAAAAATTTGTTAATATAGCGTGAGATACAGTATTAACTTCTCATCCTAGAATGCATTGATTACTGTGGATAAGCAATGCTGGTCCCTTTATGCTACTCTGGTCTTTCAACACAGCATAAAGGATCCATACTACTCCTTTAACTGGGGGAGGTTTCTGCTGATAGTTATCACAAAGGATGGTCATAAGGCAGGATCCATTCCTAAACTGTGTTGATTCGAGTAGGAGACAGGAGGGAAACTGCAACAGAATTTCCTGCAAAATCTTTGCCATCTAGGACAGTGCTAGAAAATTTCTGTGACTTAAAATGTTAAGTCCACTTGTGTAATAACTTCCCTAGCCTCTCCAGCCCTTTGTTTTCCAAGGTTGACTTAACAAAGCTATTTGCAGTTTTCTAAGAGCTGTACCACTAGCAGAATTTTATCTGAGCACTCTCACCATTAATAGTAGGAGATGGTGAGAGACTGCAAGATCTTCAGTAGATGAACTTGTCTTGCTCCAAAAGTTAAATAGTATGTGAGCGGATTATTTTTTTTTATTGGTAGATCCGCTTTCAACTTGTTTGTTTTGCCAAACTTCAATAATTCATGGGAGACTAAGATGCTGCAACTTTTTTTGTTGTTGTCTTTGTAGTTGCTTGGTAATTTCACTTGCTCTGTAGAGAATGATGATGCAGACACTGACAATAGACAGTTTCAGTGCTCAGTATTTTCTTTTCTAGGATTAGGATAGCCAACTTTCTCCTCCAAAAAAAGTGGAATATGTTCAGATCCTTTGACGTGTAATAACTGTACAGTTAAATCTTTTTCTAAAATTGTAAGGGTTTCTAACCTCCTATTAGACCACTGCTGTGCATTTTTTAACCTCCTTTTTATCTTTCTGGTTGGTGTCTGTAATCACTTTAAAAAGGACATTAAAGGGATTGAGGCTAAATCAAAAAGAAAGCATGTTGACATTCAAGTAGGCATTGAAATGCCATCATGATTTGAAAGCAGTGACTCATACAGTACTGTAGCAAGAGGGGACAGTCCTGAATTCATAGGTCAGGTAAGAGACAATGTCAAAGAATGCCTTGTTCTATAAATGTTCATGGCTTACCTTTTTGAACAGAGACTCTTCTCTTCTGTGGTTGTGGGCTCAGCACACAAAAAAATCTAAGGCTTACGGAAGTCTGCTTTGGAAATACACTCTAAAAAGTACTTCAGAAACTTTAGAAGTACTAGTTGAAGTTATATGGACTTTACTGGTACTTGCCAAAAGCATTCCTTTTGAAAGAAGGCTATTCTGTTTAAAAAAACAAAGACCAACAAACCTTGGTTTTCAGTGTGGTGTTTTGAGCATCTTTTCAGCTGAGAATAGTGATTTATGCCTCCATAGGTGGGGAGAAGGAAAGCCATAAATACTGATGTTTGTAATTAGCACTGTGGCTTTCTTGATACAGATCTTCCATGTCCTACATTAATTAAGGTAATTCATTGATTTGTTATATGATGCCGACGGGAATGAATAGTGGACAATATTTCACAGACACCTTAATAGTGTTCATATTTTGTAATGGATGTTGGAAGACACTGGTGGTTTTATCCTCCTCTACAAAAATTAGAAGATAATTAGCTTGCCTTTGTCCTTCTGAAACCAGTCACAAAGCAGCAGCTTTAAAATGTGGAGGTTCCAGCTTTTAAGGTTATGCTCAAAACATTGCTTTGGAAGAGAAATGCAAGAAATTTCCAGCTTGCTGTGTTGCTCCAGACAGCAGATAGTGGAACATCTCTATGACAAATTTAATTGTTTTTCTATTCACTACAACATTATAATACACATATTTAAATCTGCTAAGGTTGTATTTCCAAAGAATGGATTGGTAGTGTTATATCTCACTTGTCTCTGCACCACCTTTTGTATTGGAATAAGAAAGACTGTGGTGGAACTATCAACGTATTGACTAAAACAAAACTACAGAAGTTCTGCATAATAAGAGAGTCTGACAGTTCTCTATTGATGAACATTTCTTGCAAAGTGAGAAGAACATAAACAGTGATGTAATGGGCTTCGGCATGTAAAGAAGGATGTTCCTCTGTTAGAGATTAGGATCTAATGGTATATTAAAAAAAAAAGTATATATTGAATTTGAGAAGTCAGAACAAACCATGAAAAGAAATGTGTAACAAACGTTGATCTTCAACCCCACATTATTCATACGGTTATGGATTATACCAAAGTAATTTTTTCTTTCCAAGGGATGAACTGTACCATACAGCTTAGGAACTGTAGGAAATAGTTTGTTTCCAGTACTGCCAAAATATGAAGTTTGGGTTTCTACCAGTTTTCAGTCTACCTGGGGCTGATTCATCCATTATCTCATTTCTGAGTGGACAAGAAGTAAATTACCTACCCTTCGTTTAGGCTTGTGGATAGTATGTGCAAATGTAATGTCAAAATTTAGTTTTGTTCTTCTGGAAGTACATGAAAATTTTTCCAGGCTTTCTATACAGGGGAGTATAGCATTGCAGGATTATTAGCTTTGTGAAAAGGGAAGGAAACAATGGTAATCTAGTCCCAAGGTCTGGAATGTCTGTCAGGTTAAGACCAAAATGTCTCGATTTTTTGGCGAGGACATTGTTGTGGCGCGATTCAGATCCTTCCTTTGTGTCCTGTTAGTGGGTTTGAACTGCACCATAACAATGTACTTGCCAAGAAATTGATTGCTTTTGTTGTTGGGGAAATGTTTTGCCATTTCTTTCACACTTCTTTTATTTTATCTTTTGCATTCTTGTTACAGTTAGATGCTGGTGTGCCAGAAAAAATAAGCCTCATTTCCAGAGATGAGAAGAGTGTACTTGTGGTAACTTACAGCGATTTAAAACGCTGCTTTGAAAATACTTTTCAAGAACTGATTGCAGCCGCAAATGGTCAGTTGTAGTATTTGCTGAAAGCATGCAGGACATTGCTGAGGAACTTAACCTATAGCAAATTGCACTACAGCTGAATTGTTGTTGTCATCTCATTTCACATTTGGGAAACAAACAGGAGATGAGCAAAGCTGCTTGCACTTCAGTCAGGTACACTGTTACTTGAAGGGAAGAATGTTTCACTTATCCTAGAGCTAAGGCTGCCATTGGAGGCTTTATCTGTGAAGAATTTATTTTAGATTAAGGAACACATCAGGTGCATGATGTTCCTACTTTTATTTTTTCCACTTGTATATGCACTAATTTTAATTTTTTTAAGACTTTTCTGATCTCTGAAGTTTTGCCACATTGTATACTTAAGGGAAACTCTTTGCAAGGACATTTCTGGGATACATTTTTGTCACTGAGGATATAGCAAAATTTATTCATTTTTGATATTATTTGCACCCAGAATAGCATAAAGGACCAGGTAAATAATTTAATAGAAATTGTGTTCTATTAATGACCGTTTAGTTCGTAACCTCTGTAAAAGTGTGTTGTATGCAAGCTCTGTATGCCACCCACTGTTAGCTCAAAGAAATGTGAGAAGAAACAACTTTTTAAAACCAGGCAAGTGAAGTATTGATGAATTGACTAAAAAAGAAAGTCCCCTGTCATTTGATTTTAAACTTTGTCTAAGCGAAGTGACGAAAACAGCATAATGGGAAACATCTTTAATTTAAAGAGCATATCAAACTTGCTCTAAATGCAACCAGCGCCTTTTAAAAACTGTTTGTACATTTTCCTGGTAGTCAGAAGCATTTACATTTATGCAATTTTTTTAATAGATTTTTTTTTTAAAGAAATTGTTTAAATGCCTGAAGTTTCAGGAGTGTATTACTTTAGGTTATTTACAGTATAATTTTTGTATAAAGTTCTGTTCTTTGAACCACAGCTTTATTATGGTACGCTACACTGGATACAGATACAAAGACACTGTTAAAAGAAGATTAACTAAACACAGCAGTTGTCTGGCATCGAGAGCTTTTCAAGTTTTACGGCCTGAATCTGGAGGGATAATGATCTGCTGTGCCTTTGCAGTCACTGCTTAGCCCAAAGTAATATTACTTTTGCTAATACTCAACACATGAATATTCCTGAAGTAATTCAATCTCAAAAGTCTGGAATTTTGCTCCTCAATTACCTTTCTAATTTTTGGACATGCAGTTGTCTCCAAACTTGGGTATTCATGGGATTTCTAGTTAAACACCTACACTTTGATACTGAAGACTGCCAAATATGTAGGAATTTCCTTTCTTAAAGCAGTAGTGAAGACTGTATCTATCCTTTCCCAGCACTGAATGTTTTAATAGCACTGGGTGCTCACCATGAAGAAAATGTGGAAACTCAAAAGGTCAGGACAGACTCTTAAGCACTTGCAACTGATGTTACTGACATCAATTTTAATAATTCTCAATATTTGTAGTTTTCAGAGAAGTTTTTAATATTTCTCTGTCCACTTTTATAAGCTTTAAAATGATTCTCCGCCTTGAGACTTGCATCAAGAAAAAAGCAACTCTCTTCACATCGAAAGCTTTGAAGACTAGGGACATGCTTTACACATTTTAGAAAATGTGGTTGAATCCACATTAGATAGCATCAGTTGTTGAGTTTAAAAATCAATTATTGTTGCAATTTTAAAAGGAACATAATGTTTAATATTCAAACGATAACAGTTGCCAGAATGTTCTTTTTAATATAAAAGGAACAGGAACTTTGAAAAGTGAACATGCAGAACAGTCTTTTATCATTAGCTCATGTATTTGAGGAAGAGCAGCTGTCTTTTCTATGTTTTTTGACAAATCATATTGTAATTCTTTTGTACAAAAAAAGAAGTACTTGTATTCTAGAAGAAATGTGGAATGCTTAATTTATAAGCGGGCTGAGGTTTTTTCCAGTATTGTTTTCTTTGAAAATGAAAGGGGATCATCTGTTCAGTTGTGGGGTTTGGGAACCTTTGAAAATTTAATTTGTGGACCAATATTTTGTGGAAGTGTAAGGCAGGGGTAAAATAGGGCTTGAATTCTCATCCTTTTTAGACCAGCACACCCTCTGCAAGACATGTCTAAATTGCAAACCTGTGTGTATTTGCATAATGTCAGTTTGCTTCAGCCCCTAGTAACCTCAGGACTTGGTTTAAAAATAAAAAGGTAGACAGCTAATAAGTTTTCATACATAATGTCAGCCAGAAAATATTTGGTGTCAGGTAATACAAAAAATTAAAAAGAAGTTGAGCTTTGTTTTCTATTTATTTTATTTGGTCTGTATTTGGGAATGATTTGAACAGTCTGAAGTTCAGCTTGGGTGTTTTTTTGGGGAGAGCCCTTCTACCCCATTTTAATTCCATTTAGAAGGTTGTCCTAAAGTTGTAGTTTGATCCATTCATAGGAAGAACTGTGTATCTGTATTTAAAAGAAGAGTCACCAGGATGTGCCCTCCCAGATGGGAAATTTATTTCTGACCTTCCTATTTTTTACAGCTAAAAGCACAGAAGGGACAACCTTTGAAATCATCTGATGTTGGTCATTTTAATTTTTGTACCTGTTTTAAATTCTGTTGCTGTATTTACTATATTGTAAATATTTTGTTGAGGGTACCTATGTATTTTTGATTTGCCCTTGTTTCAGTAATTCAGGTGTCAACTGCTTCCCCTAAAAAGCACCAGTATGTTAAGTTCTAATGTCATGATCCCAGTATGTGTTACTCATCTTTAATCCTGTTTTCATTGTTCATGTGTACAGCAGTATTTTTAATAAAGAATACCAGAAGTAACGTGGCCTTATTTTGACAATATGACGTTCTGAAGTTGGATCCAGGGCTTTTCAACTTTGGTCCTGGAGTTTTATTTCATTCTGTCTCATACTTCTTTTGTATTCATTCTGTCTGCAATGCAGAGTTTAAACAAACGGGAGTCACAAATTGTGTTTAGTGTTTGCCACTTAGAGTGTATTAGGTATCCTAAAACTAAGGGATATTGTTCACTAGAATTGTATTAATGCATATTTTCCATAACTCCTAAGTCAAATCCCATCTGCTTTAGTTTGATCAGGTCTGCTTTACTCTGTTTTACTTTTGAAAACTCTGCTCATGTACCCTTACTTCCATCGTTTTTGAGCTTTTTTTGCTCAGTAAGAAAATGTCTGAGAATTTGCACGTGGAGTCACAATAACTTCATTTCATGGGATTCTTTTTCTGTATTTTTAACCAGCAAAGGTTAGATGATTTGCTGGTGGGATAAAATCTCCTATATCCATCCAATGCTGACCATGCTTATGGAAGATGTAATTTTGTGTAATATATTGTGAATTGTCAATAGTCCCAGCACATATTTAACGTGGAGTCATTATCACTAAAATTGCAGTGTTTCACAAGTGTTGTTATATAAGTGCAGTAAGTTTGATTGATGCACGTATCCAGTCTCCAGTTTCCTCCTTAGTAATGTGCAGCAACAGCCACACAACTCCTGCAGCAGTTGATGATCCCATTGTGTTCTTCTTTCCCAGAGAAAGTTTCATCTCCACTTGCTTCCAGCCCTTGGAGAGCCCCTCAGATGGTCAAATGCTGTTTAGCAGAGAGCGCTTGATGGAACATCTCTGTGGAGGCAGCATCCCCAGCTTCAGATGGATGGGGTGGGAGTGGGGGGGTTCTCTGAAGAAGAGAGTCTCTACCCAGGCCTAAAGTGCTGCCTGCTGTCACAGTAGCTTCAGAACAGGCTTTGTTGGGGAAACCTTAGCTCTGTTTGCTGGTCTTTTGTCTGGCGTGCATCTTCTAGCTGCTGAAGGAACCAGGAGTGGCGGGTGGTTGGGTGGATGTTTGTCCACGTGCTGCTTTGTCTTCCCCCACAAGACCTTGCCTCTCCCAGAGGCTGAGTTGAATTTTTGTCTCTAGACAGCAGTAAGCACTTCCTAAATATGCTGAACCTAGGTGATGTCACCCACACAGGGAGCAGTGACAAGTGTCTGTCACTGTAGCCACTTTGCTGTGTGAGAAGTGTGCCTTCTGGGGGATTATTCCATGTTCTCCCTTGCTCACAAAATCAGCCTGTGGGATGGATGTGTGCCAGGTGTTTCCACTGCCCAGTGCTGACTCATGTGCCACAGCAAGTCTTTGATGCTGGCAGAACTCTGACTTTTTTTTTCAAAAGCAAACTTTATTGTATGAATTTAGTAGTCAAATACATTATATTAAGACAGAAAATGCAAGACAAAATGGGAGTTATTCACATCTGAACACACTTAGGGGTTCATATAAAAGTAATCTTTGTAGTCCAGTTTTCTTAAATATTTATGCACAAAAGCATATTTATATATTTACACTGTGCAAACACGTCCTTTGAGATGCATCATCCTGTAAGTATTCCTGCTCAATTCTAGTAACAAAACAATTCTGAAACTTTTGTTTTGTTCAAGGTCAGATATACTTTACCAACAAGAGACAGTGCAATAGATACTTAAAACTGATGATCTCTTGTGCAGAGAGAACTTAGCTCAGAAGTAGCGGTACATATTTATTTTGCTTGAATATCAAAGATAGTTTTTATTTGGAAATATGCAAAAGGTCATTTGCCTTAAAGTCTGTTAGTGGGTTACATTCACAGCTCTTTAGCTGAATTCTGAGATCAAGAGATCATATAACATGTAGCATTTGAGTTAATACGTATTTTAGTGGACCACAAGAAGCTGAGATTGGGCTGTAAGTGATTTGGCAGATACCAGTGCTACTGTGTTAAATGTCCAACTCTCATTTTAATACTGCCTTCAAAGGTGAAAGGGAGTGGGTGCATCCTAGTGCTTCTCCAGCAAAGAGCACTTACTACCTTTCTGAGATGCTATACAAAAGTCTGTTGCAAATGAATGATACATTTTTATTCCTGCACATACTGGTAACTTAACATGGAAATTTAGGTGTCTTCATAGAAAAGACGACCTAACTTTTACAGATTGTCTTGTAATTTCTAACTAATCTCTTCAAACTCTCTACTGATCAATTAGAGTATATGCAGTCTAGTAGTCTTCCTGTCTTTGCAGACAGATTCCCATAAATGAAATATAATCAGTGCAGTGTTAGAAGGTCTGTGAGGCTTTGTGGACAGAGCTTGGCTTTAACCTATCTACCTTGTGGCTTGGTTCCAGTGTGTGCGTGTTGGCTTACTGACAAAGTGCAAAACTTCAATATTTACTTGATTTCAGCAGGATTATCCAAACTGAATTGAGATGTATGCCCTGTTGTTACAGTCCTGGATCTGGTCTTAGTTCTCCTCTATCCTTGCTGGTTGTGTTTAACAACACATTTTAAATTCTTGCCTTGCAAGACTCTCTACTGCATCTGCCATCTGGAGCAGTAAGATCCATATAATGACCCATCCCCAATTAGCTTATTCAGCTTCCCCAGAGCATCAGCCTTCCCACAAGTTTCTCAAAGTAGTTTCCATTAAAAATATAGTTTGTGGCCTGTTTCTAGCCTCTATCTTCTTGAAGGCACCTTTATTTTTCAGCATAACACATACCCCAGCAATAGGATGCAAATACCTCAGTGACTGGTGCAGATTCCCAGCTCTCTAGGGCTCCCAGCTGCCACTCCCAATCAGGACAGAAGTGACCCAAGTCTGAGCAGAGGCTGTAATAGTGGCCATCCAGGTTTTCCTGGATGCAGAAGCACTCAGCATTTTTAGCGAAAGTTATTGGTGTTGAGCATTTGGGAAAGTCAAAGTTTAAGCAATAATATTTTGCTGTATTTTGAATACTTGTGCTGCAGTCTAGAAAAGCAGATCACTGGGATTAAGCCAATGATAACTTCTTTAAGTTTTATGATAATTAAAATAATTTGGGTCAGTTTTTAAACTGACAGTGACGTAAGAACCTGCATGTTTATGTCTTGGCCTCAAAGTACTTAAACCGGTGGCTGAGAATAATGGATGAGAGAATTATAGTCAGGAGGAGAGCGACTGGCATTCATTTTCTCCAGCATCGCATAACCACAGGTGTGTCTTCGCTTGGAGTCACTGAGCTGGTCACAGCTGAAACTGCAGAAGCTTCTTGGCTTGGTTATTCCAGAAAGCACCGACTCCTTGCTCCTGCTGGCACCTTTAGCACTGTAATAGAGCAGTGTTGTTGTGAGCTTTTTTTAACATGTAAACGTTTTTGTTTTAGTGACTTGGGCAAAGCCAGGTCACAAGAAGCAGCTTTGTTTATTCTCACATGGTGGGAAGGGCTTTGATGCAGATGGACTTGCTCAATGGGAGTGCAGAACAGAGGAATGAAGGAGCCCTCCTGTGTTCCCTGTGAGGTCCCTTTAGAACAGCGGTGCTGTGAGTGAACACCACTGTAAAAAGGTGTTTGTGTTCATTGTATCAGTCCTGCTGCTTGTGGGGAGTACCTGACTGCTCAGCCTAAGCTCTAATTGCTCATTTGTGGTGGGTGCTGGGGAGTGAAACTTTACTGCAGGGAGAAGCAGTGGGGAGTGTCTGGCAGCTCTGCTGATGCTGAGGTGGTGTATCCTCACATCTAGATGTTTCTTCCTAAGGGAACAGGGGGTTTTGGGCAGGAGTGACAAAAGATCTCAAGCCTTGAGGATCTACTTGAAAAGTTTTCTACTTGAAAAGTGTAGGTGTTCCCAAAGCCTAACACTGGGATGAATTTCTAGCATAAATGGCTGATGTTTGTGAGGAAGGCATGAGGTCTGGCTATCTCCTCTTTTTTGGGTTCTCTTGGCAGCTGCCATGAACTGCTGGTTTGAATTAAAAGTTTTCCTGTCCCATAAAAGGACCAGTTATCCTGTAGGCTGTCTTTTCTAAGATGCCCTTTACAAAGAAGGGGTTTAATGTCTTCTCAGCAAAGCCACTTTTAAAGGCACTGTTTGCCTTACAGCAGTTTCTCACCCATATTCAGAGATCACAGTGCTTAAAAGGGCTCTTTCAATAATAAAGAAAATTAGGGCAAAGAGAATTTTCACACCATTGAACTTGGATACCAAAGATTTATCTGTAGACAAGGGCAAGCCAGAGCATTTTTCCATCATTGTTTACATGTGAAATCCTAAAGTAAACATGATGGACCACAGTGTCTAAAATTAGATTTCCTCCCCTGTATTTTTATAAGTTCAGGGACAATCCACTCGTCTCCATTTATAAGGTCAGAAACATTGGCAGCCCTAGTCTTGAATTCCAGAGAAGACAGTCAGAGCATCTGTTGAGGTTTGCAAAGCCCAGGGTTTTGCTTTTCATTTTATTTTGCACTGTTTAGTCTTTAAGTCAAACTGCAGAAGTATTAGCACAGGACTTTGTGATTACAAGTTGGTCTTAGATGTCACAGTTTCTCAAATTCTTAACTCATAAGCCTGGTTTTTTAAGGCTGCAGTCTCTGTCTTCGTACTGTAGGAAATTGGAAGGTCTCCCTTAGAAGACCACCCCATTACATTTATTAGTAGATCAGTGGAGTTTATGAGGAGCCCTTGTGATAAGGATCCCATATTTTTATATTTCGTCTATTGGCAGATGCAGAAGTAATTGCCTTGGGATAAATTCCATAACTATGACAAGGTTAGTCACAGATGCAATGAACTTTTTTGTGATGGGTTTAAAGAAAAAAGGCTTTGTGATTTACATTGTAATTGTGAGTCTGTGGGAGCTGGCAAAAGTGGAGAGTGTGTGACAAGTTATGAGCCTAAAAACCTTTCATGCTTTGATCCTTTCATCATCATCAGGGTTTTGCATCCTGAGATTTTTCTTGTGAGCTACACTTGGCTTCTGCTTTAATAAACCTTTATACCAGCAGAGCTGCATCTATTAATTTTATTTGGAGTGCACTGCTGTACCTAGGCATGCATTCCCACAGAGAACTTTGAGGGAGCTCAAGGGGTTTTGGCATTTGTAGTCAGGCTTCATTTTGAGACCGAGTTTACAAGTCAGTAAAGGCTTCTCTAGCTGTGGACTATCTTCTTGCCAATCTAGGAATGTAAATTGGAAGCTGTTTAGTTGGTCTTTAATTGGGATTGTTTGTTGGAGGAAATAGCTGCTGGTTTCCTGCCATGTTCAGGACCAGAGTGAGGTTAGAGACTGGCTGCAGCTCTTGAGATGTTTGTTCCAGCTTACAGGAGGTAGAATTCTTGCTGGTTTTCTGGCTTTGCAATTTACACTGACTCAAGGGTTTGCCCCAGCCCAAGGATTTTGGCTTACTTGGGCTTTTTCACCAATACTGAAAAGCTAGAACAGGATTGCAGTTGGGATCCTTCCCACATACAAAGGGGCATAGCTCAGAAAATTGCCCCCAAACCTTTCTACCAGGGTCTTTTTACCTGAGGCCTCATATTAGGAAAAACTCTTCCTGCTGTTCAAACTACCATTTTTCATCTCAGTGGCATTAGCAAGTCTAAGACACATTGCAAACATTTCTGTTTTGTGTTCCTGGCCACCATCTGGGTCTAATGGGCTCGCCAGGGTTTGGGCTGATGCTCTTTGCTATAGTGAAACCAGGGCTGAGCCTTGGCATTATTGCCTTTCCCTAGGCAGGAGAAGTGGAAGCCCAAGAGGACACACCTTGCCAAGGTCAGTGGATTATCCCTGCACTGTCAGGCTTGCTCCCTGCTCTGCTGTGTCCTGTGCCTGGCTCTCGGCTTGGGCACACTGAGCAAGCACTACTGCACATGCTGGCTCTCCCCTGCAGTCAACTGATCAGTTTCCTCTGAAAAAAACCCTGGGGGTGTGCTTCTGGAGACAGGTAGGGTACTCTGGGTTTGGCTCCTTCCACATTGTGCAGTCCTTCCGCTCTGCCCAGTCTGAATTTTCCAAACCTTTGTTACTGTGGAGGGATCTAACCGTAGGTAAGCTGCTGCCAAAGGGAGGTGAAACCCTTCCTCAGCCTGGTGCTGGCACCAGCTGCCCTGGCAGTGAGCTACTACTGCTCACTCAGAAACTGTTCTGACAGTCTGGCAGCCTGAATCAGCTCCCTGCAAGAAAAGCCAAGCTTTTCAAATGTCAGCAAAAGAGTGAGCACAGAAAAATGGAGCAGGATGCCTGCGATGCAAGGGAAGAAGCAGACTGTACTTCTGCTGAGAACCATTTCCATGTCTCAAACCCCTCCAGACTCCACCTTGCTCAGTACAAATTTTAGGGGTATTTATTTACCGCTTCAATTAATTTTAAGTAAAGGATGCTTAGCTAAGATGCAACCACTTTTAGCAATGTGTGCAGACTGAAGGGTCACTGCCTGCATTCACATCCATGAGTGCTTTTGGCACAGCACTACAGTACCACTTGTTTAGCTTGCAGGCCAGATGACCTTGTATGATCTCAGCCAACCGCTTGTTTTCCCAAGGATTTACGTTCTAGCAGCCACTGTGCAGTTCGATTTTTTTTTTTCCTTATCCAAGCATTCCTTTTCCTTCTGCATTTGAGAATGCCCCTTAAAGCACTTCCAGAGGGATGCTCAGGATACATTCCATGGATTCTGTGCCATGCCAAGAAAAAGGCATTTCATAAATTTCATTTGGAGTGGTTGCCGTGTTGTCTGTGTGGCTGACAGCAGCCTTCAGAAATACCCAGAGGAAAAATGAGTTAAACCACTTCTCAGGAACATTACATCCTTTGGAACCCTGTAATATCCACATAAACTCCAAGCTCTATAGTCCCTGGCTCCTCCAAAGACAGCATGCCACAACAAAGCTGAAGTACCATAAAACTGCTCCTATTTTCTGAAAGGTCAAGGCAGGAGAAGGGGTTTGCCAGCATTTGTTCGGAATGGCTTGCGTTGCCCGGGCTTTGCTACGCATGAGCAGCGCTCTGCTGCAGGCTGCTGCCAGCAGCACGTTTACCCAGGCCAAGCTCTCCAGTCCTGGGAGTGTGTGCGCTCTCCTACACGTATTTCTGTGCCTTCAACCAGCGCCCTATAAGTCACTGGAATTTTTCGTGAAGCGAGTCCTCTCTGCCTTGACCACACGTTTCAGCCAGCTCTGATTGTTCTTGGAGACAATGCTACACCTCCCAGCCTGCTCGACTGCAAGGCGCTGACAAGTTTGGCAGTGGCAGGATGGCAGGCTGGCCTTGACCTCCTGCCAGCATGAGATGAGCGATGGGTTGGGTCTGGGCAGTCTCCGGGCTGGCTGAGAGCAGTGAGCTGAAACCAGGACACTGCCAGCTTTGCAGCGGCTGGGAACTGATACAGCGCCGGCATTGAGAAAATAAACACTTCCCATTTACAGGGAGTTCATGTCAGTGCAGCTCATTTCTTAGAGCAGCCCTAGTTCCCTGCTTGGGCAGCTGTCAGGAATTAGGTGGAGGAAGATGGCCAATATATTCAAGTGCTTAAAGGCAGGAAGAGAAGTGAGGCCCTCACATCCATCTATTGTAAAGTTGCCACTTTAGCATCCTGAGCCCATGGGTGTTAAATGGGCCGTGCTTAGCTGAGTCATGGAAAAGAAGGGCAAAAACAAGCAGAGGGGGCCTTGTCCCAGCTGGGGTGCCCTTGGGACTTGCAGAAATAACTGCAAATCCTTCACAGCTACACGTTTCTCTTCCCCTATTAATGAGGGCTTGTTTCCCACAGTTACCTGTCTCCTGCCTTAGTCCAGTGCTCTCTGACACTGGCATTAAATTGAGCATTAAGTGGATCAGTAAGTGCCAATAAATCATATTGCTGATGTGCATCAAAGGGGTTGAAGGTTATTTACTTCCTCAAAGGCATAGGTGTGGAAGACGATGGACTGCTGATTCAACCAAGCAGGACACACCTCAGCGAGAGTATTTGCAGGGACTGGGGACACCTCAGCTGCTTTCACAGGTCATTATTTAGCACAAGGACCTTGAATTCTCCTTTGCCATCTAAAACCTGAAAAGAAGGGAATGTAAAATACAGACCCAAAGAGTGTCCGTTTCTGCTTGCTGCCTGTCCATGTGAAGCGTTTCAGTTCCTCTGGAGCCAGCACCATCCCACTGTCTGCTTGATAATCCTTGAAAAAAGAAAGATGCAGTCCTGGTAGGTATTAACTGTATTTTACAAAGGACTCAGTTCCTCTTTGGTCTTATTTACAGCATCCTTCTGTTCATTGATACTGAGACAGCTCTGGGAGACAGCAGCTCTGTGCTGCTGGAGGTGCTGCGTGTATTTAATGGGGCCTTTCCAAACCACCTGTGTCTTGGGGTGCAGCAGACAGGTGGTGTTAATGCAGATGCAGGGTGCTTGAAGAGCAAGCACCATTGTGGACCACTGTGCAAGGACCACTGTGCCTTTCCCACCTCCTGCTGCTTAATGCATTCTACTGGGTCACTAAAAGCTTGCCGCAGCCTCTCGCCCGTGCCTGTCCCTACCAGGACTGGGTGCGTGTCCCATTGTTAGACATGGCTCCAGCTTGTTCATCTGATAACAGGACTTGTTCCTACCAAGGACCTCTGATGGAAAAGGGACTCACAGTCCTCCTTTGGGTATTAGTACTCAGATGAAAATGCAGATCCAAGGGATTTTAAGTGTCTATCACACGCCAGCAGGATTCAGATGGGACTCTGATATCTGTGCCTTGCAGACCTAATGGAACTGACCACTTCTTGTCAGGGAAGGAGTGTTTGCAGCCTATGACATGGCCAGCAAGGATCTCTGACCCCAGTTTGTAGGGCAGTGGGATAACCTCTTGTTGCAAGTACAGCTAATTCTGCACCTCGTATCAGAGCTGACAAAGCAGTAACCCCCTGTCCTGATCATCCCTGTATAAATCTGGCACATAAAAAAAATACATGGCATATCATTTGGCCCAGGAGTCACTTACATTCAATACAAGCGTTTCCTTGATGGGAAGCTCTTCAAATGTCTTTATGCGTTGGGGGGACTTTATTTTGAACGTGTTTATGTATCTGTTCAACAAGAGAAGCAGGACAATTTTTGGTGAGAGTGTGAAATGCACAGGCAGGAAGTGTTGGGTATTTCTCTGTTTCTTTAAGCAGTTTTCAGCTATCTTCGAGGCAGGTCATACAAAAGGGATTTGTTAACCAGATCCCACCCAAATCTCACTCCCCGGTCCCAGGGTACACACAGCTGTGCCTCTCACAGGGCCTGAACCCTGTGACCCGCAGGCCCCCTGGGCAGGGGCACTCCAAAGAACCACAGCAGTGGGTGATTCAGCAACTGGTGGGACACTCAGGCCGTCTGTGGGTTGTCTCTGAGTGTTTTGTCCCACCCAGGTCCAAACTGGACTATGCAGCGAGCTGTCACCCCCAACAAACAAACACAGTCTTAATCTTGCTTATCTCACCTGACATTTTCAGTGCTTCCACAACTTGAGCTTGTAACAGGAAAATTTTCTTTGCAGAAAGGATCAGATGCAGGGATAGACCCACTTTCTGTTGTAAATATTGTGTTGAGGGGTATGTAGTCTTTACCTTCCTAAATGCAAACCAGAAATGAAAACATTATTCCTGAGTCCACGTGGCCAGTTGCCCCTGCCTTGGTGACAGCACACGGTTGTGACATTAATACCTGCTGGACATTTGCTTGCAGCAGGTCACCCAGCTTTTTCACCAGCTCGCAGAACCGTGGCCTGTCGTTGGGGTTGCTCTGCCAGCATTCCAGCATGATTTGATAACTGTGAGGACAACAGCAAAGTGAGCACACGGTGGGGTTACAGCTCCCGTTGATCCCAGGCAGCGCAGTCTTTGACAGCTTGTCATCGATAGACAGACATAGATTACTCCTCAACCTGCTAGGTTTTACAAAGATTCGCTCTAACACCAAGGCCTCTTCCTAAAAGTAATGCAGTAAGCTTTCCACAAAAAAAGAAAACCTTCCTGCAACACCCTGAAAGACCACATCAAAGGGATAATTCAGCCGACCAGTCATACTTCCTTTTTTTCATTCCTAATTAAGCATTAAACCTTTGTATTAAACATCTATTAACTGGCAATGTTTAGGTTAAGGTATCCTAAAGGCATCCTAAGATGACTTATATGGATGTGTCACTTCCTTGTATTGGTTGAGCCGAGCTTTCCTTCCTGCAATAAAATATGTGGAAGAGAAAAAAAAAAAAAGCTCTTATCTACTGTCACTAGGATAATAAAATTAGCCAATGGGCAATACTCCCAGATAGGCATGGCTGGCTTGCATCCTTTTCTTTTGCTAGAACTATTTTTTGATAAGTGTTGCTATTTAGAGTCATGACATAGCACTCGGGAAGGCACCAAGACACAGAGGTTTTGCCTCCAGAGGTAAAATACCCTGGACATGTTCATGGTTCTCAATGATTTGTGTCACAGGGTGAATGTTCAGTGTGCTGCATGTGCCTCCCCAGCCAAGGTGCCCTGTCCTGACCCACCTTGATCTCCAGAAAGGTGTTGGCCATGCAGTAGCAGCTTGAGACTGCACCTGAAGGTAGGGGGGCAGGGAGTGACGGCTGATGTGGCTGTGGAAGGGCTCAGACAGCCCGGGCGGGGAGGCTGCGGGTCCCTGTCACCTTCCTCCGCCATCAGACACGGCGTACAGGAAAGGGTGGGCCCTCATTACCTGAGTGATTGCGAGAAAGCCTCCACTGTCACTTCCTAAGTCAAGATGATGTTAATAATGTCACATTCCTCCAGCACTTATCTGTGTGCATGTCAGTAAACATTAAACCTGGCAAGGAATGACCTTCCTCCTCCTCCTCCTTGCTCAGCTCCCCGCAGAGCAGAACCCTGGTGGTGCACTGGGCTCCTTGTTGCCCCCTACTCTTTCCTACCCTATGGGAGAGCCCGGGGCCAGGGTGGCGGTGTACAGGAAGATACCGATGCAGGATTGGGTTGTTCTTCCTTAGGCTGGCACAAAGTACTTTTAGACTGGAGCATCATTTGCAGGGCAGCCCAGGAGGGCAGTGGTACACAAGGCAAGCAAAGGCATCTTACATCTCCTCGGTCGCTTGCTCTGGGGCTCGCATTCTTGTGCCTTCCTTCAGCCTGCTGCAGAAATCCTCGTCTATTTGGACTCCGGGGTAAGGAGAGGCACCTGGAAGTGACATGGGGAGAATAGGTACATGCCTTGAGTACCCGTGACCTCACCATGGCCCTGTGCATCTCCCTCAAGCACTTGGGGTGTGCATCATCGGGTTGCAGGGCTGGGGGTCAGGTGATGCCCCCCCTGCAGGGTCTGGCTCGGCTGGATGCCACAGACAGGGAATTGCTGCTGGTGGTGCTCCAAGCCCCAGTCTTTGGAGGGGGGCAAGATCAAGACCACAACTACTGGTGGTGCTTTCCTGGCCTGAATAGAACAAATGCACATGAATTCGATTTGAACACTATCCCTTGAAAAGCCAAGTTTGATCTTTCCATTGGTTTGGACTACTCTAAATTCTAGTGAGCACAATATTAACAAACCCCAAATGCCCAAAATCACCCCAAAAACATTGAAATAATTGTTTAAAATCAGATCACAAAACATTTGCATTGTTTTTCTGTTTTCTGTGTTTTTCAGATGCAGCCTGATTGTATTGTTGGTTTGGTTTTGGGTGGGGTTTTTTTGTTTGTTTTGGTTTTTTTTTTTCCCCCTGTAGACAAAAACATCAGGAAAAGGGAAAATGAAAGGGAGAAAAAAGGACCTTTCATAGAGTCAGAGAGTCACCAGGTTCAAGGATCTGGGGCTTTAAGAAAAAAATAGCAGGTATTATGAGGCTGACTATAAAATCACAAGAGTTGGCAGGCTGACCAACAACATGTATTTAAACTAATAAATGATTGATTGTCCTGAGAATTGTATAGTATTGTTTCCTTTGCTGTTTGCCTCTTTTGTCAGCCTCTGTGTTGAACTCAATTAAGATTCTACTATTCTGACAGTCATTGTTGTTCCCACTCAGTGTACATCTTGTATCCTGCCTTTTCCACATGAATGGAAAAAAAAAGGTTTCACTAGGTTTTAATTTCAGATTGCATGCTCTAGTTCGTCCTGCGGCATCAGCGCAGATGCTTTTTGCCTGCTGTGTCCAGTGGCCTGGGTGATGCTGGATCCCTCCTGGGCTGGGGGGACCTCCTGGACTTGGGCTGGAAATGGAGGTGACAGAATCTGAGACATGCAAACTGTGGGTTTGGCTCCCTTGCTCCCACAAGAGGAATAAGAAGCTTTTGAGAGAGCACTCAGCTCATGGCACTCAGTGTCTTGAATGCTGTCCGTGGCACAGGAGGTGGTGCCTTGGTCTTGGGCAGCTGATGACCCAGAATCACTGCTCTGTGTTATCCCACATTCAATTAAAATGCTTTATAAATTGCCTAATTTTCCTGGTGAGTGCCATCAGTCAGACAAAGCACTGTGACTGCTCTGGCTATGCTGCCCTGCATCCTCTGCCAAGGGTTTCTACAGGGAAAAGTGGGATGCTTAGGTTTTGCACATGGCAGAAGTAGGTGGTAAAGTTCTCGGCTGTGCTATCCTTTAAGGCTTTCAGCTTGGCACATGAATTTTCAGTGCTCTTAAAAGCACCAAAATTTCTAATTCCCAGGGGCATGATAATCCCCCTGCCTCTGATTTAGGTCTTTCTGAAACACCTGCCAAAGGGTCATTGAAGGTAATGGATGTTTTCTCCAAGCTGCAATGCCCGCTCCTGTCAAGCAGAGAGGGTGCAGAGTTAACATACCCAAGGAAAATATCTCCCACAGTAAGACCCCATAGGACCACACGTCGCTTTTTGTATTGTAGATTTTATCAAATATGGATTCAGGAGCCATCCACTTGAGAGGAAGTCGAGCCTGGAGTAAAAGGGACAAATCTGAGTATTATTTTCAAAGCCTGAAAGATTTTAATCATAGATGAATGAACCATATATTGTTATGTAAGTAATTACCATTCAAGCAAGAACCTGTGGGATTTCCTTACAGGCAGTCAAGATAAACGCACACTCATTCATACAGTTAACAAATTGTTGGAGTAAAAGGCTGTTTTTAAAAAAACATGTGGCACAAAACACAAGACATTGGAAACCTGTGACCAGACCTTTTCTTTACAGGGATGTGGGAATGTGTAGAAGCAGAGGTCTCTTGCCAGCATCATAGAGACAGGACAGAAAGCCCTGCATCCAAGCACCAATCATTCTACAATGATGTTGGAGATATTCTCGGGGACATTTTCAGAGCCAGAATTGCAGGAGCACATCAGCAACCCTCGAAGCACCCTCAGCACAGCTTGTTGGGGTCTCCTGAGCAGTACCAAAGCTATGTGAACATTCCCCAGCTAATTCGCAGTGCTGTAAACCCTATTACTATTACAAGCTATTAACAGATGTGGGAATAGCTGGGAGGTAGCTGAGACCTCCAGAAACAGACTGTCTGCATGACTTCAATGCCCACACCAAATTCCCATGGCATGGGTGGGTGCAAGCACGGTTTGCTGGCCCAGCCCTCCACAGCAGGGCTGGCAGGGGACTCACTGCCTGCTCTCTCTGCAGTAGGGGCAAAAAACACACCAAGAAGGTGCTGGAGGAGCAAGTCCTGCTCAGCTGCTCGGGGCACCACAAGCAGGCCTTGCCCCAGGCATAGGGGCACTGCGGGTACACACCTTCTTTTGAAGGGACTGTTTTCCTTGGAGGAACTTTACAGAGCGAGGGGGTTATGGTGGGCCAGCCAAGAAGTGTCTAAAAAACAAAGTATTAACAGGGCAAAGCTGTGAAGCAGTGAGCGTGTCTAAGCCTTATGCCTGAGGATAGAAATGCTTCCCAGACCCACAACACATCTGGACAGCTCATCTTCACATAAAGACTGTGACAGATTTTGAGCTCTTAAATTTGGGAAATGTGAATGTCTACAGGACGTTTTGGTAGACAGTTTGAATTGACACGTTATAAACATTTGGGTAAATAAACAGCAACTTAACTTACATCTCCTTTTCTCACATAATCAGGATTCTTATAAATATCTCTTGCAAGGCCAAAATCACAGATCTTCACAACATTGTTCTCAGATAAAAGGATGTTTCTGGCTGCCAGGTCACGATGAATGCACTATAATAAACCAGTTTCACAATCAAACTGCATTTCCTTATTCATGTCCACAAATTTCCTGTCTCCCATATCCTTTAAAATTATTATTATTATTATTATTATTACTATTGATAAATTTATCTTTTTAGGGAAGTTGCCTGTAGTTTACACGAAGTCACTGTAAAAAGCAGTAATTATTTTTTAAAAATTTACTAAGTCCAGAAAGTGACAAATTTGTAAGCCCTTTGACATTTGCAAGGGAAAGAGCTGAATCATTTGGAGCTCCCTAATATATGTTGAAATTAAGGAAAAGTCTGCCACACCCAAAAGATCTTCCCCAAATGAATGAGCTTGACCCACTGCCTTCAGTCATGATCCTGTGTTTATGGACTGTGGATACTTGGATAAACACAGTTATATTTGTAATGCCAAGAGGAAAACGGCTCTTCCTTTGGGACCTCTCCCAAGGAAGGTGTCACTACAGTGTAGACATGATTTCACCTCTGAATCCTGTCCTTCTACAGTGAAAAACCCTCCGTGCAAAACTCACCTTTCTGGAGGAGAGGAACTCCATGCCTCTGGCCACCTGAAAGCTATAAGAGATCAAGTCCTCCATAGTGAGGGGCAACTTGTATAGGTCATCAGCATCTGCAGAGGTGGAAAACAGGGTTTGTTACAAAGACAGCTCACAGGCAGCTGTTTTCCCCCTTTCTTACAGACCCCATTATTCCCATAAAGTCAGTCTTCATGGAGGGATATTTGAAGGTCAGATACTGTCATTGGAAACAAAAATAGTGCTTGCTTTACACCCCGTGCTTTGGACACTGCTGTGTTTTTCCCCAAAGATAAGAAGCAGTCAGAAGAAACAATCACACATTTTCCTGTCAGATTTAGTAACCCTGGAAATAATCTTTTTTTAAATCTTCTACCCTCTGGACATGACCCTCTGAGGATCTCCCACGGATGTTTATTAGGGTGATAAATGAGGAAAAAAATTTCAGGGATTCACAGTATGTTGTAAAAATATCACAGTCTGTGTAGGGACAGGAAGGAATTAATACCTACCCTCCTCGGCCTCCTCCACATCACTCAGACTTTTATCTTCCTGGAACCCAGAGCTTGCAAAGCTGTCGCTGCTGGTGACACTGGCCAGCCTTTGTTTTTTGCTTTCCACTGGTTCAATATCCTTTTTCTCTTTCATTGGCTCTCCCTGCAGAGAGGAGTCCTTCAAACAAAAAGAGGAGAAGAGGTTCTGCATCAGAGCAGTGGAGAGGATGGGGAGGAACCAGGTCAGACTGCTGTTGCCTTTCTGCTGGGCTGGTGGTCTGTGCCGTGGGTGGTCACATCCCTCACGGGCAGGGGTGTCCAGTGCCATTGTGGCAGGCAGGGGCCAGTGGCAGAGCTGTGCTCCACCAAAGTCATCATCCCAAGAGGGCAGAAACTTGGTGGCTTGGGAGCACCAGAACATGATTTTGGGGTAACCAGGGCAGTGGGCTACCTCTGCCCAGTGAAGATTTGCAGGGGTATGGATGGACCTGTTTGCTGGGCTGTGGCTCATCTCACCCCGAAATGAGACATCTGAAAGGGCCCATTTCTCTCCCGCAGACAGAGAAGGAGCACGAAGGAGCATGTTGGGAAGGTTGTGCCCACAATGGAGGTATCCCAGACCTCTTAAACATCAGCTTTTGGTCCCAACCTGCATAGGGCATCTGTCTGTACATCCCTGCACAGGATTTGGTGTGGGCTTGTAAACCCTTTCCATGAGGAGCAAGGACACTTGGTGTTTGAAACAGAGCTGCTGTTGGAAGTGACTGCCTCTCTTCAATGCCTTTATCCAATGCTTTCTTCCTATGGCCAGTCATCTGATGGTTTAACGGGACACATGCAACACTGTTTGGAAAAAGCTCTCTCGCTGCTACCTGTGGAGCAGCCTGAATGCCTGGCTGTGCTCTTGCCCCCTCTTACTTTTCCTCTTGTCCTGCAACCATCTCTATTCCCTGCGCATGCTGGTGCAGAGCCAAACTTCCACCTCCTTCCTGCCCAGGCAGTCTTCCCAAGGGTGCCAGAGCATGGGTGTGGGAAGGGGGTATGGGAATGGCTGTGCTCAGCATGGACCCTGCCCAGCCATACTCCCTGCTGAGCATCTGACTCCAAAGACCACGTGTAGGAGGAGCCAGCTGCTGTGTCTCATGTGGAGTAAAACACGGACAGCCTTGGGAACAGACAAAGACCTTTTAGAGGGGGACGTCCTCTTGAATGAGGTCTCCCACAGAGTCCTCCTAAAAAAAATCCCTGAAATGCTGCTGAGGTTTTGGCTCAGCTGAGCTGCTGTTCTGTATCCTGGCTCCTAAGTCTCATGTCAGAGCCCCTGGATCCTTTGGAGGATTTTTTCTGGAACAATTTGAATTTTCTGGGACATTTGGATACAGGTTTGTAATAAGAAACGTATCATGAATTCAATCCAGAGGGCTGTGGGATGTGAGGACAAGACTCTAATCTCTTTTCCTCTTGAGAGCTCTTCTCACACAATAATAATATTACTTGTAATCTCTGAATATTCAAGTGTCATGGGACATGTGATTTAATTGGTATTATCTTGTTTGTGCTCCCAGCAGTACTGAAATAAGTGGGCAAAACCACTTCCTTAGGCTTTGCTGACCTCAAGCTCACCAGGAATGGGTTCATCAGAAGCAGGGCAAGAGCACATGGGGACACTTTGGATAGGATTCACTTCCCCAAGCTGTAGATGGCTCCAGCCAAGTTAGTCACAGCAGCCTCCTTGCACAGTCAGGGAGAGAGAGGTGAATCCTTTCTTGGCACAACACATCCCACACCAAATATTAATATAGGCCAGGTGAACTTCACCCAAAAGTAATTTCTCTCCCTTGGTAGAAGAGAGTCTGAGGAGACCAGCTCAGAGCTGACATCTACATTACCAACACTTACGTCAGGTGAGATGAACCCTACCAGGACCATCTGCCTCCTCACCTTGTTAGGGCAGAAAAGATTCCTTTTGCTCTTCAGATAGTTTGATAAATTGCCATACTTGCAGTATTCAACAATCACCATCAGAGGCCCTGGGAAATTAAATTTAAAAAAAAAAAAAGGCATTTTGAGCAGTGTAAAGCAATAAGAGGTGGCATCAGTTCTGAGAAAGAATCTTTCATGCTCATAACTACTACTTGAGTCCAGAATAGCTGGCAACATGTCCTAAGAACTAGAAGGCTGCTTGAAGGACACTGGACATTATCAAAACAATACTGCTTCTGGAAATTTGGGCAGGGCCTAATTTTTGAAAGCTGGGTCTCGAGTCTGGGTCCTAAGGGACATTCTGTTTCCTCTTCTGGCAGTTCAGACTGGAGTCCCACAGCCCACACACACTTGTTGAACTAAAATAGGTGACTTAGCTAAAACAAACTATCTCCCATACTGGTCTTTTGATTTTCTTAGTGTAATATCATGAAGGATTTTACAACAGCTGCCTTGTGATTCATAGTTCAGGGCCAGCAACTGATATCCCTTGTTCCCAGCCTTTCCAGATCATGTTTAACTTGAGCGTGAGCAGTGGAATGAGTGAGATAAAGGAGAGCAAGTGGCATGTTCCTAAGTTCACACTTCATATATTAATACTAAAAGACAGTTTAAAGAGAGGAAATGTTTAATCACTCAATTAAATTAAGAAAAATCTCTTTTTCTTTTCCTCTTTTCTTTCACGAACTACAGGATAAGCTTGAATATAAAAGTTAATAACTTGACCTCTGGATGAAAAAAAACCATGGGTCACTGGCTCTTATTGGGAGCTAACCCAAACCCATTTCCAGAGCAGTGCAGACTTTTTTACCTCCATTTTTTGTGCAAGCTCCCAACAAATTCACAATGTTGAGATGATGACCAATGTGGATTAGGATTTTCAGTTCGGTCATCAGTGCTTTGTACTCACTCGCTGTGGCCCCTTCTGCAAATACAAAATAAAAAATCAATGTGAAAAAGCAAAGTACTGGTCCTGCTGAGCTTTACCACTTCTCACTACTTTCCACTGAAACAATCTCCATTACTGGATGTACTTCTTGTATTGGTTTTCTCTCTCTATTCCTCCCTGCTCAGCATCCTCTTGGTTGCAATTAAACCCATAAAAAGAGTCAGGCACTCAGCTTCCTCCCAGTAGACCCTTTTATATTTAGAACTGAGAGAATTTTTTTTCTTACATGAATAGTTCTGACGTTTCAGCCAAAAAATTGAAAAAAACAAATAAAAAAGGGCTTTCAAGATTATAATTAACTCTCTCTAGAATTGGTTTAGTCTGACCTGACTTCAGCTATCTGAGGGGCTCTAGCCCAAGCTAATCAACATCTTAAGAGGTCAGTGGCAAGAGCAAAGTATTTCCAGAAGCTGGTGCAGCCACCACATTTAGCCATCTGTACAAGGGAAAGATGAGCAACCCCTGGGTGATGCCTGCCTGGTTCTGTTCATTATGTAGGAAGCCTGGAGGTAGACCAGGGAAGTAAATATTAATTGGTTAGAGCGAAGTGACTGTATCTCGCCCTTCCCAGTCATGGTCAATAATAATAAGAATGACATAAGAAGTCCCTCAAATAAATCCAAAACATTCTATTTAGTGTTGAGTGAAACTTTTCATTCCCCCTGAGCAATTTTTTTCCTGCAGAATTTAATTTTGTTAAGAAAACAAGAAAAAAACCACATATTGCTTTGTGTAGGCCCAAAAGGAGTTTTTCAGTTTAGTGAAAATGAAAAGAGCAAGAAGAACAGTCCTGTGGAAAAAACCCTTGAGCTAGGTCTCAAAGGGCTTGGTTTCTACATCTGAAAGGAAACAGTTTTTCTTGGTGTCCCACACAAAACTTGTCTTCCACTTGGTGATCCGCTATTTGCTTGTATGGGTGGTGACACTTCCTCTCCACCACACGGGAATTCTGTGAAGATAAGGCCTGTGAATGGCTGCAGAGTTCCTGGATAATCTAGTGAGGACACAAGGAATGGAGCAGATCTCCCCATGCTTTAGGTGAGATGCTAAAGATACCGACAGAAGATCTGGTCACCACTGGCTCTCTTCGTTGTCAGCAGCGCTGAACAAGGACTCAGCTCCCTATGCAGGAATCTGCCTTAGGATAGGATGAACTGTTGTCTCTCACCACTGCCAATGGAGGGCATTTGAGTGACCAACTCAGATACAAGCATCTACTCTGCACGTGGCACATGTGAATCCCACCAGGAAGACTTCTTGTAGCTGCCATCTGCTCCCATCTGTTCCAGGAGCGCCCACTGCTCCTTCGTGGTGCTGGCTGGCACAAGAAGCCTGCTACATAAAGAAACCCTGAACCCAGAACTCCACTCCAAGGGCTGGAATTTACATGTTGACATCTCCTGAAAAATGGTAAGTAAGCATATGTGAGGCTGGGGGCCACTGGCTAGGATAGGTTCACTCAAACTATTCCTGAACAGAGTCAACTGAGAGCATAGGGGTTCCAAGCCATACTGGCAGAATAGGGGATGTGTCCTGCCAGAGAAACAACACCAAAAGGGCTAAGACAGGGATTAAGATGAATAAGCAGTGCAGCATAAACTCCAGGGACAATGCAAAAACAAACAAACAAACAAAACAACCCTGCTATGATCCTTACACACATAAAGAAGGGAAAGTTAAATACCTAGGAGGAATGCCACCAGGTCTCTGGGTTAGGAAATTCAGTCACAGCTGCTGCAGGCTATGACTGAATATCATCCTGCTTGCTAAAGGCCCAAGCACCCTCTTCAAATTAATGAGGGGCTTTTGTCCTTTCTGCTTCAATGAGAAAGGTGGCAGTGAATAGCTGGGTGATGATTTTACTTTCAGATGAGCACTGGTGTATGAACAGTGCTGGCAAATCCATTGCACAACCTGGGTGTCAGCACCCTAAGCACCGTGTGATGTGCCTGCAGCCAGCTCAGAGGCCACACACCTGCACAACACCACGAAGATTTAAAGTGCTCAACATGTTTAGCTTAACAAAAGGACCTTTGTGAAGAAAAATCATCATAGAATCTAATGGAGAAGGTTAGAATGAGATGCAGAAGTCAGGCATACACGAATGAGACACAAGGCATCTTATTTTAAGAGTAAGATGATCATTCCTTGGAACGAATGGCCAAGGAAAATATGAAAGCTTCTATCCAAATGTCTTCACAGCAAGGTGGATACCTTATACTTCAGCTAAATTTCATTTACAGCGTTTGGTATAGGGTCAGTCTAGCATAATGGTATGACTTTTTACTGTGAATGCAATTTTTTATTTCATAGTTCTGCCATTTCATTTGTGGTGGTCCTGAAACTTGATTTGTGCACATTTTGGAGGCTTCAAAAAGTTATTGTGGAAAGCTTTTGCTTCTGGCAGAATTGTATAAAAAAATGCACCACTATCTAAGGCATAATTTTTTCCAGTGTAGCTTTGCAGCCAGATACCTTTCAGCATTTTCACAGCAACTATTCTGCATGTTGGTGATTTCCTAATTCCAAAGGCAGATGCTTGTACCACCTTTCCGAAAGCTCCGTGTCCAAGAGACTTTCCTGTAGAGAAAATAAAGCGGAGAGATACATTTGGTAAAAAAAGGAATCCTGTTAGCAAATGGCTTCATAGATCATGAACTGAAAAATGTACTTTCCAATGAGTCCCACAGGTATATTTCCAACATATAACTGGTTTAGGTTTTTTGGTTTGTTGGGGTTTTTTAAAAGTAAGCAATCAAACTTGAAGACAGAGTCATCGGAGGTAGCAAGTGATAGGAGTGAAAATGTCACTAAATTAATGCAATCATTCACTGGAGGTACACTGGCTTCAAAATTGAGGTTTTCAGTCTAGCTCTGCCAGAGAAAGAATTTGCTCCTCTTTTCCCTGAGCACACTGCACTGTGCAGCAGCCTGTGGTGCTGCCAGATACGTCCTTAATAACACAAGAACCCTCTTTGACAATGTGTGCACATGGACAGGTCTGGCTGCCACTGCCCTGCTACAGAGGCTGTCAAGGCTTGGTCAGGGAGATCTTGTCAACCTATCAGCTAGCAATAAGTTTTATTTCTAAGTAACTATTTTCAGATTGCTTTTGTGCTTCACCTTCAGCAGAACCCAGGTACCAAAAGGTCTAACAAGAGTATGGCAGCAGGATCTGTGATATAGGGAAGAACAGAAAATAACAGTCAGCTTTTCATATAAAAGCAAAGGATAACATGCCATATATCTATTTCTCAGAAATGCACATGTGACATGACCATCTCCACAGGACAATTTCCTGTTCCTATGATGAACACCTGTTTGACTAGCCCTCACTTGGACATCTGCCTTGTTGGTATCTGAGTAAGACATGAATCCCACTCAGATACTTGCAAGCAAAGAAAAAGAGCTGCTGTCTGTACTAATTTAAATCAATACTGCCTTTTATATGTATATATTATATCTAAACTATAATTCTCAGTACGTCTGTCAGCAGAAGCAAATATCATACATTATTAAAGCAATGGAAACATGAAGTGGAATATGCTAAGCCAAAAAAAACCCCAGAAAATTATTTCCACCGTAGATGTGCAAAAGTGTTGTTGCATTTTACACAGAATAAAAACCACAAAGTACTTGATCTACATGAGGGAAAAGCATCATGACCTTGGTTTGTGAAAGGTTTAGTGTTTGATAGAGAAATACAGATAAATCAGAGTGTGTCTAAAAATCTACTGTCACCTTTTTCAGTTACTGCGTATAGATTCTTCATTCAGCAGATGTAGAAGGGAAGCATCATTAAGACTCAAGTCTCAGTTTTCTTAGTAAATTGATGGTTTTAGTCCTTAATGTTTTGACTGTTCATGGTTTCTACATGAAGAACTTGCAGTTTGGGATCTTAGAAATCCCATCATACCTTTGTTTAATCCATAGCTTTAATCTATTTCCATCACTGTTAATTCACTTCCCACATTGTGATAACCTACTTAGTCACCACTTGGAAAACACACCAGCTCATAAAGCTGCACAAAGCTGCTAACCTTTCAGAAAGGAGAATGAGCACTGGAAACAGCACTTCCTTCTCTAAACAGCGGTGTGATTCAATGGGAAACTGTAATAACATTCGTCTTTGCTGCTCTTCTATTGTTTGTACTGTGCTGAATGGTAGCACAGGACAGGGCTGCTTTAACTTTTCAGCAAGTAGCTCAAAACTCCACAGTTTAGTATGCAATCCTGGTATGGTTGTTCTTGCAAAAGTCCCTTCTGTTGACATACAAAGTAACTACAAAATGATTAAACAGAGGAATATTAAGTTGCCCGTCTGTCTGAGCAGTCAGTTTGTCACAGCCTTTGGGCAGCTACACTGGATGTGTTCGGGGTAATGCTCAGGTATGTAATGTTGCAGCATTTAGATCCAGACCAATGAAGCAAAGTGCTCTACTTTAGTTTTCCACACTTGACTTGGGTTTACTGGACCGCTCAGAAGCCATTAACGTGAACATACACCTCAGTCAAGGAGGTTTGGATCAGATTTTCCTTTCAGTCCCATTTTAGCAGGGTCCTTCAAGCATGTCAGTAGCTGGGCCTGGAGCATTAGCAAAAAACACTTGCAGACACCGCACCCCACGTCTGTGGGAAGGCACAGGCTCGAAGGTATGTTCATTTCTCGAGTTCTTTGGCATTGTTTGAGTCATCTGGGGTTTCCCCACATAGGTGTTTCCTATGTAACATTTCCCCCATGGTACCCATGACAGTTGTGCAGGTGCAGGAGAGTGGGAAGTGCTGTGCTCAGTGCCAGTGCCATGGGCTGGCAGCGCACAGGAGGGAGCAGGGCTCAGAAAGAAGGCTGCCACCAGCGTGTGTGACACTGCACTGGAGCCAGCAGCCACACTCCCTTGTGTCCTGCATCCCACTGTGTCAGCTTTCCAGACTGGGAAGGTCAAGCCCAAGAGTAAGGAGAGAGGCACGTGATAGCTCAGCTAGCACAGTGTGTTGTCACTGGCCACACTGACAGTGATTTATAGCACCAGCATTTTTCTGCCTAATGAAAAGATGACATTTTACTCTCAGTGAGACTAATCTATGCTGAATGTTAATTACCCTGACTTCAGTGATGCCCATATGAAATTTCCTGTAATGTCTGTACCCCTTAGAGATGAAGGGAGCGTCCTGTTATATAAGCATTGCATCACAGCCGTGGGCTGTGTGTATGAATGTTGGAGGAACACACAGCAAAAGAGATGTGGGCTGAAAGGAGAAACTTCTTTGCAAAAGAGAAATTACTTTGCAAGTAATTACTGGAGGATAAGTAGGTGGAAAGAGAAAAACAGTCACATCAGATGTGGGAAGGGATTGCATTTCTAAGTAAAAATATTTTTTAAAAACCATAGAAGCACATTTTGTGTTTGTGAGACACTGATCCTCAGAGACCGCCAAGGTTACTCAAAGACTGAGCCAGCTGCCATGTAAGCAGGACTTGCACTGAGCTAATCTCACACACTGGACATACACAACTTCTTCAAATCTGGTTCTCATTCATTGTCAGCATTCTTTATTTGTTTACACCAGTTCTTCCACTTTTAACTCATTCTCTGGTCATCGTTCGTCACCTCTGGACTCCAAACACTAACCCTGCAAGGCATGGGTTTTTCTTTGGTGTTTACATTCCATTTCTGTTTGTTTCTTTCCCAGTGGTCACACTGTCTGCACATCAGGCTCTTGGTCCATCGTTGTAAGAAAATTGTCTGAAGATTGAAGTCACTCCAACACAAGGTTCCAGCATTCCCAGAATTATGTATGACAATTATAAATGGAGAGCAATGCATTTCAGCTGTGCTCATCCACATCTGGCCACCTTGTGTCTTCTGGCAGGCAAATTGAGTGTGATCCTAATTTGGTGCATGTTAACCAGGCTCTGTCCCTGATACCCGGGAAGCAGGAGGAATCTGTTACAGCTCCTAACTAAGAGCAGGGATTTTCTAGACCTTGCTGTAGGACAAATGCAATTCATGCCTGAAAGAACAAACAGCGCTATAGCAACGAGGCTGAGCTTACCACTGACATTTTAATGTTGACCTTCTTGCTAAAATCTGTGTGGTTTCTGGAGGGATCCATCAACTTCAAAATAAGGTCCCTTCCCCCCTTCCCGTCTCATCAGCCCCACACTAGGCTTAATAAGGAATGGTCCCAAACCCATGCCTTTTGCTGGGACATCTTCTGAGGAGCTGGCTGTAGGCTTAAAGTTTTCAAGGGTATTTATTTATTTATGTGTGGACTTACATGTCACATTCTTGCACTTTATGGTGCAATAACACAATATCTATAAAACTGCAGCACAGAGGGAAAACAAGGAGATTGTGCTAGAAAAACAAGGAGAGGGAGAAACAGGAAGGGGCGCAGGATGGATGATGAGGACATTTCTGCACAGGCTTTTTTCCAAGATTCCAGGTTGAAGAAAGGGAAGAAAACCATAGAATCATACAATATCCTGAGTTGGAAGGTACCCACAAGGAACATCCTTGTGGATGATCCTGGCTCTGAACAGCACAATTCTAAGCAGCACACCATGTGCCTGTGAGTGTTGCCTAGATGCTTCTTGAGCTCTGTCAGGCTGGTGCTGTGGCCACTTCCCTGGGGAGCTGTTCCAGTGCCCAACCACCCTCTGGGTGAACAGCCTTTTTCTAATACCCAGTCTAAACCTCCCCTGACACAACTTCAGGCCATTCCCTTGGGTCCTGCCACAGAGTAACCCGTGCCCCTCCTCTTCCCCTCAAGAGGAAGTTGCAGACTGCAATGAGGTCTCCTCCCTACTCCTCTCCTCCAGACTGAACAGACCAAGTGACCTCAGCTGCTCCTTGTACAGCTTCCCCTCCAGACCCTTCATCATTATTGTAGAGAATCACCAAAATTAGAGTAAACACCAAAGATCAGGCTCCTGAGTCTAGAGAGAGAAACATCAAAGTTGGCAGTTTGATTTGGAATTCTTTGGTTGCTCTTTTTGTGTCATATTTCAAGTAAATCCGTTTCCAAAGTATAGAATGCATCATTCTGGTCTATATTCTCCTTCTGTGGCCAGGTGGCCAGCTTAATAGATGAGGGAAAGGCTGTGGATCTTGTCTACCTGGACCTTAGTAAAGGTAGGCCTTTGTCACTGTGTCCCACAGCTTTTTCCTGGAGCAAACAGGTAGATTATTCATGGTTGGACTTCATCTCAAGGGTCTTTTCCAGCCTAAATGATCTCGTGGTTCTATTTTCATTTTCCTACATGGAGTCCAAATATGCATGTGAAAAGTCAAGTAGACGTGGTCAGTCAGTCCTAAAGGCTGTAGCTCATCCACAGATCAGTGCTCTCAGTGTGGAACAGATCACACCAAACCTGGCAGTACATTGTGCTGTGTACTTAGAACACATCCAGCTCCTCTTTACCCATAGTTACATCTTATTCAGTCAATCCAAACTCTACATGAACTATTCCAACATTACCTAGTTTTAGCCTTTCTCTTGCAATTTCCCACTTGCTGGCATCATAAGGTAGACGTTCACATTGCTCATCTAAGGGCACTTCATCAGGATCCATTATGATTGACAGGTAATTGTTGGTCTTCATTTCAGATGAACGAGGCTAGAAAACAAAGATATTGCAAAATGAAAAAGTGGATTGGGGTATTTGTCAGCATCTTCGTTAATTCTGTTCACAAGGCTGTGTATTTCACTGCACAGTGGATGGCTTGGTTAAGGTCCCTTTGGCTTTTCTATATAATGCAAGAGTTTTTAGATAAAAGAAACTCCTTCTTCTAGCTTTCCTCCCATGTGACATACCAGTTTCTTCAATGGAATCCATGTGGGTCTCTATTAACATATGGTGTTATGACATAGGCTGTCTGCACAGTCAGGAGAAATACTTTCAGCAAGTGACTAAACATTGCTGATAAAAATAACTTTCCTTCATGATTGTGCAAAGCAAGAAGTGGCCACATGCAACAGATGGAGTTCTACTGCCAGTGTTTATTTGTTCCATATATCCTGCAAAGATAGGTCATATGTGGTTAGAAGTTGTGCAAGACCAGTCCTCAGGACACTGGACAGGCTTCACAAACTGCTGACAAACTTTTAGGACTTTTTATTTCTTTGGTATCATTTCTGAAAAAAATTCTCAAACCATTTGAGTCTGGAGGAATTTATAAATAGCTGGACTCAAACACGTAATTCAATACATAAAATTTTAAATTAATTTGCCAGTTTAGTTTCTCCTGAGCAAATGGATTATCCACTTCACTTGAGAAATATAAGGAAAGATAAATCTGATCTGAAAGGTTCCTGCAGTTCATCCATTTTGAAATATACGTTCCTTCAAAGAGCATCAAGATTGCCATTCTAGTCCACTGGACTTTTCTTGACACAGGAGTACTTATCTTTCTATAGAAAAGGTCTAGTGTTTGCCATAATTTCCTGGCTATTAGTTGGAATTTATGGCATATCTGAACTGAAATCAGAACTGAACCTGAATGAGTTGCTTTTCCTAAACTTGTGGAATTAGCAGATGAAGGAAGACCTACAGGTACCACAAACATACAGATATAACCACATATTCTCTTTTCTATTATTTGCTTTAACTGCCTACTAATACTTTCAACTTCCTTCCTCCACAGCTTGGAAATATGTCCCTAATACCTGCATTTTCAGGCATGTTTTTTGAGAAGGATATTCCTAGCTGTGAATGCCTTGATTACAAACACAACTAGACTAAAATAACAGTAATTAACAACTGCTGTTCTAGCTGTTTTTCATCCTCCCCATACCCATAAATTTTGTCCCAAGAAGGATGCACTGATGCTTGGGAAAAAGTCAGGAGGCTTAAAGCCTGGCTCCAAAACATCCACTAAATCTGGAAAGGACATGGATAAGTGGGATATGAGTAGGAACAGAAACTTGTGTGGTGCTCCAGAAAGGGCATTTCTAGATAGAGATGTGTGCACCAGAGTGCTCCTACCCACCACATTAGAAGAGGTTTTAAGTGGACCCATCCCAGAAAAAGCAATAGGAGAGAGGAAAGTTCAGACACTTTCCCACAGTTCAGATGCACTCAATATCAAATTTTTGGCACAAATAGAGACTTAAAGCAACATTTTCAATGATGAAAAATTGTTAAGAATATATTATGTCCCTGTGTGCAACACAGAGAGGCTTTAAGAAAATGCTCTTGGAGAGCATCTTTTTTTCTCTGTTGTGGCAACATAATTTGTATCTAAAATTTAATTCAGAGCTGATTCCAGGCATAAATCTTTGAGAGTAAGCGTTTATAAGAGAAACACAGAGAATACCATAAACATAGACTAACACTAGCTGGAAAAGCTCATCTGGAAAGTTGCCTTAACATGTCATTTATTTAAAGTCCCTTGATCTACAGTGATGATGATATTTTTATTATCTTTTAACAACCTAACAAGTTTTGGTCTCATAAAAAAAAAAAAGAAGAAAGAAAGATCTGCAACCCCTTGCTACATTTAAATCTTACTTTTTCCCAAGATCTGCAGTCACATTATAACTTGCTTCACCATTATTGTTGAGCATCCAGTACTAGTCCCTCTTGCCTTGTAATTTCTCTTACAGCTATGAAGTTTCTCCACAGCTTCAGCTGACCTCTGCTTTCCTTTCCCCCAAGCTCCCACACATTTTTCCTCACTAAAGCTTGCAGCAGTAGGAATGCAGGCAGAGTGACTGCTGCTGACTGATTTGGAGGTCTTGTGCTGCTTTCCCATCAGTCAGTAGAAGTTCTTAGTACCCAGCCTAAGACACCAGCAGGCCTTAATGCAGACTGAGATAAAATGGTCTGTCAGGATGCAGTGGGCCTTCAGCAGCCATCCCTCAGCCAGCTGGGCCATTCCCAGCCGTGGTGGCTGTGAGCAGATCCCCGTGCTGCTGCCCTGTGCCACCCCTGGACTGCTGGTGGTGTTGGAGTGAGGAGAGGGGGGCACGCAGACATTTCTCAGTTCACATCCTGCAGTGCCCCAGTGCCTTCCCTCAAATCCATCTGCTCCTACAGGTTACACTGAGATCTTCCTGCATGACTGAGGAGCTGTATTTTCTGCTTGGGAAAGGTGCTGTTGTTTAGCCTGCACACATCACATAATGCAGACAGGGTGCTGTCAGCAAAAAGGGATTTTAAGCCATGACAGTCAGCCTTGGACAAGAAGGAGGGTCAGCTGCAGGGGCAGTTAAATTTATCATGTTGGTACAGGATCATCTGCTCTAGAAGCTGCACCATCAAAACTCCTTTAGCAAAATATCACTTTGGAAGTGATGTAATTATACCAGACACTATGTGAACCAGACCCCAGCACATTCTGTGAAGATCTGTCATTCCCACTCACTCAAATCTTCAAAGACATTAGGATGCCAAACCCCCACAGTTTTTATAAGGGAATGAAGATGCCTTTGGTGTGAGTCAGGCACCAAATTCTTGTGAGCCTCAGAGCCTTGTCCCCACCAGGGCTTCTCTTTCTGGCTTACTCATACTCAGCCTTGCAAGTCACAGTTCTCCAGCATCCATCAGCAGCCTGCTTGTTGCACCAGGAACGAGGGTGAGCAGTATCAAAGAATGATAGAATCATAGGATATTCTGACTTGGGAGGGACCCACAAGGATTATCAAAGTTCAATTCCTGGCCTTGCACAGGACAGCCCCAAGAGCCATGCCATGTGCCTGAGAGTGTTGTCCGAACACTCCTTGAACTCTGGCAGATTGGTGCTGTGAAACAGAATTTTTCTTTGGTAGACTCTACAATCCCAGCAGTCTGGGAAAAATTTTCTGACACAAGCAAAGGGCTGCCAAACAGAGGCAGATGCCACAGGGATATCCCTGTCTGTTCTTACCCTCTTCAGCTTGCGAATGAACAGGGTCAACAGGAGCCAGAACAGCGTTGCAGCCACACAGGTACAGGTCAGAGTTATCAGCTCCAGGTTTGACCTCTCTGTTATGCCTGGGAAAATCAAGTGGGAAACATGTTAGAAAATGACCTGCAAGCCAAGAGCACTTCATGCTTTTTTTTGTCACTAAAATAAAATACCAGGAAGGACCAGCTCTTTTCAATGGGGTATTAATCTCTGTTTGGACTGGCTCACAGAGCCAAAAAAAAAGGTCTCCTGCAGCCTCAGGAGAGGACAAGGCTGCACAGAGAGGATGGCTCTGCTGGGCCTTTCCCACAGGCAGTACAGTGGTGTGAGAGCTGCTGCTAAGGTGCAGGAGAAGCTCCTAGGAGGCCTTGTGCTGGTGTAGGCACCAGTGACTCCAGGTGAGACCCAGGGCATGTTTCAGCGCTGCTGCTTGGAGTTTGCTGTCCAGGACCTAATGCCTTTCCTTATCCACTTCTCAGAGAGGTTCTTCCCTGCAGCCCACACCACCATCCCAGACATGCTGTGAACCCTCCAGCCCTCACCAAAACCATCACTGGGGGTGACCTGGAGACTCTCTTGGAGACTCCTGGTGTTGCCAGCCAGAGTCCATGAGCTCTTCTTCCCATGGCTTGGATGGATCTGATCTGTCACCTGGGGGCTTAGCTGACACAGCATAGTAGCAGGGTCTTGAGCCTCCTTCCCACTGTGCAGAAACCCAGGGCATATGGTCCAGCCTCCCTCCAATCCCCTGCTCCCCTGGCAGGCTCTGTGCCCTCAGGCCTCCTGCCAGTCACACCAGCAGCACATGGCCAGGCTCCCTGAGGGAACACAGGACCCCCTCCTTTCCCAGCAACATCCCACAGAACCCAGATGGTAGGGAGCTGGGAGAGCTCTAGAAACCAGGGAACAGATTAAGTGCAGAAAGGGAAAAACAAAAGCGACAACAACTGAAAATGAAACAGCAAGAAAACATGAACATTAGAAATCTGGAAAGTATTAGACCCCACTGACAGATCTTTAAAAAAGCCAAAAAAAACCCCTCTCTTCAGACTGCTATTTAGGGGTTTGTAAAATAGTTTCAGAGCAGTTTGTTTTGCAAATCCTGTGATCGCGTCAAAATCCCACACTTCCCACAATATGTTTTCCATCTGATTGGTAGAAAATGCAAAAAGAACCATCATATCCTGCTTCTTATTCTGATATACCCTCTAGAGAAGGTAAATGAGAGAACAAGGAGGAGCGATTTTGAACATGATTTCACAGTAGTTTTGTCAACCACTTGCAGAGTTTCAGAGCCAGGCAGTTTGGTGTTACTCCCGACAAATGGAAAAGGTATCATTGTGTCTCGCTGGGGGGTTTACCGGGTAATCCAGAGGGATGTGCTGTCTGGTTTTAAGCAAAAGACTACAAAGCTTTGTTCAGAGGATGTGTTGCTTAATTAGCATAATGTCTTCCCTCCCTAAAAAAGATAATCAAATTTCTATTCATGCCCCATGTCTAAGATTTCCCTGGCGTGTCCATTCTGGAGCTTTGAGAATAAAGCTCATTGAGGGAAAACATGGCTGCAACTACAAATGGAGATACAATAGTCTCCAGAAATACCAAGAGAGTTCTTTTTTCACAGGTATTTTTTGAGTATTTGATTTAGATATGAAACATAATGGTAGCATAAATAATACAGCCTAATGCAGCGTGCCTACTCTCTGGCATCAGCGTTTCCTTTTATGTATGGATAGTCTCCTCTTGCTTCGGAGCAGCACTCCTGCAGATGGCAGATAACAGTTTCTGATATTCAGCAAAACCTGCAGGGGCTGAAGGTTTGTTGGTTGCCCCAGCTTCACATGGCAAGACACAGAACACCCACGAGGTACAGCCAGGCTGGGGTGGAGGACAGCAACCCTCTAACCACTACAGTACCTGCCGAGGAGTCAGCAAAGAGATGTGAAAGTGCTGTTTTTGAAATGTTTGATCAAATGTAGGCATACAGAAAGCACTTCTCCAGCTGGGCTGGGTTATCAACTGCCAGAGTCCTGGTCTTGCTGAAAGCCTTGAAGTCAGAGTTCTCTGAGTGTCTCTCAGCTGGGTAGAAAAAGGTTTCATTTGAGGCAGAACGTGCAGAAATGCTCAGAAGAGCCCTTAGGATTAGCAGAGTTTGGCGAGGCTGTAAGCAGCACTAAATCCCTTTCTTTGCCTGGTAGCTGAAGATTTCAGGCATCCGCTTACAGCCCCATCCCAGACCTTTACTCACCAGACACCTCATTACACAGACTTTTCCCTGTGTGCAGATCTGTCCATCTGCCTGACTCTGCCCCAAACAGCAGCCCCCTTTCTCCTCCAGGGCCCCTCCAAAAGCCCCCCTGCATCACCCCATGTCTGCAGGACTGCAGAGGGCTGAGGAGGGGGTGAGTGAAGAAGTGCCACCAGCAGCAGCTTCTCTCTTTCAGTAGCAACAGAAGTCACCAGAACCATACAAGTATGCCAGGATGAGAGCCTGGATTAATCTACTGATCCCTCCAGCTACAACCTCAAGCCTTTGGCTGATATGGGCTTTCCCATTAGGATTTCAGCTCTAAACACCTAAACATTGCTGTGCAACTGAGGTGTTAACTAGGGAAAAAGCAATGCCTGGGGCAACAACGCTAACCTGCTGCACCTGAAAAGCATCTCTCACCCCTAGCCCAATGGGATCTACCCTGCTTAATCCATGTGATCTCACAATCACAGCACTGCAGCACTGGGATGAGTGCTCAGAGATGCTGAGGAATGTCCATCCTCAGAGGTTGCCAGACCAGTGGTGATGACCCTTGTTTGAACTGNATAGAAAAGTTACTTAAAAGAAGTAATTTAAATAAAAGTTATTTTAAAAGCTAACACCATTTTCATAGTCAGAATAGTTCAGTGAATACTTAATAAATGAGATGTTTCCCTTTTTATCAGCAAGATTCACGTTAAGTTATCAAACAACAGCTTTAAGACAGAGCACATTGCTGTATTCCTTTGCTTGTAATATGTCCATATTTCAGTGAGCATGAGCTGTAGAAGGTACTCCTTCCTTTATCAACACATCTCCTTCAAAACAGCACCTCTGCAACTAACTGCATCCCTGGGGCTGCAAGGGTCCTCAGTAGGAGAAGCAGGAAATGGCTTTCATGGCAACTCTGTAAGCATGTTGACCCCCCAAAAAGGCTGCCCAAGAGTTTGTGTTCCCCACATGCCCAGCGGCATTTCTCCCCAGACTTTTAGGGATGCAGTCCCCTCCACCTGCTGGGTATTCTGGCAGCCCTTTGCCGTTTCTATTCTGTTCTTGCAGATTTGCTGCCTCTTTGGTTCCTCAGCCAAGAGCAAACAGAGAGATTGCTCTGACATGCCCACAGACATGGCCCTTCTTCTCCACAGACAGCCCAGAAACCCCTGCTTCCAAACCAAACACAGCCTGCACTTAAAAATGGCCCTTTGATTCCACCATCCATTCATCCATCCCAGACACAAAAATAGCACATTGTTTTATCTGTGAGTATATGAATATTTCTTCAGAGGAAATAAAGAGAGCAGACAGTTTCCTTCCTGACTCATTCACAAACTGCTCCTCCAACCTCCTAAACATGGCCATCGACATGAGGCACTGCTCTGCTCCCTTTGGATCTGCAGCCCCATGTTCTGAGAGTCCCAGGACAGAGGCAAGGCTTTGGTGTTCACAGCAACAGGCACAGGGCCTGTGTTTCTCAGAAAGACAAGAAAGTGGCAAAGCTTACAGAAAGCCCCACATTCAAGCTGATCTTGTCCCTCCAGGCTCAGGGATGAGGTGAGAGGTTGCCATTTCCTGGGAGAGGGACATTTTCCTTGACCATAGTAGATAAGACAAACTGTCTCTCTATTTATCATCCAGTCTCAAAGCCATATATTTAATGTGGTAGTCTTTATCTCCTGCTCCAGTAGAAGTCAGACAAGACCATTGCTTGTAGTCCCTCAGGACATGTAACCGCAAGAGAAGCCTTCCTGGCTGCTCTCTTCCCTCTCCTGTGAGCTAGGATATATGACTTCCTAGAAGCCATCTGACAGAATGCTTGTGGTTGTAATAAACAGCCAAGCTTCAATTATGTTAAAAATCGATACAATAATGAATTACATTATCCAGGGCTATGAATTAGTGGGATGATTTGGACAGCAAGCAGCTGGCACAAGTTATTCATTCAGCTGTTACAGCAGCTGCAAAAACCTTAGTATTATCAAGGCACTTAGAGGGAGGTGATTCCGCCACTCTACTCTACTCTACTCTACTCAA
>VZDJ01000158.1:4476582-4497536 GCA_008694505.1 Cyanoderma ruficeps | reverse complement strand
CTCTACTCTACTCTACTCTACTGTTGTGAGATCCCATCTGGAGTGCTGCATCCAGCTCTAGGGCCTTCAACCTAAGAATGGTGTGGATCTTTTGGAGTGAGTCCAGAGGAAGGCCACAAAGATGACCAGAGGGCTGTCTCCTATGAAGACAGGCTGAGACAGCTGGAATTGTTCAGCCTGGAGAGGAGAAGGCTCCAGGGAGACCTTTTGGCAGCCTTCCATTACTAAAAGGGGGTCTAACAGAGAGCCGGAGAGTTACTTCTTCCAGGGGCATGAAGTGATAGGACAAGAGAGAATAATTTCGCACTGAAAGAGGATAGGTTTAGATTAGATACTAGGAAGAAATTTTTTACTCTGAGGGTGATGAGGTCCTGGCACAGGTTTCCCAGGGAAGTTCTGGGTGCTGCATCCCAGGAAGTGTTCAAGGCTGGGTTGGAGTGGGCTTTGAGAAACCTGGTCTGGTGGAGGTGTTCCTGCCTTCCACTAGACCAGGCTGGAGCTAGAGGATATTTAAGGATTCTTCCAACCCAGACCATTCTATGATTTCTATAATTATTTTTAAGAGGATAGGTGTTTTAACTCCTCAATTTCACCACTTAGGCCAGCCCACATGTGCACATACTTATCCCTGACCTTTTAAAGTAAAAACATCATTGTATCATCACCATTAACTCCGACTGCTAACACAGTCATGGCAAAAAATCAATACTGAGAAGTATTCAGACAATTTAACAATATATGAGAGCATCCACAAACATATAATCTCTGCCTAAGAGGCCTGGTGATATTCAAATTGTGTTCTATAAAGAGCAACTAAATGTACCTATGATTACTTACTTAACACCAGGTCAGTAAAATAGATTATGTGAAATTTAATGCCTACACAACACTGATTTATATGGAGAAGGTCAACCTACTTCTCTAATTTCATAATTCACGAGCCAAAAGGGTATCCAATGAAAATGAAAGGTCACTTAATAAACTTTATTTTTATTCAATGTAAAATTAATTTATAGAAATCACTGCCACAGGCATGAGTCAAGATTTTCAGAAGGCAGAACAATGCTGGACACTTAAATGAATAGCAAGATAACTCAAGTGATGGTTACATAAATAATTAAATAAATAACTACTTTGTAGTAGTACCTTTGCATATGTAGCTATTGCTAGGCTACAATCTTCCAGTCTGATTTGGCAGTTCACTTTACACTGAAAATAAACATATGAGAATATCCCAGGCCTCTAGTTTCTATGGAATTAACCTGAAATGGGAAAATGTGTGGGTGGGAGAGTGTTACTTACTCTGTGTTTTGTTTGTTTTGCTGATACTAAATTTACATTTGTCTTCTACCCTGACCTGATCTTTGTTGGGTTGAAGCAATTCTTCTTTTTAGGTCAGTGTAAACACACTCTGAGTTAGCATTTCCTGCTGGGCTTCCTTTCCAACCTGGTACGCTTCCCTTGCTAGGACTTCCTTCAAATTGCTTCAGAGATCACCAGATGAGTCCCAGGTCATACCCCTGCCCTTCCAGCCTAAGAACATCCCTCTGGAAGGCTTGCTCTTCCCATTTAGCATGGTGCTTTACCTTGTACGGTGACATACGCCGCGCTCTCCACGGACCCTTTCAAGTTGGTGGCTATACACTGGTAAAGTCCTTCATCCTCCTCTTTTACTCTTTCAATAAATAGCATTCGGCTTCCGGGCCCTAAAATTATTCCTGTGAAATGAAATATTTTGCAGTGAGAGGGAGCCAGGATATAAACAAAAACTGGCCCTTGTGTAATAATATCTGCTTCAAGTTCTTCTCGAACGAAATCCGAGCCACGGACTGCACGGCACAATGTTATCTGCAGGAAAGCCAAATGCACTTGGACGCCTTGCAAGTCTCTTGGAAATCAGTGTTTACAAAGCACTTGTGTGAGTCAAAAAGCTCAGCCTAACGATCTTGGAAGTACTTGGTACTGTTTATGTTGATAGCACCGTGCCTATGCTTTCATCCAGGTGAGCGATTCAGCATGTCTGCAGCTTTTGGAAAAAGGATAATCTGATTACCACTTACAGGCCTAGGTCTGCTCCAGAAGCAGCTCAAGCTTAGAGCCCTTCCAAAAGCCATTCAGACTGTCCCTATGGGCAGCAGACTTGCTCCAAATCTCACCTGCCCACGTGGTGTAGAACGATGGGCTCCTTTGCAAACGGGTTCTGAATAGCACAAAGAGAATTCCCATGAGGGGTACCCTAAGGTATAGGAGTTTACCTGAAGTTTTAAACATCTTGTTTATTCCAGCTAGGTCAGCCCAGAAGGCAGCCTGGACAATACTCAAAGAAACAAGGAAGAGGCAGGGAGCAGATTTGGCCTCAGGACTGCTGCTAAGGCACCTTCTAGCCAGGAAATGTGCAGTCAAGTACACACTTGTGTTTGGCTCCATCAGAACTGCAGTCCCATCAAAATGTATTCCCATCATCTATTTCAGGCACCTAACTGAATGCTCTGACCTACCCTCTGGAGATATCTCCCTGGCTCCTAATTGTATCTGTTGCATTATACCCAAGTTAGATACATAATATTCGTTTTGGAAGGTTGTGTTATTAATGCACACTGCAGTGAAGTGATCATTATAAAACTTCATGGAATCTGTCTCTAGATCAGGCTTAGTGCCTGGGTTGCAAGTCTGCCCGGACTTCTAATTCAGTTGGAGAAATACTCAGAATTTTTTCCAGTTGTTTCTATTCATGCTAGAGTAATTTCCAATAATTCAGGACACAACCATAACTACAAATTTCTAAAATGTTCTGTAGAAGACTACACTTTATATTCCAGTTCCTATGGACCAAACCTCCTTGAACATTTTTGATGACTGTATTAACACTATCTCAGTATGTGCTTCTGAACCAAATGTGCATGAATTCCCATGAGAAAGGTTTTGCCTTTTCCTCCATCATTCATTTCCATCTGAAATATCAAGGAACACTTCCATGACTGTGGTGCCAGCATCTGGATATTTAGCCTTAGTTCATCTTTGAAGTCACATTCCACAAACAGCAGTAAACAGCTCCCAAAGTTTTCCTGTTGTTGCAACATGCCACCTGGGAAGCTGTTGCATGAGACTCGGATTCCTCTGGTGCCAGTAGATGTACTTGGATTTTGGACACCCCAGATGTGGATTTAGTCTCCTGGATAGCTTTTTGACTCATGAACAGACTTGGAGTGCCTGACCACAGACTCCTGCTGGTCCTTCCATACACATCACAGGAGCTTGGTTTTCTCTTGCCTAATTATCTGCTGGCCAAGACACCTGATCCTTCCGCTCCTTCTATAACAAATGGAGAGGGATGTGTTTCTCTGGAGATGACTCTTATAAGATGAAATTTTTTTCACCAGTTCCATAGAGACCTGTTGTGTCTAGATCTCCAGCCTGGCTCATGCTTTAGAGTGAGCCAGAATAACCTGGAGCACCTGGGTTGCTGCCTGACTGCCTTCCTTACATCTAGATACTGATGCCAATGACTCTGCAAATGGCTACCTAAGGCAGATGGGTAAATAAAAAGCCTGCTGTAAGATGTAGGTGAGTACATAAAGCTCTCACCTGGTTCTTGCTGTATTTCCTCATGGTTTTTAAACCAGGATATCTGGGGCTCAGGAATACCACGAACCTGGCACTCCAACATGGCAGAGTTACTGGCGTTCACTGTCTGATCCGTAAGCTGCCGCAGCAGGGCTGGTGCCTCTTGAGCTATAAGACAAAACAACACCTTTGTTTTACATTCTTGTAACGGTGGAGATTTAATTACCTCCCCTACACTCATTTTACTGGTGTTAGAGACTGCTACGGCTGTTCTACCAAGCTCATTTTTCACTGATTTTATTTACTGTTCTACTCTGCTCAGGAGGGTTTGGTGTGTGCAGAGAACTCCCATTACTCAGCAATAGCATGCTGTGGTGACCACAGAAGACCCAGTGATGACAGCGCTCAAAAGATTTTCTCAGTTTCATGACCATCCATGCATCTTTATATCAAAAGCAATGACTTTCTATGAAAGCTCAGTTTTTCATCATCAAAAAAAACAAACTGTGACACCAAAGATTTGAAGAATCATCAGGACACCCTTGTTGCAGACCATCTTTGTGTTGCTGATGGCACTTGGCAGCTCCGTACCTGTGATATCCATGAATGTGACTTTGATGATTTACTTACTTTAAAGAGTACAGTTACAAATCATATTCAGTAAACTCACATAATCAAAAACCAGTAACCATGAGCACAGAAGCATTGTACCAAAGTCTTCATAAATAATTCTGCTTTTGCGTTTCACATATTCGGCTGAACATAACCAGGCCTGGCCAAACAACGCTACAGTATTTCAAAACCACTACAAACATCATGTTAAAATCATCCCTGAAAGAAACAAAACAATCTCATGACCATTTCAACCCTTTGCCACTCCTTGCCTCAGGACATCAGTGCTGAAGGCTGTGCTATGCTAACAAAGGTCAAGATACTTACAACGTTTATGCACATTATATGACAACACCTTTCATTCACATTTGCAACTCTCACATAATTATTTTTGGTATTTTGGTCCATTTAAGGCAGTAATGGAGAATTCAGGGAGCTCCTGAGCAGTGTCACAGGTGGAAATGTTCTGCAGATTCCCTCAAATTTCCCAATTATTTGCAATCTTTCCCTTCAAGGACACTGCCAGGACCAGCAATAATTAACATGGTAATGCACATATTCCAAATATGAAATGAAACAAAAAAGAAGCAGAAACCAACTATTTGCAAATATTTTCTTGCAAGCTGCAACAGATGCCAATACACTGAATTCAGTATCAGCTGAATTTCTGATATTCTGTGTTTGGAAGCTTATTCTTTATCCTTACAGAAAAAACTGGCTATCAGACATTTCCATCTTCATAATTATTCTGTTAATTTTTCATAAATAAAAATTTCCCAGAAATATCAAACCCCTATGTACCACCAGCTTATGCAGTGTGCATGAGCCCCACAGCACTAAAGCACTTTTAAATGAGCTATCTTTGCAATGCCCTTACCCCTTGAAATTAATTCCAACATAGTCATGACTGCAATGGCTATGGCTTTTGGGCTTTTCTGAGCTGCAAGCCAGTAATTTCCACAGGCTATGACATTTGTTGTTTACAGCCTGGTAGACAATTTGTTCTCTCTTCCCAAACAACATTGCTTATGAGAGACACTATAAATTCTTCATCACATACCTACACAATGACATAGTCAACTATAGTTGCCTTGCAGCCAAGAAGACTGCCCTCTTCTCCTTGATACCTTGCCTCAATTTTTGTTCAGTTCTCATTTTTCTCAACACTATGAACCGGTATGGTCTGAGGCATGTCCACATACGTGTGCTGAGAAGAATTCCATATTTATCAGCAGTTCCTGACAGACACCCCAGCCCAGACATTCAAAATGAAGGTGGACAAGATGACACAACAAAGGCAAATCACACGTTCTGTGAGTTGTGATTAATTTTAATTTGTTTATAGCCATACACTAAAGATGGGATTTCATATTAAGAAAAACTTTTTGCTTAAAACTTAAGTCACCATTCACATACTTTCAATAATTTCTCTGCTACAATCAGCTGATTTTTCAAGGACTTGGTCAACCTGAGGATTATTCTCTTTTGCAAACCACCTGTTTTCTCCTGCTCATTTTTGCAGTGAAGCCAAGGGGAACAGTTTCCAATGTCCCACTCTGCTCACTCCAAAGCAGAGGGGCTAGCCTGGCCACCAGCACAGTGTGGGGCTCAGTGCCCAGGGCAGTCCCCCAGACCTGGCGCCAGCCTTCATCCTTGCCCAGGAATGCTGCCTTGCTGGCCAAACTCTGCTCTCAGTTATTCTGAGGAACTTCATTGTAGGCAGAATTTGGCTCAGGGGAGTGACAAGGGGGGTCACAGTGGGGAGAAGAGGACACTGGTGTCAGAGTACTTGTCTGACCTGGGGTGGTAGGGAGGGGAAATCTGCATTTTTAAAAGCAAACAAAGGGAAAAAATTACAAGTTGTTAATTTTTGGGTTTACATTTGCATTCCATCCATTTCTGCCCTTTGTTATGATTATGTTGTCTGTTCACTTCTTTTTTATTAATCCATACAAAAATATAAATACAAGCTTTATTTTAAACACTTAAAAAAAAAGAAGAAGAAGAAATATAATTCACACCTTTCTCCCTAAATAATATATTACACAATAGAAGGCAGAGAAACTCCCCAAACCCATGAGATTCTCCAGTCATCTGCGGACATCGAAAGTGACATCAGTAGTTTTTATCCTGCCACCAAGAACTGCTTTCCTCAAAGGTTTCCAGTGAGCCTTCTCTGTGCCCTCCAACACGGACAGACACATTGGGATGTTCTGACATCCTTGCACAGCATGGTCCTCTGAGTGCTGCTCGAGACCAGGCTGGTGGGACCAGTGACATACATCATTGCAATGCACAACAATTTCACAGAAGAACAGTCTAATTGCCACATCTCTCTCTCTCTCTCTTTTTTTCTCCCCCCCAACTCCTATTGCCTGGCAACTGGCTGCTACAAATCATCGTGCTTCAGCTCCCAAGGCCATGGAAAATCCATAATGTCCTGTCATCACCGCCCACCTTGCCATCAAATGTCTTCCCACAAAATACCCTAGGAAAAAAGGGGATTCTCTATTGTAGTTCTTCTGAAGAATTGCAAATGCTAAAGAGTGCGCTTGCTCCATTTTTAAGCAGTCACCAACAACTTCACTTGCATTTTAGGCATGTTTTAGGAAAAAAAGAGAGCCTGATCCCTTTGCAAGAACACATTGTTTCTGGGAGCCATCACGCTAATAATGAACAAAAGAGTTACTGTATGCAAGCAGGCTATAGGTGACATTTCAAGATATAAATGATTATTCTTTTCTTTACTCTGACAACTTCCAGGTTATCAATTGTTTTCTAAGCATTTTAGGCTCCATGAAACTGGCATTATGGGGAAATGCTATTGTTTACCCTTTCACACTTGACAAAAGCAATTCCCACGTGAAAGGCAAGTTTAGCCGTGGGACACGGTCTCCATACCTAAAGGAGGAAATAGTCTGGTGAGTTCCCAAGCGCAAGAAACTGTCATGTTGTCACCCTCTATTTTAAAAGCACAGCCACTTTGTTCCTTTGCTGTAGCTATTTTGGTCATTGTGGTCTGTTTTGTTATGGCTTATGTAAATGCTATATAAATGATCAATCATAAATGTAACCAAAAATAATAAAAGTTATGTATTGTAAAAAAATAAAGTTATCAGATCTATTAAAAATAGTAACTTCTTCCTTATACAGAATTTATAGCACACAGAAACATCTCATATCAAAATCATGACAAAGGAAAAGAAAAGGGGAAATGCTCACAAGGAATTCTTAGGTTGCCCTTAATTGTCCTTCAGCAGTTTTTCTGGTTGTTAATCCCCATAATAAATCCAATTGTCATTTACATACCAAAAGCAATGAATATTTTTAATGGCTTCAATTTTCATTTGTATTTTAAAAATGTATTAACTAACCGTGCTGGCTAAAACCTTGTCAGTCATGTTAGTGTAACATTCCTCATTTAATAAAGTAATTACAACATTACAAACTCCTGAATCTTCAGGCCAGAATCAACACTCACACTTTTATCAGTAGTTTTTTACATTAGTGCAGAACTGACTTTAAAAATTGACCAACACAGCGACTGGAAGTCTACCTGGATTTATTTGGAGAAACACGGTTCATGTCTGTCAGTTGTAAAATCATCATTATTATAAACGATATGATAGGTCTGTGCATTATATCAACATTTTTATTTCTTCCCTGCATACTTCTTTTAGAAGATACTTTTTTAAGATTAATGTACTTTAGTGTAGAAAATAATTTCAAATAAATAAGTATTAGAACTTGCTCAGCAGGTAATATTTATAAGTCCATCAAGATCAGATTAAAATAAAAAATATGTAGTCCAGTCAATCTCAAACTGAATTGTGCTCATTCTGCACATTCAAGTTAGCTTATTAAATGTCCATTGTTGACTGAAAACAGCAGTTTTTAAAGTTAATCAGTTTATTCAGCTTTGACACTTTTGATGAGGCCGATATCAAAGCGGAAGAAAAGATTGATCCAAAGTTTTCCTTATTGCTCAGTAGGAGACAGCAAGAGAAAAAATAACGACACGTAAAATGTAGCACAGGGGATCTTCCAAACCCCAGCTTCCATGTGCCTTTTCAAAGCAGAAAACACCCGTCTGAACTCAACTGGAAGCTCACGCGTTAGGATTTTGTTTGCTATTCCTCCTATTTCCAACCCATGGGGAAATGAGCACCACCTCAGGGCTTGAAAGGTAGCAACAGTAATAAAACAATCAAGATGATATGAGACATCTCTTACTGTTTAATGAGTCCTTTAATGTTTTACATTGCTTTGTGTTGTACAATCATTCCTTGTGCTTTTATATTTGAGGATCCGAGAGTAAACAGCCTTTTTGTTGCAGTGCTCACCTCTGATTGTAACGTCTTTCATTTGAAGCACTTCTTTCCCCGTGTATATGTTCCTTGCTCGGCAGGCATAGGTGCCTGAGTCTGCCAGGGAAACGTTTTTGATGGTCAGAGTGAGGGTGATGGAGTACTCCCTGTTGTGAGACTTCTTGGCTTTCGTTTGATTGTTGACTGTCCTGGGTAAAATCCAAGCAATGTCTTTGTACAGGAATTTGTTGGCCGAACAGGACAATACCAAATTCTCTCCTTCAATGGGCATTTTTTCCAAACTAATATGGAATCCATTTGGTACATCTGTCAAAAATCAAGAACATTTTTTAGTTTATTTTAAACTGATGAGCCAAAATTAACACAGCATATATTTTCCCCTTTATCAGGAAGTCTTTGAACTAATCAATGTTGTTGTCTTCCTGCTCAGGCGTGTAATCTTTCCTTTCATACACTCAGCTCCAGCTATCCTTATAATTTGTCTTGGAGCTATGATGCAGTTGGGCTCAGATGTCAGCTGGTGTAAACTGAAGTTGCTCTTGGAAGTAATGACTTTGTAAATGTTATGCCAAGTTAAGGCAGACTGGGGCAAGGTACCAAAGTCAGAATTATTTAAAGACAGCACAGTGGGACTATAAAAAAGGAGGAGTATTCTGATCACAGCTCCAGCTTGTGAACTGCATAAGAAAAAAGGAATCTCAAGAGGGCAGTATAAAAATACTGCATTTCATCATGCTTTGTTATACTGTTTTCTTGTTATTCACAAGTATTCAGATAAAGTATGTCTCTTTCTTAAAAATGCTTCAAGTCCTGAGAAATTACAACATCTATGATCACATGCCTGAGATTTCCCTTGGAACAGAGGTGTTTACCCTCCCCACATTTAAAGCCTACCAGCCACCCAAGAGGTAAGCAGAGGCTCTGCCCTGGGTGACCAGCTGTGTGTGGGCAGCACTAGGATGAAGATATTTTGTTTAGGTGGCTTGGCATTAACACGGGTGAAAGATATTTTCACCTGAGAGAAACCAAGGATCATTGCACTAACAATTCACTAAGTGTAGACATGGGTTTTCACTTTATAGCAGATGGTTCAGGCAGGAGTAATTCAGCCAACAAGGTAGAAAGTCCTACTTGAAAAGGTCCTGTTTGCAGTTTATTTAATGTCACTTGCAGCTTCCTCCCCCTGGGGAGTGGTGCAGAGCTGTGGTGGAGTCAGTTGCCTCCCAGCTGCCTCCACCTGGGGCTCATCCCTCCGGCAAGGCACTCACACCATTGACCTCAGTGAAAGTGGAAGTAAGTTCCTGAGAGAAAGCCCTTCCAAGTTTTACTCTGAGAATGCAACTTCTCCTGGTTTATTTGTAGCCAATATTCTGATAAACTCATTTCCTTCCTTTCTGCCATTTTGAATTATTCTTTCACTACTGATTGCTACGGCACTTGGCCATAAACTTGACTTGAAATCCCAAGAATGGCTTCTTCTTTCATAAGGGAGAATTATACCATCTTTTATTGTTTCTTAGATCACGAACAGCCCAACGCTGACTTCCATTCAGTTCATTCTTACCAGGGTTGCTTCAGGTTTAATGTCGCTTCAGCAGGAATGTATAAAAAGTACCTCTCAAGTGAATAATATCCCACATATTCTTTCACTAACCTCTCTCATTGATTGACCAAGCCATCAGAAAACTCCTCCCTAAATCCCCACATTGCAAACTGAGCTGCCTTGCCTCCCAGGGGAGCATAACCTGCTCACTGTTCTCTGCTTATTGGAAGCCTGGCATCAGTTGTTCCCCTTAACATCCTCTTTTCCACATCTAGTCCTGAGTGTTAAACAGAGGGTCAGTGAGCTCCTGCTAGTCCTGGAGAGAAATTTCTCCTGACAGTAGATGACTTTCAGGGAGAGGCCTGATTTCTGCTGTTTGAACCCATCATGCCCCTACAGTAGGAGCAGAGTGCATGCCTACCATCAGCTGTAGTTCAGGTGTGCAGTGTAAAGATCAACCTAGTGGAGCCAGTGACACTAAAATACTAGACTGGGTTTTAAAGCCTGGGGGTTAAATTGTTCCATGTACATTACACTGGAATACCACTTTTCTCTCTCTGGCAAACAAAGCCATAAGAAAATCTTCAAATGCCATGAACTCATCTATGAGTGACTACCATCAGGATCCTGTTTAATATGTAAGAGTGTGTGGTACCAGATTCTAATCTCAATTAAGAACATGTTGACTGGAAATGCTGTTACGATGAAAACATCTCCATACATGGAATACATCATATTTAGCCTCAGCTGCCAAAATGTGGACATCTACTCGAATATAGATGTTCTGTGTTCTGTATGTGGGCAAAACTTTACAGTTTGTGGGGTGACACAGGCTTCTCTGGAGGGCAGTGCAAACCATCCCTTTAAGATGGGTCAAATTCCAGAGATCCTGGTCCCTCATGCTTAATTATGAAGAGATCCAACATGATCAGTTTAGGCTCAGATACCTAATTCTAAGATTTAAGTTAGATGAAGTGAATCCTCTACTTGATTTTGTTCAAAAGTATTACATTCAGACACACTTAAAAAAAATCAAATGGCCAACATTTTGAATATGGGGAAGTACTTGGAAGAAAAAAGGTGCTGCATCTTACTCGCAGTACATTTCAAATTGCTCTCATGTGTGTTGGGAAAGTCAGAGTATTGGTTAGAAATAGTGGTAATTTTTGCTTTTGAAGATGCCAGTACTCAGTAAAAGCTAAGAAGAGCCAAGCAAAACTCTTAAGATGAAACTACGGATTCCTGGGGACTGAGGCAAATGAACTATTTTTAGCTTAAAAGGATAGCATGCCAACAGAATAATATAGTTACAACTACTTTTATGTTATCAGGTCTGGAGCTCTTCCTCCATGTGAAGTCTTCTGTGAAGATTATTTTCTGAATAAATCTAGGGACAGAAGCAAAATGCACAGGATTCCAAAAGAATCATTTGTTTAAAGGCTATGAGCCTCCTAATATATGACACCTCTCACCAATTGTTACAGGCTCAGGCTAGCTAAATAACGTGGCTGGGAATAATGTAAAAGGGTTTTATTTACTTTAGTGATTTGAAGCTTCCTGTGGAAATAGCTCCCAGGTTTCCTGATGGAAGATTTTGTTTATCTTTGCCAAGCACCATCAGGAATCTCAAAATAAAATGCGCTTAGTGACATTGGGAAACCAGGGAGATAAGGCAGAGCTGTTCCTGTTTCACCCTCTGTAATTGCAAACACACCCATGGGCCTGCTGTGTGCCAGCAAAACAGCCCAAAATGTAGGGAAAGGGGCAGGCTGGAGGAAAGGGTGCTAATGCAATTAAATTTGGCATAAAGGTGTTGTTACAGAGACTGCTTCCATACCAGTGAGCAGGAGAACTTTCAGAAATCACCTTTCTACATTGCTTTTATATAAGCTTCACAGCTACTTTTGAGTCTTGAACAATGATTTGCTTTTAGAGCTTTTAGAGTCAGTGACAATGCACCAAAAATGCTCTTCATCTGACAGAAGCCATAGGAAAGCTACTCCAAATCCCATGATATTCGTGTCATACAGTTTTATACACTCAGGCACAGTGTACAAAACCATGTATATCACTCTCAAACTTCCTACAAAAAGATAGGCAGGTTTCACTTCAAGCCCAGAAATAATGATATTTACAGTAACAAAAGAAAGTGCTTGTTCTTCCTAGCTTCTCTCTGTTGGCACTAAATTCCTCACGTTTACCTTTCCCTGAAGGAGTGGAACTTGTCAACTCCAAACCAGGGTTGTTGGGACACGTTCTGCCTTCCACCACCTTCCTAATGGTTTCTGCCTACAAACAAGACACCCTTCACAGCACTGCAGCAACTTCACTGGAGTACGTGCATTTTCTCACCCCCAGGACAAGGGCTGGGGGAGACTGCCTTCAAGGAAGGGGATCTTCCTGTTAAGAACAGGCTTTGTCTCCATCTGCTCTTTGGAGTCATTTCTGGCGTGTCCCTTCTACAGAGGGCAGCAGCTCCTTTTCCTACCAGGAATGATCCCCTCCTGCTGAGACACTTTTCTTACTTTTAGACATTTTTGTGTGGCTCAGGCTGACTTCAAATGGCGCCAGCAGACTCAACAACATAAGATAAACTAGCCCTAAGCTGTCACACAAAACCTGAAGTATTGGTTTTGGACTCATCAGAAGGAAATACTTTGCAGTGTCCTGTTCACATCCATCAGCATTTATGGCTCTCAGGTTTTTACTCCCACAGTGCATTTTTCAGCACATTCTGGACAAGTTTGTTTCTTGATTTGAAACACAGGCTGTACCCAGCCACACCAGTTTGGTCTCAGCCTGATGGAGGAGAATTATGGTGAGCATAATTGGATTTTTGTAGGGATGAAGACCAGTATTGTTTGCACTGTTTTCAATCAATGCAAGTGAGTGTCAGAGGATGATCAGGACTTCCCATGTCACACAACTGAAGTGCTCAGCTCCAGGAACTCATAGGACAAATGCATTTCAACTTCACTACCCTATGAAGAATGTTTGCCCCCAGTCAAGATGTTAAGAATTTCCAACCATCATAAAGCTGACACCCCTCTCTCTGAACATCAGCCAATATACGTTCTCCATCATTTTAAGATGTGAGAATGTTAGGTCTAAGTAGGAAAACAAACTCCTTCATGTCACTGCACTAAAGTACTTGAAACCACCATCAAAACTTTGAAAGGGAGATTTGGATATAGTGAATGGGGCCCATCAAAGTAAAGCTTCATTTGGTTTGAGGGTCTTCCATGTCATATTGCAAAAACTGAGGTGTAAGGGTTGGAGAAGGCCAAATTCAGCATGCTGCACATTGAAAGAGCAGCATTCTCAGTGAATGCTTCTCAGTGACTTCTCAAAGTGAACTACCCACACAAAGACAAAACTACCATTGGCATGTTAATTTATGGAAAACGATGTGGTGTTCAGCTTTCTGTCCAAACACACACAGTGTGAGGACAGGGATGAAAGCAAAACTGAGAGTGGGGACAAGAGTCATCTTCAAGGTGGCAAATGTTCTTGTCACTTCCATTAATAGAACATGGAGATATTTTTCTTGTTTCTGTACTTTAACAAACAACCTGTCTATGTGTCACTTATCTTTGTATACTTCTCACGCTTCTTACCAATTTTCTGTATTTATAGATAACTGGCACTTGCTAAATGTGAAAGTGTGTTATGACATGGAGCTTTAACAGCTGAAGACACCCACAAACAAAGCCTGCCAGGTGAAACTGTATGAGCAGCACAACTGTGGATACCTGAAAAAGAAATGACAAGTGCTTGCAGTGGTGCCCATGTGCTGGCATGACAGGGAGTTATGCTGCCTTCTGGTAGCTAAGGCCTGAAATCTTGGTGAGACGGTGCCACAACTTGTCAAGAGCACTGACTGCTACTCATTGCTGCTCTTCTGTGTGGGCAGGAGTGATACCGTAAGCTGGACGGAAGCCAGATAGAATCTGGGCCAATTCAGGGAAGACTACAAAATCCTGGAGGTGTTAGAGAAAGGTATTGGTTGGTGCTCAAGCTATCTTTTCTTCTCTTTTACCAGTTAGAGGAAAGGGTGATCTCCTGGAAGCACAAAACCAGTTCATCTGGATTGACAGAGCTACTCAGCTGGGAACCAGCTCTGTGGAAAGGGACCTGTGGTGGACAACAAGCTCACATGAATGAACAGGGTGTTGCTGTGGCAAAAAAGGTCAACAGGTTGCTGGGTGGCACCAGCAAGGGCATCACCAGCGAAGATAAAGAAGTCATTACACTCTACTCAAAACTTGTCAGGCCACATCCAGAAAACTGCATTCAGTTTGGGTCCGCTCTATACAAAACAGATGTGGAAAGTCTGGAAAGGGTCCAGGGAGGTGCCACAAAGATGATCGAAGGACTGGGAAGTCTGCCATATGAGGAGAGGCTGAGAGACCTAGGTTTGTTCAGCCTTGAGAAAAGGCTTAGGGGAGACCTTATCAACATGTGCCAGTATTTGTGGCACAACATGTGGCTACAAAGAAGTTGGAGACTCCTATTTTACAAGGAGACACATGGAAAATATGAGGGTCAATGGGTACAAGTTACCCCGGGGAGATTCTGACTGGACACAAGAAGAAATTTTTCACGATCTGGACAATCAGTCATTGGAATAATCTCCCCAGGGAAATGGGGGATTCCCCAGTGTTGGACACTTTTAAGATCCATCTGGACAAGAGGCTGTGCTTTTCCCAAGACAGGTTGGACCAGATGATCCTTGAGGCCCCTTCCAACTTCGGTGTTCTATGATTCAGCTAGTCAGAATATTTTAAAAACACAGAGTTTTGGAGGGGGAACATTTTATGAAATATCTTTTCCTTTTTTTTTTTTTTTACCAGATCTAGTGAGTGTGTTTCTATTCTCTTTTGATATCTCTCAGAATAGAAATAGAATGAGTTTCACTAAAACCACTCATCAGAATTATAAGCAAAAGAATGACAACATAAAACCCCCAGAGTTTATTATTTGGGGATTAAAGCATCTAAATATTTTAGCCTTTTTGCTTTTTCTCATATTTTCAAATGAATTACATTTCTTTAATGATCTACCCTGAAAATTGCCAACAGCCAAGTTTATAAAACTACCACCTTATAAACAAAATAAAACTTATGACAGAAAACAAATCCTTTGGAATTGCATGTGCAGACTTTATGTTACGGAATAAGGCAGTAGTTATTCCCAAAAACACATTGTGGGCTTTTTTCAGTAATTCCTGAAGTAAAACATTAAGTCATTTGTTTGTGAAAACTCCAAACACATCTCATAATGCAAACATAACAGAAAGCATACTCATACGTGAAGATAACATGATAAGAATTCTCAGTGCCATGGCACAAATGGCATTCCAGGCTTTCTCAGAAGAGGAAACAAAACTCTGTAGTCTGTGTCCTGACACTTTTCCACCTATAAGTTGCCACCGTCTCTGAGATCTGTGAGGGGTAGCCCAGATATCTCTAGCACCATGCTGCCTGCAGACACTGGCACTGTTCTAGACACTGTGTTGTGAGATATCCTGGTGGGCAACAGAGTGAGGCTGTAGACACCATCAATGTCACATGTGAAACTGGTTTACTTGGTGGGTGAAAATACACTAAAATTTCATGATGAAATGACTGCAGAGATGAACCAAAATGGGGAATTACTCACTGCTGTATTTGTGAGTAATTTGTGTCATGCTGGATACTTGAGGGAGGAATGAGTCATTCACCAATTCGTTGTCCCTAGAAAGCCAATCCAGCTGCTGTGAAACCTACCAGCATCACCCAAAAGCATGGTATGAACTTACAAGTGCCTACGTTACAGCAATTCTGAAACCGTGGTATATTAAAAAGCCACAACAGCCCAACTGTTATAATTCCAGGATCAGGAAACATGTTTGACTCTATAGAGGAGTAGATCTTACCTGATACAATAAAACTGACATTTCTTTCAGATTTTCCCACTTTATTAGAGGCCACACAGCTGTAGATTCCTGAGGATTTGGCTTCAGCTACAACGAGAGTGCTAGCAGTCTGCAAAAGAAAGAAGAGGTTTAGCTCTCGTTGGCTCAAGGACTCAATTAAAGCTTGCCTTCTCTTTTTCCTAAGTCCCCATTGGCAGTCCCATGATCCACTCTTTCCATTCCTTCAGTGATGGGCACCTCTGGGGCTATTTAAAGGAGATGTCACCATGTACAGTTTTGCAAAGGATAGAAGAATAACAGGAAACAAGCTCCTTGGGTGACCCCTATATCATCAAAGCCATCATGACCAAAAATGTTTGAATGTGTCCTTCAGATTGATTTATCTCTCGCTGTGATGTAATGGTAAGCTACAAGACATGATGCACGACACAATGTATTTCACACAAGGAGAGCCAGACTGCAAAGGGAATAGGTGAGGCATGCCTCAGGCATTTGGATAATCCTGGGGGAAAAAAGTAGCTTGATTTGGCACTAAACTCATTTGATTTCTTTCATTTTCCCACATATGTGTCAGGTGAGACAGAAGAGTGGTAAAAAAGATGCTTACCCATCTTCTTTTGTACTATTTTCTGTTCTTGGACTTAATATTTCTATTATTAAATAATAATATGTCAGTTTTATTTATGTTATGCTCTATCACTATCTTAAGAGGCTCAGCACACTAAATATTTTCTCAGTTATAGGACTTGAAAGATAAGACTTTGAAAGGCCAGGGATCAAAAACACCTAATGTGCCCTTAGAAACATAAAAACCACTGTAATAATAAGAGTTATTCTTTTAGGGTGATAGAAAGCCATGGTCTAATGGCTTGGGGACTAAGTAAAACAGGAAAGTTATGCAAATACATGTCATGTGTCATTCTGTTACGGAGCTGAGACATGAGGCATGGACATGGACCTCATCATTGTAATGTGCCCCCAGTTACAGCTTGGTAGCTTAATTTTCTGTCTTTCTGTTGCCATTTTACTTGTTCTGTAAAACATGGTTTGGCTGGAGTTATGGGCAGAGCTGGGGCAGTGATGAAAGGAAATAGTGGAGCTTCAGAAATCCACTGTTTGGAATTGTTTGGCTTTTCTAAAAATCTTATAAATAAGTTCTGTGCAATTTCTACATTCTTTTAAGTCTGCTTGATTGCTGGAGTTCAGAGACAAGCACAAGAGGGTGAGGTAGTAATAAATAAGGACCAGTTATCTACATTTTTCACATAAACACTGACTGAACATTTGCACTGCTTTTGTCTCCTGCTGGGAGAATCCATAGCTATCCCCAAGCTCCTGTTGAGCCCCTAAACGACACAGACCTTCTGTTTCCCAAAATCATTCTTTAGTAGAAAGAGTCTATAACTTTTTCTACTACTCCAGCAAACACCGTTGAAGCAAATAATTTGGTATTGATTTATTTGTTTTAGAAGACTTCACTATGGTAAATTCACTACAAGTAATGCTAACAGCACCTCTACCCTGTTAAATTGTCTCAGTGGCCAACTATCTGTCTGCCAATATACTACATAATATTTCTAGCTATAATTTTTATAAACTACCCTTCTGGATCTTCTGTGAGATGGAAGAGGATCAGTAATATCAGATTGATAATTACAGCCCTTAGAAAAAGATCAACCTGTTTTGCTAAATTCAGTAAGCTGACCTCTACCAATTTCTAAATATAAAGGGTGGGCCCAGCCCTGTCCATACTTTGTCATTCTCTTTGAATTTTTTCCAGGTTCTAAACATAATTTTTTAAAGTGTGGACAAGAGCACAGAACCAGGATTCCCGCATCTATTTTATCAACACTTACTCAGACCAGAAGGAAGTCCCACAATGTCTACCACAGAAGGCTAATGTGGGTTGTTAAAAACTGCTTCTGGCACCCCAGATTTTCCAGCAAAAAACAGCCTTTTTTCTGTTAGTTGGTATTGCCTCACAGCAACTTCGTCCAGGAAGCAACTGCGACCTAACCTGCACAGTGAAGGAGAATGAAGCTCTGGCATTCCTCTGACTCCAGGACACCTGCCTTTACTAAACACAGACGCAGAGCATTTCTGAGCCTGAAAAACACATGCCAACTATTCCTCCCACAACTGCTCCAGATGTTTGAGAAGTTTTTGGAAGTATCAGACTGTGTTTTGTTCATATATCATTAGGTATTACTTTTTAATGGAAAATTGTGCATACTATCTTGAGTTTTACTACTTCACCCCACTGATGAGATTATTACTGTTGTCACACAGAGGATGGTGCATAGAGTTATGCCAAAGCAGCATGACTGCAGTGACTTACAGATGATGCCTTTTCTTGTGTATTAAATTGCCTGAGAGAACATTCACTGGCACTGAAAACCAGTAATTTGAACTGCCAGCTTTTCCCCCCAGCAGGGTTTTGGTTTTGACCAACTTTCACTTTCCCAAATACTTCTTTAGCATGGGCCAAGGATCACTTCCAACCGGCAACTCCCATTCAAGCAATAGCTCTTTGGAAGGCAAGGGAAATTAATGCTGTGAGCACAGGACGCCTTAGTGCCAGAGAGCACACGCTGGTATGTTTACTCCACTAAGGCAGAGAAAGCCACGATGTCTAGGAGGAAGCAAGACTGAGTTTGCAACAGAACAGAATATTTTAGAGACAACATGTCTCTGTATAAATCTTTTAGCTTATAAATTAATCACAAGGATAAGATAACATCTCTTTAAATAGTTTGTGAGCCCTCCAGTGGTGCAGTCTGTGTTTTTCATTGTGGATGCCAGCCAAGACCCTCCAGAGAATCAGTGTGCACAAAACAAAGCCTGGCATGTTGTTTATGGAGAAACTATGACTGTTTGAGATCAGTTTGTGCAGCATGGTCCCTCTGTACAGCTATTGCTGCAAAAGAAGCAGAAGTTTTTACAATTTTGTATCATCTGGCATCACAACAGGGAGTTTGAGGCCCTGGATTTGCAACTATGTTATATACAGAAAGTCTAAATTGAGTTGGCATGATCAGACAGAATGAACAAATCCCTCGTGGCATGCTCAATATCTTGAGCATCATCTGTCCACAAACCCCATTTACCACCAAGTTTTTGGCCCTTTTTTCTGCTCCCATCATCTCGGCTGAAGCACCATGTTACAGGCTCATCTCAAAGCCAGGGGCTAGGGAAGTAAGTCCTGTACTGCTGCTGCTTTTCTGGGCAAATAAAAGAGGCATAAGGCAGAAATCCTAAGAGATGGAAGAGGAATTTACAGATTTGTTTGTGGTGGAAACTGATGAGGCAAAGCCTGGGGAGGCAAAGGGAATGCAAAGCAGCTGACACGATCATTGCGCTTGGAGCCACGGTGGGCTGGTCTTTCCCCTGGAGGATCTGCTCGAATTTCTCTTTTCTCAAAGTGGTTGAGATAGAGGAATCCCAGTGCTCCAGCTGATGGCAGAGCAGGAAAAGAAGTTTTCAGAAAATGTTTTGCGACCTGGCTCTTACGTGACTCCCAGAAGGTCTCTGCAGAAACTGACCTGAACTTGCTCTGTTCAGAGATTGCTGGCCTGACTTCTTGAAACAGTCCATGTATTTAAAAAGAAGAACACTGCCCTTTCGACATAGAGCATGTTAGTGTAAATCTGTCACTTATTGCCAATTCCCTTATAGTTATGCTTTTAAGAACTACTGGTTGAAAAAAAAGGAAATAAATGAAAATATGCTCTCTTTATACCCTTGGATTTATCTCTGTCTAAAGGACTATCATTTAGGAAATCCATATCTAAATATTGGTAGCGCACTGCTGGATTGGTCTGTTTGTGTCAAAGGCATACGATCTGTGTGCCTCACATGTTGGCAAGGAACATGAGTGCAAAACATCTGGTCAACATGTTTCACCTTCAGGACCACCATGGAAGAAACACCAAAATATCCACAACAAGAGGACATGAGTGTGTGTCTGAGAGCACCCACTTTCCTCCTGAGGTCAGACAGAAGAATCTCTATAAGTTGCTGCTGTATATCAAGCAGAGCTCTGTTTTCCCTCTGCATCCCATGCTGTCCCACAGCTCAGCAGCAGCAAGCCCCAAGTTCTGCTGGTTTTAATCTCACCAAGGGCTTGGCTCTGCTGGTACCTCCCAAAGATTCACTTAAAAGTGTTGACAGAAATTCTAGTAGCACTCGGGAAGGCTCCAGGAGAAGTTACAATGTGCTGAAGAGAGGCAAGTGGTGCTCCCACTGCTATCTTTAGCCCGGGTTCTGAGGGAGATCACTGTCCATATGTTCATCTGTCTGCCAGCCTGTCCATCTGTCTGCCAGAATCCACTCCTCCCCCACGTGCTTAGTAATTTTTCAATCCATTGTTCAACCAAAACTTACTGACAACTCAAAGCTCATGAGTTCTCATACATTTAATGAAAACCAGATGTTGGGTAGAGGAGAAAGATCAAAATGCTGCTGTAGTGAGCTAAACAGCTTTCTCTTCCTCTTTGGGTTCCAGATGGCCAATCTGCACAGATGTGCTGGCCAGACAGCTGGCATGTGTCAGGACTGAGAACAGACACAGCACATGCTTCTTCATCTCATCAGTAATGTGGGAACTCGGAAGAGAGGTAGATGTTCAGGGCTTGGCATAGAAGATGCCAAGGAGAGATGGAACCCTTCTATTCTGCATGATTACCTTTATCAGTCATATCCAGGAAGGACTGACCCTTCTGACTATCTAGCACCCCACTTTGGAGGGTTACTCTTCTTAATACTATCACCAGTCAGGCTGACCCATCTTTGCCAGACAAACCAGAGATTCACAAGGGTGAGCCTAAATTTTGTCTTACAGAATCAGGTTACAGGGCCATCACTTTCCATTTTCCATTAAGTCAAATGGCTTTGTCATTCACAAGTGCTGGGACCACTAAAAACCTGTGTCAGTTAGGTAATCATGCAGTGGAAAACAGAGCCATACATTCATACATACATACATACATAC
>VZDJ01000158.1:4295326-4476547 GCA_008694505.1 Cyanoderma ruficeps | reverse complement strand
CATATATACATACATACATATATACTTTTACAGACATACACAGACACATCCACATATATGTATGGTAAGCTCCAATTTCATGCATTACTGCCCTTTATACACAATACCTGGAGGCATACCCTGTGACACAGATCCAGCTTTTGTGGTGCCTGCTATTGGTCAGTGGAACTCCGACATTTGCTAGCAGCAGAGGCATGAGGCAGTCAGGGACATTCTATTCCATTTCAGCTTCTCAGTAGGTTAGTTTCCAAAAACAAGAGGGTTTTGTCTCATGCCATCCAACTTTTCCTTGTACTCAACTGTCCTCCTGTCTACTGTCTCCTTGCCCTGGATTTATAATCCTTTCTTCTTGGGCCACACTTTTCACTTTCCCTCATCTGAACTTGCCTTCTTAGTGGTCTTCTGCACCTGCTGCATGCCCAGGATCCTTGTTGACTTCTCCTACAGCGCCCTGTCCCTTGCAGCCCTGTACAAGGAGTACCACGTGCCTTCAAAGCTGTTGGTGTGCCTGCAGACCCGGGACAGAACACACTGAATGCCACTGACACCAATTGCATGCACGAGCACAATGAACACACCAGCTCTTTGTGCCTCATTATTGCAGGTCGTCCATAGACTGACATTCTAAGGAACACTAACCATGCTAAGAATAATAATCAGCGTTGGCCCTCAGTTAGACACAGCAGTCAGCTTTGACTGGGAACACTGAGAAGTGATGGGTGTTAGTAGCTGAATGGCAGGAGAGTCTCTGTGACCTGTTTACACGATAGGCCTAAGAATAGCGCAACTTCGTAGGAAGTCGCTGAAATGTCCAACAAAACGAGAATGAAAACATTGGGTGGGGGAATCAAATCACTTCAAGAGTTGTCTCATGATTAAGTATTATGGCTTATGTTACGAAGTTCTTCCATTGTACCACTCGAGTTTCTCAATGTCCGCTTAGAGAGGCTTTAGCGGAAATGTTACTAAAACACTGTTGTCACGGTTTCTCTGTCACCAAAGAATAATGTAGTACAGGCTTCCTGCACTGCTTCAATTGCACAGGCACAGGGCTTGAGGTTTTTCTAACTTTAAAATATACTTGTGGCTACCTTGCTAACCACAGACAAACAAACAACCTACCACAGCAAAGAGCTGAACTGGAGGCACTTAGACGTTGCACATACAGGAAACATGCGGAACCAGCACAATGTCTTCAGGAAGGTGAAAGCAGCTACCTTCATTGCTAAAGAAACCTGTTGATCATTCCTTGTTCATCCCTTCCCTTGCTCACAATAATCTCATCCTGTGACCACACACATTTCTCCTTTCATGCTAACCCAGATGTGACACTTTCTGAGGTTCTTCATTCATTTTCTACCTCTTTGTCTCCTACATCTTTGTTGTTTCCATTGAGCTCTGAGATTGTTTTTTACCACGCTTGCTGTGTTGGGATGTGGAAGTGGGGTAGACACTGTTTATTTAGCAGGGCACCACCGATGTGGGAGTGCCTCAGAGCTGTTCACAGCTGCTTGCAGGAATAGAACTGCTCACAGTAGCAGTCCATCAGAGACAGACACTTGTGATGACGTGCTGCATTCAGTGAGCTCAGTGCTATTAACACTCCAACAATATCGCTGCAGATGGGCAAGGGCTCTGTCTGAACTGTCTCTTTGAGTTTGCTCAAGGAGACTGAGAGTGAGTCTTGGGCTGCGAAGAGTGAAAAGCCATGGACTCCCATGGATTTAAAAGAACAATCCTGGATGCTCTAGAGCAGCTGTGTGTGCACTGATCGTGCAGCTCTCAGCTTGGCCAGGAGCCTGGGCTTAGAGAGCATTTTTTTACTTACAATAGCAGTCCAGCTGTGCTTGAAAAGCTACAGAAGAGCAGCAGAAATAGAGAAACTTTAGAAAAGCTGTGAAAAAGCTGAGTACAGAGATTGTTTCACTAGCCTCCCCCTCCCCATAGGGACCAGGAGGAATAAAGCAAAGTAAGGTAGACCTTTCTTAGTTGAAATAAAGAGCAAAAAGACAAGGAATACCAATAAGTTTCACTGCAAATCCTTCTGTGCAAAGACCATTCCTTGGCTCATTTCTGGGCACATTTTTAAAAAGGGCTGCTTGCCAAAGACTTGCAGTTCTGCCGAAATGACCCATTATTAGCATCTTCCTCCAGGGAGGAATTCATTTGCTGTTGACTGGAAGTTGCTTTGACATTTTAGCCACTCCTCTTCCACTGTCTCCAAAATGCATAGTATTCAAGGAGAATGAGATGTGGTCATTAGACAGCTCCTTCTGCACCCTGTGAACAGGTAGGACTGCACCCATGGCACAGGTATATGACTGCTGGAAAAGAACTGATTCTCATCATCTTGTTCATCATCCCCCCTGTGGAATAGACTGTGTCTTCCTGTGCCTGAAATTCTTTCCCTGCTCTCCTTCAAATCCCTCCTTATGTTTCGTTTTTCATATGCTTTCCTATGAGAGTGTACCCTAGGAAACTGTTTGCTCCCATCTTTGCCTCGATCTTTAAGCACGTAGAGTTGGGCAGCTAAATAGAGCAAATGCCTCACTGGGATGCAGCCCGTTCCCACAAGCTGGAATGGTGCCATGAACACCTGCGATACTTTCTAAATAATATAACAGCCGGAGAAAATGCAGTCCCAGATTTGATTCTTGGCTGCACGTAAAACCCTATTTATTCTGCGGCGTGTGAAAGGGTCTTGACATGAAAATAACTACAGTTTATACCCATTTTTATATGCAGGAAACTGAAGGCAGCCATCAAGGAAAAGAGACCCATAATCTCAGTACCCTTAGGATTACGAAAAGCATTTTGGTGTCATTAAAAATGAAAGGTCTAGAGTAAGACAGGTTTTAAAACTTATAATCTCTTAAAATATTACTGCCACAAATCAAACTAGCCTGTGAAAACAGACTCTGTGACAGTGTCATGGCACCTGAGCTGCTCTGTAGCACAGGCCACCCAGCCCCACCAAATCAGCCTCATGTCTATCCCAGGGAAATGCGGGTGATCTAGGGTATCCTTGATTTGAAGCTTTAACTGATAGACAAACCTCCTTAGCCTTTGGCAAGTTAATCTCATAGGTTTTCTCTTCCACATTAGCTACCAACTACAGGCTACAGACTACAGGCCCAAACACCCTTCAGAACTATCTGCATCTCCCCATGACCCATAAAAGGATGCTTGACTTGAACTAACACCTAAATTTAGATGGTTAACACTGCTGGGATAAATCCCATCTTGTGGTCTCTGACTGAGACCTCTTTTAAACTTTGCTTCCATAATCTGGATTCTTTTGGCTCTTTAGAATTTGTTCCAAGAAAGACTTGGCCATCTAATCATCTAGGACCACATCTGTGAATAAACTGACTAATGAAAGTAAATATTTTAATTCTCGTAGGAAAAACAAGATGAAATTGTGCAATTGCACAAAATGAGGCAAAGATGGCCTGGAACCCTGCGCTGTTCTCCTGAGGTACCCCAAGATACTTCAGACCATGAATAAGAGAGCAGATATAGTGAATCCCACTGATATACTCTCTTGGCATGTCACTTACCTTAATATGACTGCCTCCCGAAAAAGATTCTCTCAGCAGATAAATAACAAGTATGAATCTTATCTGCATGTATGCTGATCCTCAGATCAAAACAATATAAAAATGCTGACCTCTTCTCTGTTACCTTGATAGCATCTTACAGTGCCTTTTAAAAACATGCTGGCACACAGAAAGGTTATCTGCTCCTAGGAATCATACCTTATTTTTGCCCTCTATCACAGCCGTCCTCTCAGTGATGCTCTGGATCCTGTTTCCTACGTTGCTGCCAGCTTTCAGGATGAAAGATCCTTCAGTATAAAAACAAAATCCATGCCTAAAGACAACAAAAAATTGAAATGGTATTGACTTGGTGATAGAAATTCAACACACAAGACAAAACAGTTGTTTTGAAAACAGTGATCGGTCAGGAAAATTGCAGGTGTTGTGATGACCAGGAAAGTATAATTGCTTTTCATTAAATCTCGAGGCGTGGAACCTGATTCCACAGCCACTCCTTGAATATTAGCTCTCTGGAGTCAACGTTGACATTTAACCTACTGCAAACTGTGAAGATAGAATTTACAGTCAGAGCCTAAATCTAGGGCTGTACAAGACCAGCATCCCATTTCCAATGCTCCTGTTTTCAGACATTGCCAAAACATGAGTTCATGTTATTTTTAGCCTTTAACTCAAGACAAATTATATTTGTTTCAAGATGCATTCCGTAATTCATTGGATGCTCTTTTACTCTGAGAAGGTTCTTTTTGTTTTAACAAAATATTGTGCTGGTTTTAATTTCTGAATATTTTTTTAGTTCAGTTTACAAAACAGTAAGATATTAATACTGAGGTTCAATGATTACATGACATGCAGTAAAAATAAGCATAGTCCTGCAAATGAACAAAATGAAGTTAAACAAAACTATACCCAAATGACAAAGGGATTTAAATGATAATTTAACTGGAAGAAAATCAAATACATCTTAATGAATGGAAGTTCCAGAGAAAAAATGTTTTTGCCTTATGCAACAAATTGGCTTGTAGTCAGAACATTCAGGTGTGGTCATGGTAGAGCTAATTTGTTTCTTGAAGTCTGATTTGGTGCACATGGAAATAAACACATTGGAATGCTTCTTAAGTGCTGCCTGACCCTGTTCTTCTTTGGGAATATCTAGTTCAGTTCTTCATCCAGAATTTAGTTGTTGCTTGTTCAATTCCAGCGTCATTGGCAGAGATTAACCCTTCAGCTTGATGAAGTTCTTTCAAATACACTGTGTTCCTTGGATTTGAAAAATAATGGCTGTAGTATCTGTAATCAAATAATTCTGACTTGTATAACAGTTGTTTGGAGAAATGAACTTTAAAGCCCAGTGACTGAAAAACAGAATATGATGCAATCCTGACCAAAGGATGGAGGTCCATTTCCCTTCAGCCAACTGTGCAGTTTGTTTTGCACTGTAAACTTTGTGTTGTTTAGAAAACCAATGGTACACCAACTTTACATGATTGTTTTTAATTGTGCAGCTTTGCGTCAAACTGGCCAATGACTTTGCAGATATTACAGCTTAAAGAAATAATGACATGGAAACTAACTTAGGCTACCCAAATTTCACAATGTGCACTGAAAGGATCAGTGCTTCAAAAAGGCAAAAAAAAAAAAACCCAGGAGAAGGCAATGGAGATTCATGCATGGAGAGAGGACAGGGAGCAAGAGCATGGCAGGAAAACCCTATCTACATAACCACTTCTTTCAGACTCTGGTTTAAAAGTCAATTTCTAATACATTATTGATGAGGCCAGGGTGAATGAAAAACAGGTGCATTAATAGGGGCACCTGTTGGCTGAGGGAAAAATGTTTGAAATTATTCAGAAAAGTAGATGTCATTTACTTCACACATTTTAAGCTTTAAGAAGTCTGGTTCTGTAACAAGAATAAAACACAGAAGGCATGATAATTTGGCTAAGGTGGTAACATTTTCATGCCATAGAAGATATCAAAACTCCATTTGTGATGCCAGGCATCAAAAGCACATTTGTGACTGGATGCAATCTGTACAGGAAAATAGAGACACCAAAATTCCACTTCACCTGTATTAAAAGGCACCTCCTACTTTTTTTTTTTCCCTATCCCCACAGAATGTATTTATGTTTTTTTGTTACAGTGCTGAAATTTTGTACTCTTTACCATAGAAGTCCTTCCACATATTTTGGTAAAGGAGAGAAAGAAAGCATAATGCATATTCAGAAGTTGCTTGTGCATCTCTGAAAAGCATTTCAAATTTCCTTTCTTACAGCTCCGGAGCCTCCAGACTCAGTTACTATTATTACACTCTTCCTCACAATTCCTTAAAAAGTGTGTATATATTTAGTTTGCCATGTCTTAGGGATGAGGACAGTCTTATGTCTTTGTTGAGGCTTAGCACAATAAGATGCTGATTATTTATTAATACCAGAACACAAACCACCATCATAACTACAATAACATCACAATAACAAGAAAAACACATGTAAAGTGCTAGATTAGCCCTCGAGGCGCATATGTGAACTCTGCTGACATCACATTCCATTCTACATCCAAACTGGCGATTACATCGTTAATGCAATTAGAGTAGAAAATCGAATACACTTCATAGCTATTGTCCACCGTTTTAGTGAAAAAGGAGTCTCAATCAAGCTGAGAGTACTACATCCAACAGCACACAGCTGGAGGTGTGAGTACTGTTGTACTGTTGTACAGAATGTCAGCTCCACTGACCGCTGGATCAGCAAACGTTTACGGATCAGTTGCAGCACGGCTGCCAGGCAGAGTCTAGGACAAGACTCAGACTCATCCTTTTGGATGCAGAACCAGATGCTTCCTCTCATGAGCTGCCAAATTCCTTCACTTTAACCTCAAATACACTAAAATAGCTCAGGGACAACACACGAGCTGTGTCCACTATCCTGAGCTGGCTAATCAGGTTAATACTCCAAATCATCCCACCTCTTACTGCTGCCAGGGGTGCCATGTGAAAGATGCTGCCTAAGCCAACAGCATCATGAGGAAGGGAAAAATTAGTCAGAAATCCTGCCTCCTAACCTGACCTCAGCTTCTAACGATGGGTATTTTGTAACAGAAAGAGAAAAGGTTTTGCTGAACTTAGATTTAATCATCAAACCAAATGTTTGTGTTAAGCACAGATGCTTGGAAAGAAAGAGGGAAAATTGAAAACACAAAAATCTATGCTGGCTGGAATCAAAATAGGCAATCATCTGCCTGTTAACTCGATTGATGTTTCATAGCGTGTCCTCACATAACATCAGCTACATATTTTTCTGATTTCAAGGAAATTACCAATTTATTCAAACTACCCACTCAGTAAAATAACAAGGGCATTGCATTTTTAGCAAGAGCTGTCTATGTTTGCAGGGAAATCCCACTGCGTTTTAGATATTTGAATCTTACTCCAGATATCTCCAGAGTGCATGAATTCCTGAAATGTTTTGTTGTGGGATGAGCCTCGGTGCTTTGCATCTTCAGGAAATCTTACAGCAGGGTTACCGCCGGGTTAATGAAGGAGCACACAGTGTGCGCCGGGATTGATAAACAAGCTGATATCCGCCCGCACATTTGCACACATTTCTTTCACCTGTGTCCCTGCAGACCCTTTCACGTTTCTACTTTGTGGGTGCAACTCTGCCCATGTAGAGATCCCACACAGCAAATGCTAACGGGGGTGTGTACAAACCTAAGTTTATGAAAGTTATGCAACCTCAGAGCGAGGTAATCAGACCCTGCTGCCTTAGTGGGGCGCTGGTAGAAGCAGAGCACTCAGGTTAATCACACCCTAAGTAGTTTTTCCCATGTGCCTGCATGCGTGCTGGCACGCACGTTTGCAGGTGTGCACCCTCACATCAGCCTTTGTGTCAAGAGCCTGAGAAAAAAGGCTATTCTTTTGTAAAAACGGCAGCCACTAAAGCCCAGCACAGGGGGAAAGAGGAGTGAGAGTGGCTCTGCCTGTGGCAGGGCGAGTTCTGCTGTCAAACCCATTCATTGCCCAGAGATTTGGGAATTTACACGAGTTTGGAGAGGCTGGGGGTGGTTTATGCAACCAGAAAGTCCAGCTTTATAAGAGGTCTGTGATGTGCGGAGCTGGCACCCGCGGGGGCCCTGGAGCAGTGGCCGGGGGGAGGGGAGCCAGCCTGCTAGTCGAGAATACATCAAGCCCTTGAGGAAGCAGAGTGTGCCATGTTTGAAGATGCAAAGATAATCACAGTGCTGGGAACCGTCTTGTGTAGCGGAGGAAGCCAAACAACAAGAGGAAAGCAGCATATGCTCGTGATTTCGCACAGGAAGCTAGCAGCACCTCCTGCCAAAGCGAGATAAGAAAACTCCCATGGCCTATTCTGGACAAGGCTGTGGTGATCAACCTTCGCTTCACACTGTCCTCGCTCCGCTCCACGGCCCGCTCCCCTTCCTAATGAGTTTCAGAGCCCTCACTTCTATTAGCATGCAGCATGCCAAGCACAATAGCATGGTGTATTTATAACTATCAACAGGGAAAATTTCCAGGGTAAGAGTGTACTTCATGTCATCTTGATGTATTTCACTGAAATCACACTACAAACCAGCTCCAAGCTAAAGTTTTACCAATGAAACTACTGGTCTCAGAAGAAAAGCTGCTGGGTGATTTATAGCAGGGCATAGGAGCTGAGGTAAGCAATTTGTCCAATTATTCATAGGATGGTTTGACCCCGAGTATGACAGTTCTGATTGAAAGCCCCAGATCTAGCCCATCCAGACACATCTTCCCCATCCCAAAGACAGTACTGCAGTTTTCAGTTCAAGCAGTGCAACGACAAATACCAGTGAAAGAGCCTCAATCCACAGATCAGTTGGAAAAATACTCATCTTCTGTCTTCCCAACTTCTCCCTCCCAAGCCCTTCTGTGTGATTCCAGGGGCCATTGCAATCGCTACCTCGTGTAACATCTCATTCAACCCTATAAGCATTCCTCTTGGCAAAGCCCCTGACAGCCTCACTCACACTCTCATTCACTGGGGTAGTATTTGTTGGGAGGGAGAGGAAACCATCCTGTCACCAGCAGTGCCCATTTTTTGAAGTGATTATTGGCAGCCACCATACTTTTCTCAGCAGCTATCCTTTTTTAAGGGCAGCAATTCCTAGCAGCATCCGGGCAATGCTACTACAAATTCAGGTTGGGCTGACTCACATCTTTTAAGAGGCAATGGTAATGACACTAACATTAAGACAGGAACTCTGGAAATTCCTGGAATTGTAAAGAATACATAGGAACTGTTTTTTATTTGCAAGTTATCAAAAAAATCCTAATGGCAAGGACCATGCCTGTTCTGCACCTCAGTGTCCAGTACTGTGCAATTGATAGCACAGGGCTGGTGTAGCCACGTGTCCTTGGGAATACTGAGTCAATCTGAAGCAGGAAACTCAGAGGAAAAATAGTAGCAGAGAGCATGTACAGTTTGTAAAACGTGTTTTATGGAGGTGGGGGAAGGAGAACATGTGCTGGCCCCCTGCCAGCTTTGTCTATGCATGTGATTCTATGATTCAAAGAAGCTATGGGTCCAGGCACTCCTGCTCCAGGTCCAAACCAATCAGTTAGAGGTTGAAATACTGGCAAAACTGCAGCTGGGAGCTCATCCCAAACACCTTCCCTAATATGTGCATTAGTGGAGCTAGGAGGAAAAATACAGGTGGTAGGAACGGGATATATTTTACTTTTTTTTTGTTCACTTGTTTATTTATATTTATTTATTTAGGATCAGGTCCCTGATGTTCCAAAAGCCTCATTCTCTTGGGGGGCATCTTTGAAAAGAGTAGGGTAGATGGCATTTAGAGCTTTGTTTTGTACTTCCATGGCTCTATCAAAAATGGAAGCATTTTGATAGCTGCACATTGCCTTTCTTCCTATTATTGACATGCAACCAGAAAACTGGATGTTGTTTCCCTTTAGTACTCATCCTTTCCAAACATTATGACTTGCCCTTTACTATTCCAGTTTGCTGTCTGGGAAGCTGACTGATCTGAGCTATCTGAAAAGAAGCAGCAACGTCAACAGCAATGTTACCTACCCCAGCTTTCACTGTTTCATCAGCCCACACTCAGATTTCCACAAGAAAAAAAATCACTTCTGTAACTGCACACCTGAGCATCCTGCAACACCAGTTACTCGCAACAAAAAATGCAGATGACTGAGGCTGAGGGTCACCAAAAAAAACCATTTTGCTCCCAACTTCTTTGCCATTACTTGAAATCTCTGGCTGCTAGGGAACACAACAGCATTCAGTTGTCTATGCATACTGAGGTTATCCGAAATTTTCTCAACTTGTATTATCAGAAAATTATATTTTGCTTCTTGAGCCTCAATTTTCTGCTTCATACAGCTTAGCATTCTTTATGGACACAGGATACCATCGTATTTCAGCCAAACCTACCTTCCTTCCTTGTTATACAACTCTCTTCCCTCCTTTACTAAACTGTGTTCACTCTCATCTCCCATGAAGCCACTGTGATTCAGCCTCCACTTTCTCTGTGCAAAAGCAAAAGTCATGTCCTGCACAGAGAAGCAGGATGTTGGCTGGAACTATAGAATTATCACATGAAATTTCCATGAGCACCTCCTCTTTCAGGAGAAAAAAAGTGCTCAATTTTGAGGGTCTGTATTATTGCAAGAAAGAGGGTCTTGCAATTTGGTTGAACAGTCAGAATCCTAATGAGAAAGTCCACAAAAACTCTACATACAATGTCCACTCTTGCAGTTTGGGGTTTTTTTATTCCAATTGATGTTCCCTATAAATAAAGACCAAGATATTGTTTAGACCCTTCTTCTAGTGTAAGTTACTTTCCTTGCACAACTCACTTCTAATGGCTCACTCAACTTCTAGACATAAGCTTACATCTATAATATTCCAAGATCCATATATCCACAACCCCTTCCTTCTCAGAATGCCAGAATTTCCCTTCTTTCCTTTGCTGTCCTAACTGGGTCCTCTTGGTTCTAGAAAGGATTAACTCTTCAGCAGCCTATTTACACCGTCCCTCATACTGCCCCTCTTGCTGACAAGCTGGAAGCACAACTCTCATCCTTTCCATTTTCCAGTGATTAGCAAAGGAAACAGAGGAGCTGTTGATCCACTGAGGTTGTGTTTTTCAAGATGATTTGTTTTCAACTTCTCTTCAAGTAGGGGTCTGGGAGCAACTCTGGGCTGACTGGAGTGAGGGACAGAAGTGCAGGCAGAAAACAAGGAAGGGATGAGAAAGAATGGAGGGAAACATTTTTTAGGAGAGAGGGGAGTTGATTAGAGGGAAAACAGGAAGAGAAAATACTGACAGGCATAGATGTAAGACCAAGGATCCATCTACCCCATATCCTGTCCCAACAATGACCATATGCAGATGGTTAGGGATGAGTAAGAGTGGGACTAACTTCAGATATTTCCTTCTAATACTCCCCCAGTCACCAATTATTATCAGCTCAGGAACTTCCCGCAATATAGTCTGTTTCTACACTTCTCTTCAAAGCCTGTAGAAAGTTTTCAAACCCCCAAAATCTTCTGGCAAGGAGATTCACAGATATGCTATCCACGACATGAGGAGATATATTATTTTTCAGTTCCAAATTCTGCTCCTCCTGTCTTCATCTAATGGCCTCTACCTCTGGAATTGGAAAAGATACACACAACTGATCCTCAGATGTGTGTCCTTCACAAGTCTGTAAGTCTCCATCCTGTAGCTCCGAAGTCACATCTTTTTCAGTCTGCAAGAATCTTGATCTCCCGCCTCACTCATCCTTCACACATTCCTCTCATTCTCTGAAATTCCTTTGATCCTTTTTGATGCTATTCCTGGTGTACCTCCCAGTTTCACTGCACCCTTTGAAATGAAAGGATCAGAAATGCTCATAGCATAAAAGGCATTGATAATTTATGGATTTGTGGAGTTATCATGGTGTTCTGTACTGTGGTCTTTATTTCTTTCCTGGTAATTCCTAACAACTGATTTTCTTTTTGAGCTGCTCATGGTGGTGCTCACTATAACAAACCATCTATCACAGCACTCAAATCCCTCTTTGTAGTAGTGATGATCAGACAACAGCTTTTTAACATGTATTTTACATATGAAAGCAAGATCTTTTTTCCTATGTATATCATGCATATTTATCTTCAGTGAACTTCACCTGCCACTTTTTCACCCAGATACCCAGATTCAGAGTTCTGCATTTCATTGCAATCAGCCCCTCATCCTTACAAATCTGAATAACTTGTCATCATCAGCAAACACTGTCACCTCCTTACCACCTTTTCCAGGTTATTTCTGAACATGTTGACAAGTACAGACCCCAGCACCAGCTCCTGAAAAACTTCATTGATCACCTCCCTACCCTGCAAGAACTGGTTGTTCCCTCTTAACCTCTGTTTTCTATTTTCTAACTGAATATTTTTTTCTGAGCACGATCCTACCTCACATGCCTGTTCAAAGCCTTCTGCAAAGGCTTTTTGAAAGGCATACACATAAAAGGAAAGAGGATGCTAACTAAAGTTTGTATATTTTTGTAAAAGGTGTACTCGATCCAGCAATAGTACTCCATTCATAATCACTCCTAAGCACACACAGAGTTTGACCTGGTGCCTTCCTTTGGCCAGGAGCCCCTGCTAGTGCAGGAGCAGGCTCCTGGCTACGGGCTGGGACACCCCACTGGCTCAGACCCTGCCAGCGTGCAGGACCTCGCTCACGTCGTGCAGTCCCCACGCACAGCCTGTCACACACTTTGTTTCCTATGGGCTGGGCCATGCTGAGCAAAAGATCAAGCAGAAACGTCCCACCATCTACGTGACCCTTAAGTGTTTTTCCTTAAGGCTGGGTGTCAGACTGCACACAGTAAAGCCAGGAGACCACCCTGTGAAGGCAACAAGGAGGAAAAAAAGAAACTGGGAAAGAATAAAAGGAAGAGCACGTGAAAAAAAACCAACATAGGCAAGTGAGAATAAAAGCATGGTACTAAGCAGAGTATCCCTGACCATCTGGATCTTGCTGTAGTTTTTATGTTTGAAGATTGATCAATGATGAAATAAATAAAACAATGCTTTCTGTTCTAATTTTTTTTAAAGCTTGATTTAAAGTGATTTAGCAACTAGGAATATCGAAACTTGAAAGCCTAAGGTTCTGATTCAACTAAGACCCATAATGAAGTAATTTATACTTGCAGAATAAATTAATCAATGTGTAACCCTGTGGACAGACTGGGGCAAACTGTACTCGATATAAAGGATGTATTTGTCAAGCTTATGTAACCATATGGATGTGCCAGATCTGACTCAAACAGCATTTTGCAAACAAAATATTAAAAAGTACTTTAAAATTCCATAATAGTGACTGAAAACAAGTCAGTGACTGAAAACAAGGATATAGCTCTACTCAGAGGAAAGAATGTGTTCACAAGCAAGCATTGGCTTTTGGCTCCCAGTGGAAGTACAGAATGAGATACTTGAGCATATTGCTTATTCAGGCTGAAGCAGATCAGACGCTTGTTTTCTCTTTGGCTTCAGGTTGCCTGGAAGTCCATCCTGCTGCAATGTACACTCATGACAGTTCCTTTGCATTTTTTTAAGGTTATGTTAAAAGCCACAGGCCTTCATTTTTATTTACATTAATCTCTTTCCCCAACCACACCAAAATAAGGGAATAGCTAGTATGATTTTGGGTCTACTGGTAAGTACCTTTACATTACTAGATTGCTGTAAGATGATTTTCATGTAGCATAGGGTCGAAAGCACAAAGGCCACCAGTCAGATCCTCAGCCAGTATGAATGTAGAGCTGAGGATCTGGCCAGGTGCCAAATTAAACAAAGGCATTTTAGAGCTACCTGTTTGTTAATGGTATCTGACCTACTTATACCAGCTCCAAAGATTCTGACTTTCCCTTCCTGAAAATAGAAGGTGGCACGGGGAACAAAACCAGTCGCTGTGGACAAACTAATGGGCATCTATGTTTGCAGACATCCAACAATTAAATTTGGGTGGTTCACTACATTCCTAATTAAGTACAATTAACATTTGTTCTTTACTTGTTCATTTTACATACCTCACTGATGCTCCAAATCTGGTCTCCCTGATCATCTATCCAAGCACATCCTAATGATTCTGCCTTTCAATCCCTTATTATTACCCTGACATAAACAATGCAGAAATGCAATTAGACTGCTATGCACACATGGCCTGCCTCCTCTTTCACTGATGCTGCTAGGAGTCTGGCCATGCACTGTCATTACGATAGTTTAGGTCTTTCTGTATCTCTGCAGAAGTTTCAAGGAACACCTCTAGTTTTTTTCCTCCCAGATACTTCATGTATTCAGCCATCCATATCCAATCCCACCATTAGCTAGTTTTACCACCAAGCAGAGTTCATATCTTGACACTGTAGTCAGGAGAACAGAGAATCACGTACCAGTTTTCCAAATAACTTTTTTTTGTAAGCAACTCCACATTACTCTTGCATTTCTCTGTCCCTCAAGCGAATAAATGTAGAGGAAAGAAAACCAAAACAACTGAAAGCCAAAGAACAACAGATTGATGTGATGGCAGTGTTGTAAAATAATAATATAACATTCAGTTTGAGACTAAACAAAACTGATAGCTCAAGAGGAAGGAGGCAGCAAGGTGATGGGAGAGTTGAAACACCCGTGGTAAAATTTCAGTGTTGCAACGGTCTGCAGTTTCTGAAGGGCCAATCAGTCAAACCTTGGGCAGAAGTTGAAGATCTCTCTTGAACTGCCCACATATAAATGTCCAGAGAGAGAAACTGGCCCCAAACAACACTGCACAGCTGCTGAGGAAGCCAGTGCTTCCACTGAGCAATAGCAGTATCCCACATGCCTTTCTTGGCAATTTCTGCCAGGTCAGTTTAAGATAAACAAAATCTACTGAAGAGATTCAGGTCAAGAACCATTAACATCAAGCACGTTCCTGGCATGCAGATGCTTGTTCTGCAGCCTCAGAACTGATCTGGTTTTGGTGGGTCCCAGCCTGCCTGGCTCTGGAGACCCTCAGCAAGCCCTGCTGCTGTCAGCTCCCATACGCCTCTGCTGACAACCCAACCTGAAACAAATTCAGGATGGATAGGATGGCTCCAGGGTGGTAGAAAAGAGGCTAAGGAGGCTGCTGAGCACTTCAGGACAAGTGTCCTACTGGGCTGTGCTCTTCCGTATCCACTGAACACCTGGGGGCTGCCCAGCCTGGGAATGTGTCTGCTACAGAGCAGCAGCATATGCTGCAGTAAGATAGCCCTGGAAAAGCAGTTTCTCAATCATTTAAGAAAAGCTTTTTCTTTTTTTTTTTTAGTAGTAGCTTTTAATTTTTTTTTTGCATTTTTCTCTTCTACTGTCTTTTGGCTGTTATCTCTAAATTTAATAGATCTCCATAAGCTTTTAAAAGCCCCAGAACATTGCTTTTTGCCCCAGACAGATTCCCTTGACTCTTCTATGTTTCCTTGTTTGGGTGAACATCAGAAGAGAATCTTTCCACCTATATGTCTAGTTAGCTAGCTAGCTAACCAAAGGTTGATTAATAGCAGGAGTTGCTTTAAGCAAAGTAATTGTAACAGAAAACAAAGAACAGGGAATTTTTAATGATGTTGGTCTTTCCACGTTTCAAAAATTCACATTTGTTGAGCAATTTTACCACTTTTTTTTTTTATTATTATTATTTGCTGTGAGGAAACTATGGAAATTATTTTATTTGGCCAGTCTCCTGTTACTGGCCTGAGTGAAGCAGAGAGAAGAGTTATGCAAATTGATCGTATCAATCAAAAACCATTAAACTATATCTGCATTTAAAAGCAATGGAATTCATTGAGGTTTTTTTAGATTTTTGTAACTGAAATATTGCTTGGAAAATAAAGTGAAAGAAGTATCCACACAACCCAATGGTTGCTATTAAAGGAGGCCACAGGCAACAGTCCCTCAAAAATAAAAGTATGCAACTTAGGCAGTCAGTCCCAGCTTGCAGTGACAGTGCTCAAGTGGTGTTAAGCACACATATAAATATTGGAGCAAATAGATCTTGGAGCCAATAGTGCAGTGCAAGGTCTTTGCAGCAACAGCACCTTTTTATTCAGAATGCACACTCTGGCCTATGATATGTCACTCAGAAACTTCCTGAGAATGTCTACTACCTCACACTGAAGAGTGATAATAAATAAAATAAATAAATAAAACCTGTGGGGGTTTACTGACTTAAAGTACAAGGTGCATTTGTGTACAGAAACAAGCACAAATAGAGCAACATTTTAGTACTGGAAATCTAACGCTGGGCAGATAAATACAAAAAAACTGATGTGACGGCAGAACAAGATACGTTTCTTATCTCCTGCACATGGCAAACGCACATTCAATCTGCTGTTTAGGCAAACCTCCCATCACACAAAGAATGAAATAGATGGGATTAAAGGGTTTTCCACTTCTTCAGGGAGAGAACCTGAACCTGCACAGATATCAGCCTGAGCAAGTTGTCCCAGCTGCTGAGGTACTCCACTCTTCTCCCTTCCTGGAGCAGGAGACAAAATCTATTTCTGCCTTTCTGCAATGGTAAATGTTCATATTTTTCAGAGGGAGTCATCCCACCCCTTTTAGACAAAGCATTAAAAATGGTGCTCTCCAGACTACTTACTTCTTCAATGAGTAGCTAAAGAGAAGGAAGAGAAGAGGGTTAAGGGAATCATCGCGGAACAATTATGAAGGCAATTTGGAAGCCAGTCTGGAAACAACATTGGAACAGAGCCAATTGCTGATTCAAATTGTTACATTTCTCCTTTGATCACCTGCTCAAACAGACTCCTAATTAGCATTTAATGGAGTCTACAGTTCAGCAAATTACTGAACACCTGCGTGCAGATGTTAATTCCTCTTTCTGACAACACGCTCTCCTGTGCTGGAGGGCAGACCTATGCTTGCTTACAGAAGGAAATATCTGACAACATCTTGACTCCCAAGGAAGAACCAATTGTTTCTACAGTGCTGCACTGGATTTCAATCCAGAGTATTCATAGTTGTATAAACTCTTGAAAGAAACTAAAAGACTGAAAATTTTCACATGCCTTTCTCAAGGTTTCTCTAGTTAAAAGATGTTGTGATTTCTTTTCTCTTATGTGTTAGCAAATATAAATTTTGCAACTTGTCCTTGTAAGGTAACATACCAGACAGAGGAAATGCAGCTCTCACCTGTCCTTGAAATGGAGAATTTCAGGTAATACCTATTCCAGTAAGAGGAGAGATTGCTAGTGCCACCTCTTGGTGAGAAGGGCACAGAAAGAAAGCCATTAGCATAATTCCAAAGACATACTGGGAAAAATAACATGTGCTTCTAGGAAGAGCTGACCACTCTATTACTGATATCAAAGCACTTACAAGTATTCTTAGTTTGAGATATTTAGTATTGAGATCCTCAGTTTTGAGATGTCCTATTTATTTGAAGGACATGTACCCTTGCAATTAAGATGTACTTAAATATTTGCCTGGTGCTAAATCCCAATTCTATGAAAGCATTAAAAAAGTGAGATCCTGGGGAATGTGATTATTCTTCAACTGAAACTGAGAAAATGTTGTGTCTTAAACTAACAAGTTTTTAAATAACTTCACTGGGCTGTGATCCAAACACCTTGCCTGTTGGAACCCTCCAACAGCAACTTAATGATTTTTGCTGTTGAGGAGGTTGAGTGTTAATCATTAAGCTTGTGTCAGATTTCATGGTGCAGGATGAGCTGTGGATAAGTGAGTCAACACAAACCCCTAACCATAAGAAACAGAGTTCAAAAGAAAACTAAAATGTGAAAAGAGACTTAGTTGAGCACCACATCAGCGTTAAGTAAGCTTGCATGGTGCCATTTAATCTTTATCCTGTTTAAATATCATCTGGAGAATTGTAGGCACATTTAGCTTGCTGAACTGGACCTATGACTAAACATATCACAGGGCAGATCCGACCTTCATAATGGAAGAATTTTCTACTATGTTTTCTGTTGATTTCAAACGAAACCACACATGGGAGTGATTGTGCATGGAGAAAAGCATGGAGGAAAACTTCTCCATGTGAAAGCATGTGAACTTTGCAAGACATTGTCTTCTCTCATGAAAATGCAAAAGCAATTATCACTTCTGGACCAATATTGCATGCATGAATAGTAGTGAACTGTAAATAAACCCAAACAGCAATATCAAATAACCACTCTGCCCTCCATTTTCAAATAACTATGGAGAAAAAGTTACATTGTGACTACATATCCACTGAAAAATACATTGATAAAAAGTAGACAACTTTTATTAACTAAGCAATGTTTACAGTAAGCTTTACGCTTGTAAAAAACCATTTAAACGTAATAGTAAAATAAGACATACTAAATAAAAGTAAAGATGTTGTCCTACCTTGTTTTAGAATGGTTTTGTTTACAGGGATACCACATCCATGTAATTTTAGGTGGAGGAATACCATACACAGTGCACGTCAGCACTTGTTTGCTGCCTAGTAAATGCAGATTGGGATCAGGGAATGATGACACGGCCTTTTCATATATCTGTGGTTTCACTGGAAAGGGTCAAAATTGGAAAGCAATTAAAACCAGTTTATTTCCAATGTATTGCACTATTATAAAAATACTACATTCCTGCACTATGAGTAACAAGAAAAATCCCCAGGAGAACAAAACAAAAACACAGTCCTAAGTCAAATCAGACAAGTGGTTTGTAATGGATTTAAGTCATCAGGAACAAGTATGTGGCTGTGGAAGACAGAAACACTTCTGATGAAAACTAGTGTCCATCTCCTGGTTCAAAGATGGGTCTTTCACCCTGCATATGAGGCTTGGGTTTGGGTCCATGAAGCCAGTAACAAGACCCACACTGCCCCGGTGTGTGCAAGAATGGTGACAATCCAGCTCAAAGGAAATCCAGCATTTACAAATGCTCAATTTGGAGAATCATGGGAACACGTTACAAACTTACCATTTACCGTAAGAGAGACTGTAAGGTTCTTTGACAAGTTCCACTGTTGAATGCTCAATATTATGGTGTAGTTTCCAGCATCCTCTTCAGCAACATCCTTGATGACTAATGAATAGTCTCTAATAATGTACCGGGCACATTTTTCAGCAGCAGGCAGCCCATCTTTTAACCTGTTCCATGGAATTCCAGAAATCAAAATTCTGAAAAATATTTCTGCTTAAACCACCCATGGTACATCACATTCCTCAATCTTTGGGAAGAGATAGAATTTCCAGTCTGAGATTCTGTTTACCAGAGGCTTGTCTATTCCTTTCAAATACGATTGTTGATATTTGTAAACTGTTTTAGAGAATACTATTCCATATATTAAAATTGATAAGAATCTGACAGGGCTCTATGGTATTTGAGAGTTGCTGAAAATTGCAACTCTGTCTGTGAAGGTCCCAGTCATCCAGTGCTGTGGCCGCCATTTAGTCTAAAAGACAACCATTTTGGCTAAGAGTTGGTCACAGAAATAAAGGTTGCATCATCTTGCACTGGCCATTTCTCTATGACCTCAGAATACATCCTGGGACAAAGTATTACAGTACTCAAAGCACAGCTGTGATTTTAGGAAGAGGAAGAGTAAGTAGATTAGATAAGCACTCAAGAATCAGATATCTTCTTATCAAGTGAATGTTTTTAAAGATAACAGAAAATCAACATAGAAAGTACTAGCTGTTGCTCACACACAGATTTCTGAAGCAAAAGATCAAAATCTAAAGTACAGTGTAAAGTGCATTTTAACAAGCTTCAAGAAGGTTAACATGCTGTTAGTAGAAGAGTGCAACACATTCATTATGATGATGGATTTGATCTAAATGATTCACAGCTCTTAGTAAGTATTTACAGAAAACTCTTACTGTTATTAGAGGAGCACTAAAATTTGGTCAAAGGACTTATGGATTTAGGCCTTTCACTGTATGTGTATTTTACAGAACCACAGAATAGCTGCAGCTGAAAATATCTTTGGAAGTTATTTAGTTTAATGTCCTATACAAAACAAGGTCAGAAAGTTGCCCCAAACCATTTTCAGTGTGGTTTTGTGTATCTCCAAGAATGGAGACTCCACCACCAGTCTGGACTATTTATTCCATTTGACCAACCTCAATTTTAAATTAAAAAAAATTAAAAAGTTGTCAAAATGTTTGGACATTTTTTTAGTTCAGAAGCTTTGGATGTATACATGTAGTCAATGAACCCAAACACTGGAGAAACAGAAAATTATGTATAAATGGCTGGCATCAGTGTCACAGTCACCCCTTGTTTTACAAAAACAGTTTTCCACAAGCCGTAAGTGTAAAAGTTTTTGTAAAACAACACTTTTGGAGTAAAATTAATTCCTGGCTGTAACACGAACTCCCACTGTTCATGTATGTATGGTTTGTTTTCTTAATCAGTCTTGTCATAGACCCTTTGTTAAAAAGTTCAATGAATTGAGCCAGATCTACTGGTGTTTAAAATTATTTAAACAAAAAACCCCTTGAGATCACAAATAGATAACATTGTTACATATGAAAGTGGCTTGGAACAATTAAAAAAAATGTTCCAAAAATTTCTTAACACAGCATACATGAGACAAAATGAATGATCCAGTGAAGGCTCTGCTGAAATAGATCTATAACCTGCAGATCACTGCATAACAACACCAATTTCCTTTTTTTTTGCAATAGTGCATGTCCGTATGACTCAATCAATCATTTATTTTAGTGAAAGTCTTCTTTTCCTTCTCTTACTGTCTGAAAAGCAAGTTCAGGTTTCATGTATAGGTCTGAAGCTGGATGCAACACTTCAGTCAAGGCCAGCAGATATATTCAGCTGTAGAGTGTCTATTGATTTCAAGAGGTGACATATCCAACTTATTTGAGGATCTCAGCTTTAAACTTTCCATATCTCCTTTCTCACACTTGTGAAATGGAGGTAATGTTCTCATAAATTGTTAGAAGCCCAGGCAGCTCTGAAACTTCAAAAAATTCCTCCCCAACCCTATTACAAAAAGATGTCCAGGATGCATATGTGGAAGTAACTGTTGTCCTACCATATAACCTCTGGAGAGGGAAATGCCTTCACTTTCATTGACAAACGATAGGATTTTCTTCCAGCTACAGCCTCCAGCGCAGTTTTTCTTCGACGTTTCAAATTAATGAACATTTTATCTTAAATAAAATAAAAATATGCTTTGTATTACCGATTTTAATCCTGTAAAAAGAGTATCTCTACTAAAGGAAATGTGACTCAAAAATTATCGTTAATAATTTTGATACTCCCACATGTTAACAGCAAGAATAGAGGCTAACCTCCTAGAGATCTATAAAATAGAAAAGAATACCACAAATATACAAGAAACTGAGATGCAGTTCCCAGGGCATCAATCTGCTTGGAGAAGATCCACTCTAGCCAAATTCACATTGTGCTCCAGCCAGAAAAAAAGGCACAAGAGATAAGGTGGTCTGTAGCACATGGGAGGCTGAACTGAGGATGATCAGATGACCTTTCCACTCCTACAGGCCAAGAATCAATGAATGTTCCAAAAGAAAATATTTTGCCAGAGAGGATTTAAGGGACCTTCAGAGAAATAGCAAAGGAAAAGGCAGAAAGTTTCTGCATCATTGGTAAACAGCTGTTTCATCAAACAAACAAAAAAATCTTTGTGACTTCTCTGGAATAATATCAACCTGCTGGAATTTGTTCTTTTCCAGTTGTTCTGCCCCATATCTCCAACTCTCTGCCAAGTTCATGGCTTTTATCAGAGGCAATAAAACATAAAATTCATACAATCTATTGAAAAATATCTCTTTCTCCCCTGCCAACCTGTGCAAAATAAATCATTCAAAGTAAAAAAAAGGTTGAGTGCCCTTTTGATGGTATCTACGGTGCAATATTTACTCACATTATGAACTGCATAAGGATGATGGATATCCATCAAACAAGTTCAACATTTAATCACACTTACCACGTACATTAAAAATAATATGCACAAGACAAATAAGTAGTTTAATTACACAAGTCAAGTTATAAAGATACAGCCCTCATTCTGCAAACCTTTATTCACACAGGTTCTTTCTAATATGGATATACTGTCGTTGAGGCTGCATATATGAATACAGGCTGACTTCAACAGTCCCAGCTTCTCTGACTCTAATTTTAATCTCCAACTTCTCTGATTTTAATTTTAATCTTAATCTAAACCTCAGTTTCTGACAGATGCAGTTTATCTGTTTAAGATACAGTAAATTGTTACCATGATTCATCCTATACTCCCAGTGCCTCATTCCAGAGCTTAAATAGGGAAAATGGGCTGAAATTCTCTCTAAGAGCCAATTCTCTAAGAATACCAACACAGAGTGCTTAGTCCACGCTTCCAGATAGGAGAGAAAAGATACACCACTGAAAATACATAACAAATCCATACTCTGACCATGAGTTATCTGTTGTAGAGGACACCCACCAGCTAATTGGTCTTTAACACAAATGGATAGTTCTGGATAGTTCCAATTGTAACACGGTGTCCCAAAGAAGATCACTTCCCAAAGACTCCCAATGCAAAAAAGTCCTTATTCATATCCATTTGAAATAATATCAGAAATTTCCAGATTTCACAGAAGGCCCAGATAAACCATAGGGAACTTGATCAAGGGTCCTGCTGTAAAATCATATTAATGATTTGCATTTTTTAATGGTCTACCAGCTACCAGCTCCGTGTAGAGTTAAGGTATTTATTTCTTCTTTAGTTTTTCATAGAAATAAATGCTTAAGTACCATAGAAGAGGAAGTGGGATTCTTCTCTTTAAACTATGCTTGTACCTCCCTTTTCCCCCGAAACTAGAGTTTCCCTGATTCTATCTGCTAGAACTGACTGAGGACAATGCCATCACAATATTGAGCAGATGAAGGTGATGAAATTGAACATCAACATGTCTATTGCCAACAGTACAAAATAGCCATGGAAGAAATGGCACATTTTCCCTCCTGGAGCGCCTTTCTCCCTCGTTTCCCTTTTTCTGCCCGTGATGAGTGTGCTACAAATTTCCTTCTACCTTTTGTCATGATGTAAAACTATCATATGACTGACCTTGGTACCTGAGCATTGAATATCCTACAAATGTGCACCACTTCTTACCATAAACAATGACTGTTGTGTTGACGGCCTTGATCGACGGCCCGCTCTTCACGTGGCAGGTGTACTGGCCTTTATCAATGTCCCGCACTCTGTCCACAACGAGGATGCTGTAAAAGATGTTGGCTTCTGAATTCTTCTGGTCAATACGCTGCATCACAGAACCTCTTTTCCTTGTCTATAAAAGCCAAAGAAATGAACAAGAAAGAGCTCAATCAAACCAACTTTCATGATTATTAAGTTTTTTTATTTTTCTGCACTGCCGCCATAACTTAATAAAAAAAAAATCCCGAATGTCTTTGTACAGCACAGACAAGCAAAAGATGTTTAACATTTCCAGAGGGTCAACAATAAAAAATATAAGCAACCTTATAGGGCAATTCACCCCTGCCTTCACCCAAGTTGTCATGGCATCTGAACTAGTACTTTCCAGAGGAAGATCGTCCCTTTTGTATAGCCTGTCACATCAACATGCCCAGCTCCCCATTGCCATTGTCCAGCACTGCTCCTAAATATCTCTGAAGCCATGATATGAAGAGCAGCACATAGTTTGGTGCCTGGATTCAGTGCCATAGGAAGCAGACACATAGAAGAAAAGGACATTAACACAAGGAGGGGAGAATTCTGGAAACACTACAGACGGAAAAGGGACTGGATTTGGCAAGGGAATAGCAGGGTGGAACTGAAGATAATGTGACTCTGAGGAGTTATTTCCTGCAACTCCCCCTCAGCATTTGGCCTCAAAGTTTATTTAACCCAGGACATTGTTGATGCCTTATAAACACTGAGCACCCTTCAGTTACCATCTAAACAAAAACAAAGCACAATTTCACAAGTGTGGTGCCCAGATAGGGCTTCGTAGGGCAGCAACAAGCAATATAATACATTTGGAGCATTTCTTGTTGCTAAGTTGTTTATTTCTGAGGTGAAAAAATGCCAGGGAAAATGGCTACAGTAAGCAATAAACAATTGCATTAATCTTCCCTACATAATGCAATCATAATTTCAGCCTGTGATTAGATACAATGAGTGACATAATAAATGATCTTGACTTGAATCACCAGCATAAATCAAACTGACATGAAAGGAATGGGAGTTGTAAACCTTAAGCTAATGTCAAATTTCTTATCAGTTTTACACGGACTCCCTGGCAGTTATTCTGTAAGTGACAAATATTTATGAGGATGCTCCCAATGTGGAGGTGGAGAAGCACATTCAAGATCATTCCTGTAGTTGTCAAAACAAGAGGATTGTTCGTGTGACACTTAACAAATTAGATTTTGGCTAGTTAAATCAAAATATCTTTTCTAAACATGCTTGAATTGGGTGCCTGACTGTCTGCCAGTCTTTGAAATGAATGTGTTGAGAAGACAGCCTCACTGAAAACTTTTTTGTCACAAGAGAGAGCCCCTGCCTGGGACAGGGTGATAAATTTCTCTTGTTTCCTCACATCGAAAAGAAGCTCCCAGAGATGAAACAATTCTAGCGTTTGCTCGTGATTATGCAACATAACTAGAGCACATTGTGTAAACATGTTTACTTATGAAATTAAGCATCAGAAGGAAAAAAAAGAAACCTTAAGAGACATGTCAGCAAGGGTCAAAATGATGGAATGCAAACAACGGCAAGTATTCCAAGGCAGAATTCCTCCAGGGATGCTAGATGCAGCATGATCTGTGGGAAACCTCTTGTTTCTTCTTTCCAACCACAGCACTCACCTCTCCAGGGTAAGTCCATGTCATCTGCACTCTGGTGTTCCAGGCTGCAGTGACAGTGCAGTTAATTGCTAGGCTGTCTCCCTTCAACAGCTTGACGAGACGTGGGGTGCTTAACTGAACATCAAAAATTGTGTTGGCTGCATGTGGCAAAAAGGGAGAACAATTAGTGATGGCAGCAGGGCAGGGTTCTTTCCGAGGGACAGGGGGTGGAGAATGCCACCTACTTTCTCTGTGTGTTAGGTACTTGGTGCTGTACGTGTGCCCGCCAACGGTGGTCTCACAGCTCAGGAGCCCGATGAATTTGTAAGTTGCCTTAGGTATTCTGAAGCCTTGTGTGCTGTCCCAGATTATTGTCTTGCCATCAGGAATTAGGGTTTCTCGTGGAATCTGGAAGTGCCAAACACACATCATAAAAACAGCTCATCCTCGTGTCTACTCTCTAATCAAAGTAGCCAAGTAAAAAAGGGATGGGGAAAAAAGCACCCAAAAAAATGCCAATCAACATGAAAAGGATGACATTTAATGATGTAGGTTTTTCAAATCACATTTTCATCACAAAATAGAGGAAAAACCTGGGTGAAGAATGCGAATGTTGCGTTTGTTTCCAGGATTTCATTATTTATAACAGGATGTAATTTATGACACAATAGATTGACACTATCATTAGCTTCAGCATTTGGGCTGCTATTCTGTTGGCTCCTGGTTGGCAGCTAAAGTGCTCACCTCCAGGAACATTTGCAATTAAGTATCCTAGTTTCAACAAAGAGAAACAAATACACACTTTTCAATGGAGATGACAAATGGACCTAATTTGCTGTCATTTTCTGGCTTCAAGAAATTCCTTCCAGGATTCAATCCTATGCATGCTATATTTATTTTGCCTAAACAACTTAAAAAAAAACCAAACAAAAAATTTTGCCATATGGGAGCAAACATTCACTTTGTCAGCAGTACATGTTATCTTTTACATTATGATCCTTTGCACTTTAAGCCCCATTTTAATAAGGTATAAAGAAAACCCTGAAAAAGTAAAGCCTGCCATAGCCATTGAAGCTCAGACAAAACCTCTCATTTTCAGATCCTGCTATTCTGTTTTACTTTATTGATGGAATAGATGCCATCATTTGGATAGCACAGACATCAGCCATGAGTGCAAAGCCTGGATATGGCTCTACTTTGATAACACCCGTTTTAATGGGTGTTATTTTAATGGGTGTTTAATGGTGTTTAATTTAAAAAATAAAGATATTTTTAAAGATGGCATGGAACAGAGTTTAAATGAATTACTGTCATAAGGAAAGATCCCTGGATCAACTAAGCACCTTGCTGCCCATCACTTCCCACTGTGCACCAGTCTCACTGTGTCCCTTCATATCTTTTCCCCTTTATTTGACTTATGTTTTGGACAGCCCTTTCCTACTTACAGGCAAAGCCAGCATGGGTGTCTCTCAGAGGCTGAGGGAAGCATGACTGTCTGTCTCCTTCCTGTGTGGTACAACTTCTCTCTACAACGTGGCACCCTCATGGCTGCCTGCTCAGCCTGTGCAGGAATACACCCTCGACACCACAATCACTCATCTCATGCCATTTCCTCCAAAATAACTAAGTGCATGACGAATCAAATGAACAATAAATACAGAGCACAAAATGACGTGGTAGAATTCCTTATCTTTACAAGAGCTGATAAGATGCTATAATAAGCATGCAAATCACAGGGAAGTGTGTGTAGCACACCCACAAGTGAAGCCTGTTATATTACAGCCTGCTGGCTATCATTCAACAATATCTTGGTCCCTACGAGCTCCGTTGCCATTCCCATCCTAAAAAAAAAAAAAGAAATCAACTTTGGTTTAACTAGTTTTAACATTAACTATGTTTTCAAGAGCTTCAATTGGATTTATCCTCTTGTTGCTTTGGTAGAATCCAAATTATTTCTGAGCATATTTCTGCATAGGTTTTCATGAAGAAAGTGAAGCCAGAGAGTCAGAGCCTTCCTAGACTGGTATCTCCCAGGGAATGCATTCACTGCACATTCATTAATTAATCAATGCATTACTGACTTTGTATTAGACTTACTCCAAGAATACAAAAGTAATCAAAACACCCAGAAGAGTCCTATTTTGCAACTTGTAATTCTGTGAGCTGTCTGGATATCCACTAGACTTAGTTATCCTGGAGGCAAATCTTTGCCTGTATAGTTTACTCATCTGACACCACTCAAAACCCCTAGAGCCACAACTTTTTTGTATAATACTTTTGCAGCTCAAAGACTAAGAAGTTGCACCCAGTCATCTGTGAAAGCATAACACAACACTAAGTTCCTCAAAGGAAAACTTCAGAAAAACTGAGGTCTCTGACTAGCAGAAGACCACTGTGACATAGCTGGTCTCTGACCAAATCTCAAGGGGGAAAACCCAAGATGCTGCAACAAGTCCCTTTTGGGGGGTGGAAATACCAGGACTTTGTCTCATATGAGAAAATGGATGGAGGCTGGGTGCTCAGCTACAGCCCTTCACAGCTCTACCCTCTCTCCCTGCTTGCTTCAGTTTCTTACCCAGCTCTTCTCTGTGTTGTTCTCTGCCAACTCCACTGGTTCAGATTACCTGTTTCCCACCCTCAGAGAACCACAGTTGTTTTGCTCTGCCCTAAACCAGCTTCCAGACCACCATCTAGAAACATGGTATGGTCATCACCATGCTGATCCCTGCATGGACGGTACAAGACAGAGGATCCAAGAATCACACAATAATTTAGGTTGGAAGGGACCTCCAGACGTCCTCCCATCCTGCCCCTAGGCAGAGTATGGCCAGGGTAGTTCAAGGCCTTATCAAAAATCTTGGCTATTTGGTCATCACAGAGAGAAGTAGAAAACCTATGAAGAAACACTGTGCTGTAACAGTGAGACTTCCACTGAAGCAGCAGAAGATAAATTCAGCCACAATAATAGCTTTCAGATGGGAACCAACAGTGAGTCAGAGGCATTCAAAGAATCAGCTTGTTGCGACGGCTGCATTAAGATGGAATTTATTGTCTACATACTAATCTTTGTGAACCATATCACTGTGGCTCCCAGTGCATTCTTGGCCTTTTACCTTCTTTGTACTTTGTTTCAAATGCAACTATTTTTGGTATAGGCTGTGCCTCCTTCTTTACTCAGTCTTTGCTGAATGTTTTTGGTACCTGGTGGCATTAACACAGTATAGCCACATGCTGTGTATGTATGTACGTGTGGTCAAGAGTTATAGTCAAGCTGTGGTTCCCCACATCTCCAAAGGCAGTTTGTACTGGAAAGAGACAACTAAAAGTTTAATAAAAATGTACATTAGAGTCTTGAATGCTCGTCTTTTCTTTCATATTTCCCCTTCCACCACTTAATAGTGATACTATTAAAAATGTAGATTGTCCGGGTATGTGATTCACAACATCCCTTGGGGTTTTTCCACTTTTTATTCCTTGTACTGAAGCTTACTTACTTCTATTCCTATGAGTGCCATTGTTTTTATACTAGAAAGTCCAAAAGGATTATCAGTAAACAAATGGATTAAATCATTGTATCAAAGGTGATGCTTTCTCCATTTAACAAGATAAGAGCAAATGAAGAGGTAAGGGAAGTACACAGCTTACTTGCAATAAGTTTTATCTTATTTTATGGATCCTGAATGAAGCTACCAGAATCGTGTTGATAGGAATTATGGTTTCAGAGGTTCTGAATATGTAACTATTAAGCATCAAAACTATTAACTGATTTCACAGTTCTTCCTATGATAAAGGTCATCAGCTGCTGCAAATAAAGGTTATATCAGGACCTGAAAGCTGAATTTGAAATAGGAATTAAAAGCTTCATCCCCATTTTCCAGTCCATATTTTATTAGCTTCTTGATTTTTGAAGAACCCCCCCCCTACATTGTATGTGATTACCATGCTATAAAATACAATCTGCACGGATGTTCAGCCTGAAAATGAAAGCAACACAGTATCTTAAAAGGTTTGCCTAATGTAAAGATGAAGCTTGAGTAAGAAAAGAATTTGTAGTGTTGAAAATGGAGAATAAACCTTTCCCACACTGGTCCACTAAAACTAAGAAGTAGCACTGCAAAGAAACAAATGCTGGAGGCGGTGCTCATGCAACTGTAGGGAGCCCTTCCAGAAGGGAGAGATTATTAAAAATACTTTGTATTTATAGTTTCTGCTAATATAGAAGGCAGAACCTAATGACACTAAAGCTGGGATTTTCTTTCCAGTTCCAGAGGACTGCATTATGAGGACACCAACTTCTGCCTCTATCACTGATGGAAAACACAAAATAGCTCTTGCCATTTCTCCAGCAGTAGTACGCCTGCAGCTGTGGAATGAATTTAACACATCTCTTAATTGCTCTGTGAGTAGAACCTTGCTGGAATCTTCATATAAGGGTGTCACAGAAGATAAATAAAGTAAGATATGATGTAATGCATTGTAGCTTACATGCTTCAGGAAATTCTTGGATTAATTAGGTTGCACATTTATTTTTCCTGGAATGCGAAACATGTAAGCAAGCAATCCTTTCTTTCAAGACTTGGCTCCACCTCCTCTTTCTTGTGAGAGTATTACATCTGGTTTTGATGGTGTAAAGCTGTGCCTTACACTACAAGCCCAAGCTAAAGGCAAGTTGATATGAAAAGAAGACAGTAGCTGTGTTTCAGTCTTCTTCAAATAAAGAGGATTTTTTTTTTTTGGTATTGTTTAATGAGAGAAACCTGACAGGAATTTTCTCAGCTAGAAATCTAATATACTGAGATTTCAGATGCAACATACAGTGCCCAAATAAATTCCCACTTTACAACACCCCTTCTATGGAATGCTAAGTCTCACCTGCTTTTGATTTTATTGCCACACAACCTTGTGCATCTTCTTGCAGGAGAACTGTGTGTGTGTGTTTGTGTGTACCTACACACACAGGGCAACGTCCTGGGTCAGAGCACTTTTTTTTCTCTGTATTTTGTTCTTTCATGGGATTTAACAGGTGAAAACCAAGCAGCAAAATCAGTATCTATATTAGCAGAGCAGCACTTGAAAGAATTGATAAAATTTGTGGTTGATGTAAAGCTCTGCAGTCAAAGAATAATGGAAGACTTGTGTTGCACTAGATAAGCATCTTACGGTGGTATTGTTTGGCAATTGCATATTATTCTATAAAGAGACAAAACTCTTTTCCTTTTAGCAGTGGTGAACTTTCATTGCCACTACGAGCATGACTCTTTATTTAGAAACATAACTTCTTTGTCACCTGCACTTGTTTAGGAAAAAAAGGTAGCTTTAAAAAAATGCCCTATTCTCTGTCTGATACCAGGTACTTTACTACATACGTATGGTTCAGTTAGCTCTCCATGTAACTCTTAAGGCACCTATGAAACAAATGTTTTCCCAGAGCATGGAAACATCTTTTCTTTTTTTCTAAAACTAGTCCCAGCACATCAAACTTTGCAGCTTCCCTGCAAAGTTTCCCCATAGAGGAAAGCCATCCCTTGTCTAAGTGTACTCATATGTAAAAGGAAGCAGCGAAGTCTCTGGTGGGAGTGAGGTAGGGCAAAGGCTTGCAAAGATCCTTGTACAGCCACAGCAAGTCTCCAGGGACTCACTGGCTGTTCCAGAGGACAGAAGAGGAAAAGGGAGGAAGGGCAGGGGAAGAGGTGGGAGGAAATCTCTTCTCCTAACAAGAAATTCCTTCCCGGGCTTAAGAAATCTTTGCCAGTGAGGATTTAATAAAATAGTATGAAAAGTTCAAGTTTCTTCAGAAAATTCCCACTCTTTGTAGGAGATTTGATGAAGCCCTTCTGTGTGACACAAAATGAAACCTCCAGGGTTGAAATATTTCTGAACACACTGACACCCAGAAACATTGCATAAGAAATATTAAATTGTTAAAATATTTCAAAGCATTACAATAGCTGTAAACAAACAAACAAAAACATCATCCGCAGTAACACTTTCAGAGCATGCTTGGATAGAGATACCTTTTTTAAAGTAACAGCAAGATCTGGTGCTGTGACTCTGCATGGAATGATCATTTCTCTTCCTACAGCCATGTTTATTATTTTAGGTATATCACTGTGCATCTCTACAAACGGATTGCTTGTATCTGCAAAAGAAGAAAAATAAAGATTAATATGTGAAATCTTAAGGCAGTGTATGGGAATTGTAACGCTGCATACGGACTTAAAAAACACACTAGCCCTGTCTGTAATGAAAGCTAAACAAAGTCCTAAAATCAATCTTCCATTTACTTTTGTCTAAACATGTTCATCAAACTATTATTAAGTATTTGAAGACATATTTATCATTCAATATCAGTACAAGTACTTTGAAATCTCCTTTCAATTTCAGGACAATCAAACTCTATTTTTTCCATTACAGCAACACCTCTACTGCTGAGATATGTGCTTCTTATTTCATGGCATTTGTATCTTTTTATCACCCGGAAAAGTAAATGTATGGGAAGTGAGCTGAAATTCACTTGTCAGGAACCCCCTACAAAGGACACCTTCCTGCTGTCTGCAAGGAAATTGATAAGAAAAATTCACGTTGACTGCACGGGAGAAAGAATCTACCGTGATTATCCAGCTGTATTGTCATCTCCGAGAATATGGACTAGAGAGGGTTAATTCTTCTCCTCCTTCCCACTATCACAATACCTATGTGTCTCTTTTTTATGTGACAAGGTAAATGAAAATGCCAGGAAAACATTAATTCCTCTTGACTCAAAACTAAAGCTTGGCAGAGTAATTTACCGTCCCTTGAACAATCCCTTTAACAAAGGGCATTGTCATAAATAGCTTGCGCTGGGAACAGGGAACATTGCTGCCACTATTGTTTGGACCACTTAACAAAGAGGGGCTCAAGACACAGGCTCTGGCTCCAAATCTCCTTTGCAGGTGTTCAGATCTGAAGTTTCAGTTTGACTCACATCACAGATAGACTACCTTCAAATTCACATAAGGTTTGGTTTTTAACTCCCAGAAAAAGCGGAACATTAAGATCTTAATTCTGTGCTTATCTACAGCTCTAATGTTTTTTCAGGCAAATCCCATTATTTTCACTCAGTCAAAAATCTTAGAAAAAATAATGGCAGTCTTTCTTGGATAAGAAATTAGTAAAGCTAGCAAGAACCAATCCCTTAAAAAACCTCAAACTGCAACACTTGGTTCAAGTGTTCTGGCCCCAAACTTCCACATGCTGGCCAACGTTCACTCAAGTAGTTCTACAAGTAAGTTACTTTTGCTTGTCTTCTGAAAGTATGATATGCACTTCCCAGGGTCATCAAACTGTTCTGCCCTTAGGATCCTCTTTTCTTACAATATGCAATAATATTTTTGTTTGAGACATCAAACAGGAAGAGAAACAGATTTTGCTCTAATTTGAACTGGTGAGAATACTAAGGCAGATGATCTGAAATGTACTCCAGGTTACAGAAAAAGTTTGCCTGAAGTGGTTTAATGAAACTGTTACACAAACTTTCTGAAATGACAGCCATGAAGTACCATTTAATAATAGGTATTAAATGTCCACAGAGATAGCGAAAGGAACTTATGAGTAATAGAGGATGCGTATGCAATAAAACATGCCCTGAGGACTTGCTAGGCCGACGTTTCCTCTGCAGTACGATTCAAGGAAAGGCCAAAAATGAACCTGTTTGTAGCACAGGGAAAAGAACCTTTTTTGTTTCAGGGAGTGCAGCCACAGGAGAGGTCACCTGCCCCTTAACATCACCAGACAAACCAATTTGCTACTCCCCAAAGACTCGTTTGTCTTTGTCACAAAATTAAGAGCTTCTGCCCAAAAGCAGCAAGCTTTGCAAAGTGGTTTCCTGTACCATAATCTCCAGATCATTGTAAGTGTGAAGAAGAGCTGTTCAGGGGATTGCTGGTACTCTCTGCAGACAAAGTATCACCACTGACTGATGCCAATTTCGAGGCAGTGGGGGTTGTGCAGCTCAGACCTCACAGGAAGGGACAGGAAACCAGCATAAAACACCATGTTTGGCTTTTCTTTCTTCTTCTTCTTCAGTGGAAATGCACATCCACGCCTGGAGAAGTCAACAAAGTGCAGTATAAAAGTGGCCTAAGCGCTCTGGCTGCCCTTGGTGGGCTCCAGAGCTGGGTCACAGCCTCTCCTGGTACAGTCCCCGCCGTGTGCGCCGAGGCGTCGCCGTGCCCCGGCTATTCGCGTGCAGAACTCCCATTGACATCACTGGGGACTTCCGCCATGGGCCAGAGGGCAATCGATGGCCCCAAGTGCTCCAAATGTCTTCCTGCTTTTGATTAAAAGAAATGCTCATCATGTTTCCTAGCACAGTTTTGTTTTCATAACGAGCATGGAGGCTTTTCCTGATTCCCTTTGATTTCAGTCTCCTTCCATCTTAAAGGCCATAACAGGATACTCTTGGTGCCTCAAGATCAGAATCTGACACAGGTTTTACCAGCCTGGGTCAGGCAAAGCTGAACACACACAGCAGTGCCAGGGCAGGTTATGCCACCTTGGCAGGGTTTGCCAACAGTATGGAATCATTCTGTGCCCCAAGCAATAGCTTTCCTTGCTTTTTTTTTTTTCCCTCTTTCCTTCCCATCACAACCCCAGCTACTGCCATTAGCTCCCACAACGTTTCCTCTCAATTTCTTCCTAAGGGGAGGTAAATGAACCTTCCCCACATAGCTGGTTGGCAGCACATCTGGCATGACTTAATTTCCCACCAGTAGTGTTTTGGGCCAGCTCCAATCAATTCTATGTTCAGAAAGCTCTAGATGCAAAAGGAACATCACAAATTGACCTATCTTGAAGACCACATCCAGGTTGCACAATCAGCTTCACTGGGATTTGGAATGGAAGATCTAATGGGGTTGACTATGTTTTTAAAATTATTGATTTGGGTTGTTGGTTTATTTTGTTTGGTTTTTTTTCTTCAGAGCTGCCTGTGAGGTTAGCAAAATGAAAGCTGGACAGCCAGAATATTTACATATGTTAAAGGTTACTTTAAAAATCAGTTTAGTGTATTTTTAAATTATACCTAGAATGAATGACTGTGTGTTGGGTTGACTGTGTTCCTTACAGTATCTCTCAGTTACAATCAACATGAAACCACAAAGAGCACTCATGAAATCACACAATCCATGAAGGTCATTTTCTATATTGTTAAAGAGCATAAATAGCAGCTTTTTTTGCTAAGCTGGTTGGCAGCCAGATAAAAACTTGATAAGAGACTTAGCACAAGTAATATTATGTCTGGTATCAGTAACCTGTCTAGGCTATTTATGGGGTTTGCACAAACAACTAAATTAGCCAACACTGAAATGCCAATTTCAAAAAAGGAGGAGAGGGTTTTTCTTTCCACAAGCTTCAGCTACTGTTCTTGGGTTTGTTTTGTTTTTAATAATCTGAGCTATGTAAGTCAGAGGACTTACACATACATTTGCAAGAAGAAAAGTCTCTGCAGGAAAATCTAAGCTCCTTGAAATCTCCAAAAGCTTATCCTCTGAAGTTCTTCCAAAATACCTACTTACACTTGGCTCATCGTTAAGATTCTTTTCAGGCTAAAAGAGGTGAAATATTTTCATCACATTCACATAACAGCCTTTTTTCCCTCATGCATGTGAAAAGGACCACAGTCTTTAGTAAAGAACAGACATACAGACTTCATTGAAGTTCATGGGCCAATTGCTACATTCCCTTTCCACTAAAGGGATTAAACCTCCTTAACTTTATTTATTCCCGATAAATTATTGGGGCTGTTCAGAAGTAATTCCAAAAGAATCTTGCACACCAAGAGTCATTCCAAGCCACACTTGCTCATCTACAAGACAGACATTTCCCACTGAACTAGGAGCCAAACAGTTAGTGTTGTGCCTGGTGAGAAAAAGGGAATTTTGCAATGGGACACATCTGACCTGTGTTAGACATCTGCTTTACCATGAGATGAATCATGTCCTAGGAAATGTGTCTGTTGAACTGGCTCATACGCCTAATTTCCTTAAAGAAAAACAATCCCATTTTGTATGTCTTATTCTAGAAGAAAGGCTGTTCCACTTTTGCCTCTTCTTACCTGTAAAATAACACTCTCCAAAAATAAAGTATGTCTAAACCTTGAAAGAAAATCTGAGACATAAAGTATCCCTCTCCTTTCTTGTTTTTATTTCTTTTACCTAGATTTATATGATTATTAATTTATATCTAGAGCACATTCTGACACAAAAAATTTCTAACACAATCGTACAACAATTTTGTGGCAAGATTGGTTTGTTTTCCTTTGAGACCAGTTATACTATGCTATCATTAACGTATGACTATGACACAAATAAAACACAGTTAAAAATCTTCAGGAAAAATAGTCATATTAGCCAGGAAATCCACGACAGAGCTATTACTACGTTTAGCAAGCAATCCCTAGAAAGGCTAACGGATATTAGGAATGGCCTTTCAGACGTATCCCTCCGTTGTGATGGCTCACCCTAGAAAGGTGTTTGTTTCAGTAGGAGCCATGAGCCTTAGTGAGGGAGAAGGACCATGGAGGGGTGAGTGCAGAGCATTGGGTGCTGCCAAAGTGCCTGCACAAGCCCCGCTCCACATGGTGTCCTGTGATAGGGAGCCCGCGAACACACAATGACAAAAGCGTGGCCATTATAGGCCATTGACGTCAGCAAGTCCTAGAGGTCTCTGTTTTGTAACAGGAACCTCATTAGAAACTAAAAATGTGTCCGCATATTTGATACAGCTGCAACATAGTTTAATTCCAACGAGTTTCCTCTTCTTAGCAGAAGCGCTATCATAGCACTGACTGCGATGGTGTAAGCCAAAGCTGTACTGCTCACATGTTAAAACTGTGCCAAAAGCAAAGACAAAAAAAAAGGCACAGGGGAGGAAGAGTTTCCCAGGCTTTAGCAGGTTCTTTTATCAGTGCATTATTTGTAAACAAGAAGAAAAAGGAAAAAGAAGAAAATTTTCCCTTTCTGTTAGTTCTCAGGGTGATTTGTCTTACAGCTTTTTTCACCTGTTTAATTATTTTGATACTTCTGATCTAAAGAGACCCTTTTGCAGAACTCTTTGGATACCCTCCATGTTCTGCAACAATAGTATCTTTAGGATTACAGGAGTCAATCCATTCAAGCTAAATCTTAAATGCATGTCAGTTCTGGGTCTGGATCCAGCTATCTGTCAGCTGGAGGACCTCCCAGGGAGATGCCCAGGAAGTTCTAAAACACTCAGAACCTGCAGCATACAACTTTAGTGTTTGAAAACAAGCTCAGAATCCCAGACATTTTGGGATTTCAAAGGCTTACATTTTGAACAATTCCCTAATGATAAAGCCCTTCATTTTGTACTGCTGAGCCCAAGACACACATCAAACCAAATACATACAACTACTGGGCATGTTTGACACTTTAGGCATTTCTGAGAACAAGTACTCTCAGGACCTGTACCTTTAATTATACACCTCTGATTTGCCTCATGTGGCTTAAATCATCTCAAAGCAAGAAATTTATTCTAAGCTTGTTCTCCAGAGTTCTTGAAAAGTCAGTGACGAAAAGTACATACCAAAAGCTCCTTTTGTTCTCTGTTAAGTATAGAAAGAGAATAGGCAACTAACCCAGCCTAGAGGTCTGATTTTAAGATGTCTCTTATTCTGCAAGGAAAAGTAAGTGACCAGAAGACACATACACTGTGAGATTATGAGAAAAGGCAAGGACAGGGAAAACACTGACTAAGAAACGGGCTACCACCCTAGAGCCAATTACAGTTTTACTTTGAGAAAAATTCCGTTCTCTGTTGCACCAGAATTAAGATTTTACTCTTGTGTATTACTAGCTGAAAGTGGTCTTCATTACAGACAATAGCAACACTTCAACTTGAATCACAGTTGGCTTAAATTCATGCAAAAAATCTAACTTTAATATATCAATGTAATTGAACTTACAGGCTTTTCCTCTGTCATACCATGGGAGCAATTGTTCAAAGACAAGAAATTATGTGTTGAGAATTAAGAGTACCACACATTTTTGAAGACAGTGAATGAGTTCCAGCAATCGAAAAGTGCCTTGGAAATATTGGGACAAAGCAGACAGAAAGAAAAGCCCTTAGTACTGTCCTCAGGGAAATTTACATAGGATTCAGAACAGCCTGCTGATAATTTGGTGTTTCTTAAATGTCTTTATTCCATCATTATCTCTTTTCAAGCAGAAAATTCCCCATGCCTCACTGCAATGTATGCAGTGAGCGTTCATTGCAAATCTTTCCTCTTTACTCTTAGGCTTCAGTTCCCTTACAAAACAAAGCTCTGAGCTGTTTTGGGTCCGAGACAATGGAGAAATCGGCAAAGAGGCTGTGCTTTAATTTCAGATTTTTCCTGTGGCTCATGGGGGAAGTCAGGCCATCAGTTTTCTTGAGGCAAAGATGAAGACTCTTAAGAGAATTAATTTCACTCACTTAATGTCTCAATTCCTGAACTGTGTGGGGTCAAGAGTTGCCAAGACACTCTGCGCACTCACTCCCCTCTGCAACTCAGTAGTGACCTCTCCAGCTGAAAGAAGGGTGGTGTCAGGACTAGCTCCTCCAAGGCAAGTCACCAGCCTGCCTCTGCTTGACCCCCAAAAGCAGGACTTCAGAAATGCTTCAAGTCATCCTGAGGCCTGTGGGACTTGCAGTCTCCTTCTCATTGCCTTGTGTCTTGTTTCTGTCTATACCAGATCATTTTCTGCTGTAGCATACATCCATCACTGAACCAAAGGAATTACTGGGTTTATTGTGGTCTGGTCTTTGGGCTTTTCTTTTTTTTTTTTTTTCCACATCCAGTTCATATTCAGTATCACTCCAATTACGGAAATGAAGAACATTTTTAAAACAATAAGTGATGACTTCCTGTACAAACAATATCAACTTTCCTGATTCGGATTCTGTGTTTGTAAATAGCAACTATTTGTTCTCATTTGCAGCATGCTAAGACATGGGAAACAGGCACCTTGGTGATCCACATGGAGCTAATATGGGAAATGGACTGACACAACGTCCTGTCACAGGAAACAATACAAAACTAGGAGGGACCTATATTTCACAAATGTTCATTTCCTAAACACCCACAAATTAATGCAAAGTAAAACTAAACTCAGGAAAGAGAATCTTCATAGAAGATTTTGTTACCCCCATCTCAACCCCTCTTGAGCTAGGTAATTGAATTTCATGCATGTTCACAGAAACAGTGACTTTAAGTCACTGTGATATTAAGAGATAGGTAGAAAAGAGATAATGAGATAGCATAGAGAAAGAAAATACTTTTTCTAATGCTGCACTTATCAGAAAGGGTGAGTTTTGATACTCAGCATCTTGTTTCCTTCTAACTTTCTCAACAATTCTTCCTGAAACTGTAAAGTTTTGGAAGACTAATAGGCCTTTCTCCACCTTAGGGCAGAGACACAATTAACACTTAAATGTTAAGAAATAGGTTTTCAATCAAAATGATTTTCAAATTCAGAAAATTAACATGTCAGAGAGGTTTAAGTTTGCTACAGGTTTGCTCTTTAAACGTTTTACTACTTTTTTGGCAATGAAGGTGGAAGGAGTTATAAAATCTAGCCACCTCTTCAACAGTGACATCAAGATTTACGACTGCTTGTCCTTGAAAGACCAACAAAACCCAGACACTTAGGCAGCCTTCTTTAAATGATTGGATGGAAGGACAGAGGTTGGCGTGGGACTGTCCTAAAACAATTTCTACAATTTCTACAATGATACATTTCTCTCCCATCACCATGTGAATTCTGCAGATAACCTCGGTTTACCATCATCCAATTGAAGGTCCCTTTTAGATGCAGGCAAATTGGGAAGCAATGAAGAGTTAGAAGGCTGGTTGTATCTCTCATTTGTAAAAATTTAGGATTCAGAAAAATTAACTCTTCAAACAGGTAAGAGACCAAGAGAATGCAAAGGCACCTCTTGTATCATAAAGTCCTTCTCATGTGGTGAATGAAGAGGATTGTGAATAGGTCTCAGATAAGGATGACATCCAAGGTGGGAGGCTCAAGAAGGTCCCACGATGGGAAACTTGCAAAAGGCATCCAAGGAAACTGTACGTTTTCCTAGGCTGCAGGCAGTTGGTCACTAAATGAATATCCTATTTTGGCTCTTCTTCCATGGAGGCATCTGTTGTTGGATTTACAGGGAATTATATGAAAAAGCTGGGTGATGAAAACACTCTGCAGAATACTTAAGATGAAGGAAAGCAGGATGAACAGCATGAAATAGCCAATAGTGCTCAATAAAGCAACACACGGTAATGGGGAGAGCTATCTTATTTGCTACCAGTGTAGTGAGAGGTCCACTTCATTCTGCTTTTTCACAGTGCCAGTCTCACTCTTCATGTCACAAAATGAAAACAAAGGCTAATTCACTCTGATGTGAACTCATTAGATGCAGCAGACCCAGAATTTGGAAAACTTCCAGTTGCATGTTCTCTGTAATATGGGCTTTCAAAATCTGTGAGTCCTGAAATACTACAGTAATCTATTAATTTTACTCTGTAAAAATAAGGAAAAACTAAAGTATTAATTAAATCCCTAAAGTGTCTGTAATTTCTTGTTTTATTGTTGTGTCTATTGAATTCAACTCTTCTCAGAAGTGTCTGATTAATACCCTGGAAAGAGACAGGATCAGAAAGAAATTTCTTTTATAGTCTAACTGACCTAATTCCAGCACTTCCCATACATTACACAATACTTATTTGCTGAACACAACTCTGTGTTTAATTTGATACCATCTATTCTAGATATTTTCAATCCGTGTGACATGGACTACAGAGGACATTTTTGAATATGACTTCACATGCAAAGAGTAATTTTCTGCAGCATGAGGCAAGTCAGTGATCTGGACAGACAGCTTTAGCATCCTTCAGCTGCCCAGAAATCACACCACATTCAGCCATGTAGGATATGGTTTCTGATACCCATTTCACATATTCAGTTGCAGTCCACTTTCATCTGGACACCTGTTTACTCTAGCCAAGTGGTTGGATTGGGTTTTTTCCTGCTTCACTTTTTTTCTGACAGATAAAGGACTACCTTTTATATTTACAAAAAACCCCAAAAAACAACAACAAAAAAACCCAAACAAAACCTGAGAAAGCAAATTTTATACATTAATGAGTAAATTAACATTTTGCAAGGCTGAAAATGTCATTCAAAAACTCAGCCACAGCTGAACTGCCTTACTTTTCCACTTTGCTGTATTGAAGAGCATGTGCCAAGAAGTGTTAAAAAAACTTAATCTTACCGTTAATAAATACATAGACTGTAGATTCCTTCTTCTTTTTTGCTGGACTTGTTGGGTATTTGCAGCTATAATTTCCAGTGTCACTTGCTTGAGTTCTGCTCAAGGTCAGACTGCTGCAGGACTGCTTCCCATTCCTTCCACAGGCATATTTAATTACTTTCAGCCTTTCGCTATCCTTGCTAAGAGTTTCAGGCAAAGACCATGAATGAACCATTTCCCCCCTGCAAACACAGATAAGGAAGCAGAAACAATTATGTTGGGCTGCAATTATATAGCTCCAGTTCCCAAGCTTTCTTTTTTATTATATCAGGCTATTTATGGGGTTCTCTTTTATCTTGTTTTCCAAAAACAACAACAGAAACAACAAAGAACTATTAAACAATTGCCATTGAAGTTCACTCCCCACCTTTCCCCACTAAATAAGGTTTAATTTTTTTTTCTAATTTCAGTTACAGAAAAAAAGAAAGTGTCAGGTGTATGAAGTCCCTGCCAAATTATCATAATCCAACTAAGTTGGTTACCTGCAGGTGAGGTTTAAAGTCTGGCCAGCTTGAACAACGTGCTGTATGCCATTTATACTCAGCTCAGGAACTTTTAGTTTTGATCCTGAACTAGATCCTAAAAAAACAAAGAAAAAAACAAAACATTAGCAAAGACAAGTAATTCTGCTTCCAGCCCACTCACATTCATGCTGTTATACTGAAAAGAAAAGAAAACTCTCTCACCACACATACTCTCTTCCTTTGAGCAAAGTCCTGTTGCCCTGACTCAGGACTCAAACAACCTTCCAGCAGCATTACTCAGGAAAGAAAATAGAATTGAAAGCTATCAGTCAATGACTTTGTTCTCAAATTCTTCACTGAATATACCATGAAGAAACTTGAGGACTTTGTGGCTCCACATCTAACTGAGGAAGTGTGCCCTCAAACACCACTGGCTGCATTTCCTCAGGAAACACGGTCATGGCAGCCCCTTCAATGGGAAAGGTAAAAGTCAGCCACTCCCATGGCAGGAGCCACGTACTGACTTCTAAGAAACCGAAATCCCACTCAAACCACTTGCTATAAAGCTGGAACTGACGTGGAAGGAGTGAAAGGGCATTAAGGATCTTCCCTTTCTGACTGAAAGTCACAGCACTGTTACCTATGGTCCCTCGCCAGCTGTGGGCTTCCTGTCAATGAAGTAATGTCAAAGGGCAGAGCTTCAAAGTAAATTTTGAGGACAAGATCAAGACACCTTCCAGACCAAATTTGCTGCTTATTTGAGAAAGCAAGCATGTTGTTGTGGACAGACCATTCTTGTATGGGCGAAACCCTTGGTGTCAGCATAACACAAGGTGGCTTAGGACACTTGAAAACATCCAGGTGGGTTTTACAAATGCTGCATGTAGGCATTTTTAATAAGACCATGAAAAAGCCCCATGGTCAGAAAACCAGAAGAACATGAGATCTTCCCTCTCATCAAGTCAGGAGGTGCTGGCTGGAAAGACATCATGATTTATCTTTGCCCTATAATAGGGTATGGCCACAAAAGCTTTCATGGCAAGCTGACAGAAGAGCATGCCTTAGGGAAGAAGCAATGCTTGATCCATCCCATTGCCCTTGCACTGACAGCAAAATGTTTCAGAAGCTGGGAACATAGCATAAAAATATTTTGAAACAGTTAAAAGTTGAAAACCAGTTGTAATCAAATCAGGACTCAAGCGTAATTTGTAAAGATTTCAGCATTGAGAGACAGCAACAGCAACTACCCCAAACCACTGCCCTCCAAGAGAAAGTATTACTTTGTCAACATATGGGAGAAACTGCATCTCATAGTCAAGGCTAAGGCAGATTTTTCTTCTAAAACTCAGTCAAGTACAGTCTTAGTTTAGTTATTTTAAGTCCTTCCAAGAGGTCCCTGCCACAGCCAAGAATGAACAGCTGTATGCACCAAACATAGTAGAAATACATGAACCTTACTTGGGGCTGCGAATCACCCATCAGAAACACCTCCCTCTTTTGTTGACTAGAGAAGGACCTTTGGACACCAGTTCCTGCTGAGTGAGATTGGTGACTAAAATTCAGATGTATAAACATGTCAAAGTCAATGGCTGCTCCAAATTCAGGAGCTTTCTTTTTAGCCCTGTATATCTTATTTAAGATGTGGTTCCAGTAGTTCTCTTATATATTCTATCATCTGTGCCAATTCAAAACAAGATTTAAAGGGTACATTTCAACATAGATGTAACAAAATTATAGATCACTTGCACAAGCTGCAAGCAAGGGCATAACAACTTTTTAGAATAAAGAGGTCTTCTGGACTGCACCACAAATAACACCATAGATTTGAATGGTGAGACTGTACATTTACACAGACTTCCCCTGAGATTTGTCTAGACAAACATATTTCTAACTAGAAATTAATATATTCTGCCAGCTGATAAGAGGGAAGAAAAATAATCAGCAAATTCTTGAAGAAGTAATAATTATTATGTGATATGCATTGCAAACATACATTTTTCACATCTGTCCTTTAGGGATCTCAGCTCTCAAGGGCTGGTTCCCCCAAAGTGTACTCTGTGCTTTTATGGGATAGTCTCCCACAGATGCTTACAGTCTATGAGTCTTCTCATTCACCATTCTGAAACAATGCCTCTGAGGCTGATCACTGAGAAATGAGATAAGATGTTAAAACAGCCTTGGCAGCTTCTTGGAGAGCAACCCAGGCACTCTGGTTGAGAGGGTTTGTCAACATCCTCCAGCTAAACAATCTGATGGTTTTGTGAAACTCCCACATTCCCTCATTTCATTTGCATTCCTCTTGTCATCCCAGAATTGAAGGGTCAGATGCTCTCCCAAGAAGGCAGAGTTTATATCCAGCTTTATGAATCTTGATTTTTACTTCAGGGGAAACTTGACCTCAGCGTTCCCTGAACTGCTCCTTATTTGAGGCTCTGGAAAAGCTGAAAGCATGCAACAGTGTTTACAAGCAGTTCAATGTGTATGAAAAAAGCATCAGTGATGGCCTGCCAGAGGAAACCATTGGGATCAAAGCCCAGCTGCTAGAGCTCCAACACTCAACCGAGTTGCTAGAGAGCAACATGTAGGTTTCTTCCTGCGTAAAACTGGTGGGAAAGTGGAAAAATCCATGTGAGTGACAGGTGTTGACAGCAAGACAGGAGAGCGAGTCTGCGGTGCCTGGTCACGCCTGCGGTGCTGAGCGCTTGGCTTTGCTCAGCACTGGCACTGCACCACAGCCAGGAGAAAAACCAGCCCTGCAGCACCGTGCCCGTATCTGACCCATGCTGAGACCAGGAGAGCAGCCCTAGGAACGTGGGCTGCTGCTGCTGTCAAAGTCCGCCAAAGATGATGAGCAAGAAACCACCATAAATGTTACAAGGTTTTTCTCTTCATAACTTTACAGTGATATAAACAAAGACGCGAAAACCTTAAGATCTATCTTAAATGTAGCATACAAAACAAAGCTGCCTGGAAGCCTGTATGACAGATCTGCCACAGAGTTATTAAAATCAAAGAAGAAACATAACAAAACCACCTACCTTTTCACCCCATCCTGTAGGCAAAAAGGAAACCCAAATATACTGGATACATACTCAAGCTTTTGCCCTTTTACACATTTTACATATATCTAAAAGACAGCACAGTATTTACAAATATTGTGTGTGGGATCTTCAAGAGTGCTTAGTGTGTGTCTAACTCTGCTCCCATTGACACAAGCCAGCATCTCATCATTGATTTCAACTACATTTTAGACACTTATCTCCAGTAGTTAATGGTATTAACATTCAAGACTTAATGTCAGTGTATCTGGCAACAGATATTTGGTTATATAGTCATTTATTTAGTTTTTCACTGACAAAAAGCTGAGGTCTTATTTCAAGCCAATATTGTTGCTTTTACAAGTATGGGAGACAATGCTTTTACCAGCAAGATGCCATGTCTTGAAGAAAAATAGCTTTATTTGACATCCTATCTATTCATGGGTCATTAGCTTCCTTACGTTTTTAAATGCTTCAAAACTGATGCAGAGTGCAAATGCAATAGAGTTTGACGTGTTTACCAGGAAAGAAAAAGGAAGGAGAATAGCAGGGAAATTCCTACTGTCAATATTTAGAAGCAGATTATGCCTTCTATGTACCTTCTGCGGGCATTTTACTTGACACTGTCTTTTCTGAAGGGTCATGGCTCAACAGGACACATTCGCTTATCATTGTGCCTGTCACTAAGCGACCATCAGCAGCCTACCCTCACACTGACCTACATTGAGGGGTGCAACTTCTTTTCATGTGACAACAAGAGAACTAATTAATCCTGATAACTGAGGAATCTCCTCCCGTGGGGAAAGGGGTGATTTTTTCGGACGCATTTTATTGGTTATGGAAGGCTTATTAGATACATGTAAAAGTCAGGCAAAGGGGTTGCTTAATTAATGAGCAAACATTGATTTAGATTGCAAAAGTTAGCCATTCTAAGTAAGGGGAGGATAAAAATTTCTTTTACGAAAGCAGAGAACAATCGGTGATTTGCAAGAGGAAGAAAAAGAAAGCTTCTGCCCAGTTTCTGCCCAGCAAAAGAAAGCTGATCTTCTTCTGAATTAAATAAATAAATAAATTAAATTATCTGATAACCAAAAAACCCTCTGATCACAAGTCATGAAAAAAGATAAAATAAATGAACATGCATATGTTTTTCCAATATGTTATATGTCCAGTTCTACAAACAAATGAGTAACCATAAATGCTCTTAAAAATGATAGATTTATTGAACTCAAAATTGGGACCAAGATCTGAGTTATTATTGCCTTTCCAATTTTCCCAGTTTCTACTTCTAAATTTCTTTTCAAACACAGAGAATTTCTGCTACCTTTGACTAAAGAAAGGAAATCCAAAAGCTAGCTCTAAGACTTAGTTAAAAATTACAGTATTAAAATTTATTATAAATCTCTTTGAAATTAAAAGGTTTGATGACTTTCTAACATTTTTTCTGTAATCTGGGGCTGTGACTGTCTTCCAGCCACTCCTATGATACTTAATATGTTGACTAATCTTTTTTTCACCTGCACAATGAGAGGTTAAGGAGAATGATCAGTTTATCTTTGCAACTTCAGTGTGTACAAAGAATCTGACCTTCTGGGTTTAACGTGCCATCTGTGAGCAATAAAGTTATCCATCATGAAGTAATTGTTTCAGTCGCTGTTGGATTTGCACATGTTTTACCCCTTGTGAAATATAACTGAGCCTTTGAGGGTTTTACCATCAAATATCATTTCCTCCTGATTTGAACATTCAGCAAAAATATACTTTGCAGAGGACACTCCTGCGCTGGAAAAAGAGGGCAGGTTATTTCTTAATGGGATCTCCACCTTTCTGTGCTGCTTAAAGCATCGGTCATTCCGTTCAGATGCAGCCCAGGACTTTACTCTTGCTTATGAGCACTTCTCTATGAGTCATTCCACTGAAGGGAATGGGAATGCCCACATGTGTACAACTAATAAGCAATTGCAGAATCCTGACGAAATGTAAAGGAACATGACAGTACCCAGTGGGTCGAGCTTCAGTCCATCTCCAGTGAAAATGAGCTGACTCTGATCTGCAGCAGCACCTTAAACAGAACGTGGCCACTAGCTAGCCTCAAATGGAGCATATGGCTTTACCACATTTTGTAAGGAAACCTGGGATATCAGTAGTTTTCTTTCAGAGCTATTCTTGACAATCTATTGTACTACTGTCTCTTTAAAAGGTTCTTCAATCCATTCTGTAAGTAAATATAACTATTTTTTTGGTCAACCGGTTGTATCTATCCATAATAATCGCAGTTACATCATTACACCAATTCACTCTATTAAAGAAGAAAGAGGTACATAAAGAGAAAAAAACTCATGGTCAACTCTTAAGAGCCACCTAAAGTTTCAATTTACATCTATCTGACCATATGAAGAAGTCTTGACCAACAGATTCTTCTGGTTTAATGAACACTGAGATTCACTTCAGCATTAATACTGGCATTTATAAAGACAGGAGAACTTTTAGGGAGAGTTATCTTAAAATCTGCCTGGTGAATGGAAAAGAAAGTTTTGTTTTTCTGTTTGATGCGTAACTGTCTGGCTTGGTCCTGCCACAGGACTAGAGGAAGAAGGGAGCACCCTGGATAACAAAGCTTTCTACTTCTATGAGTGCTAGTGGCCAGGGAGAACTGCTGCTGCAACGAGACACTCTTCTATCCCCATGGCATCAATAGCCCCCATCTCATCTGTCACCTGGGTTTCTGATGCTCAGCTACATGCAAAGAAGGCAGCACAGCCTGGTTCCTGCTCCCAGGGGTAAAAGCACCCTCTCCATTGTCTGTACTTAGAAACAGTCTGCAGGAAAGACCTACAGTGCCAAACCATGAGCCCTGAGACTCAAAGTGGTATCTCCAGGTCTTTCAGATGCCATCTAAGTCCCCATTCAAAAGGAAACCTCACAGTCATCTAATTTCACAGCACTTCTCTGAAGTAAATCCAAACTTCACACCTGAAGCCTGCAGAAAAGAAACTAGGGCAGCTGAACTGTGAGAGAGCAAAGAGGTGTGACTTTGTCCCAGGCTGACACTGACAGTGGTCCAGATGAGCAAGCTCATTACCTGAAGCAGCAAAATGTAACCATTATTTCTACTGAAGCAGAACTTTGTAGGTCAATTAAGAGCCATGGGGATTTACAAGTGTTAGCAGATACAGGTCCCTGGACTCAGAGGTGTTTTTGTACTTGTTTCCTGATGGTTGCTGTGCAAAGAGAGGCACCATGTGTGCTGGTACCTCACTGGCAGACAGGAGCACCCTCAGAGTAGAAGCAACAGCTTGAGCAGTATCACTCCTTAAAAGAGCCATCACTTGCACATATCTCTGTGGTGACTGAAACTTTCTTCTCTTTTGCATTCAAGACCAAGAAAACTATTGGATGCTATTTATTTACTTAGTACACGTAGCAGCACAAAAACTATCAATTCGTTGGTTCATCCCTTTCAGGTCCAAAAGAGGTATTCCATTCATCTAGTGTGACGTTTTGCAACACATGCCAAGTGATTTCTGGATCAGATGCTTTAGTTTGATCAATCTCAGTTACAGTTTAAGAATTTAAAGTACCATTAGGACATAATAGCCAGCCAAAAAAAAAAAACAACATAGGTTAGTGGTTGGCAAAGTTGAGCTGCTCTCTGATTCACACCATAGTAAAGTCTAAACAGCATAAGGTTGGTAAGAGTAGATTAAATGAGTTCTGGGCAGGCTAAAAGCCTTGACCATGACTCTATGCCGTGGAACTAAAATAAGTCAGTAGAGAAAATGGATGTGCAACTGCCCAAAACAGGCCTTCACAGGCATAGAAAGGTATTTGAACAAGTGTGTCCCTTCCTTTTTAGTTCTAGATCTCAGAGCAAGTTATAATTTATTCACTGTCTGTATGCATTTACTGTTCCTAGATGAGTATACACACTGATGTAAGATTAAATGTCATAGACCCAAAGCAAAACACTCAGTTGCTAAAAAAAAATGCAATAGTTCTGATAATACTTTGTTAACACTTCTGAACAGACACACTATCACGTCAATATGGCCAATAGCTGCAAATGTAAACAAATACAGATTTCCCCAATAACTGCCAAATATTTTGCCAGTATTTGCCCTAGCTAGGTCAGGTTGGTTTTATAGAAGCTTGTGGTAAAGCCTTCCTAATAAAGAGCAGGGAAGGGTTGTTCATTCAGAAGTTTAGATGCAGAAATTAAACAAACTGAAACCTCAGGTGGTTATTTGACATAAATCTAACTCCGTTTACTACCAATTGAAATTATTGACATTTCCTATCTTAGCTGAGCAACCAAGGCCATGAAGTTCCGTGTTCTGTGCCCCACAAGACCCGCTTGAAGGCACTTGCTTCACCAGCTCATCAGAAGTTTGAGCCCTGTTTGCCCTAAACTCACCAGGTAACTTCCATGCATGAGCACAAGCATTTTATACAATGCCAATGAAAAATAAATTTCAATATTTAACAGCCAGAGATCTGAGAGAAACAATCTTGGTTTCCTGTGGTATCCATCAAATTTTAATATCTCTAGAAATATAGGATCTGAAATGAGCATTCTGGCCAGTATCTAGCCTGATGAAGGTGCTCATTTTATCAGCTATATAAGGAGGATGTCTTTACAGAGAAGAAATAAAACCAGCCACAACCACAAACTTTTTCTTTCCCATTGAGCACATGGAATTGAAAATGGATATCCAAATGCACAGTCTGACACCTCCGTTATGAACCCTCATAGGACCACTTTGGCAAACCACTCCCAGAAGGCAAAACACACATATATATGTGATGTGCATGGAGAAAAGAAAAGAAATACCACAGCTGAGTCCTCCTTAGTCTGGTCTTCACTCCAACAGAGTAAATACCCAACTTAAAAACAAAACAGGTCAACTGAGGCTGGTAATACCAGAGCTAGGCTATAGAAACACTTCCACAGCCACATTCAGCACAAATCCATGTGGCTGTCACACCCTTCCACCTTGATGTGCCTGTCCTGGCCCCTGCATGGAGATCCTGCTCAGGCCATTCAGAGGAGAAGTGGTTCTGCCCAGCCAAAGGGAGTCCATGTGATCAGCCAGTGGCACTCACCCAGGAGTGTCATTTCATGCTTCCACACACGATTCAGCCTGTGCTGCTCACACAGTGTAGAGAGCCCCATCCAGACTATCCCTGTGAGTCATCAGATCTACCTACTGACGTGTGTCAGCAGCCACAGTGCCTCTACTCTAATTCCAACCTGACAGCTCCTAGCACATAATCATCAGTTCAATATTCTTCAGAAATTTTATCCCATTAATAAGTGAGTAGAAAAGTTTCAATATAGTATAAAGAGAAAGCAAGTACACTAAAATCGACACAAAACCAATTTAGAATTCCTAGGAATTTAGAGTAAAGGTGCACATTTTCTCAGCCAAACTAAATTTCTTAACCAGTTTGATACTTAAAATTTGTAACAGATTACCTGGCAAATGAAGCAATATAATAGGATTGAATTGGAAGACTTTCACAAAGACAGACAAACTGCCTACCTGCCAGTAATCTACCTGCTCAGCCAGCAACAAGGCCTGTCAAACCCATCTGGGGCAGTAGTAATCACTAAGCTGTAAGCACAGAAACAAATTAGGAACTACGTAAAAGAAAATGTAAAGCAAATTTGAAGGAATTAAACTCTGCTGAAGGCTGCTGGTTTTTATTTCTAAAGCTCCATCTTTACAGCTCAACTGTCCTGAAATGCTCCAAGACAAAAAGAAAAGCCAGGAAACTGACTTTCCATCCACCCCACTTAAACCTCTGAAGCAGAGCTATAAATAAAATGCCTGGGTTCAAACCAACAGCAAGTTAAATAATGCAGCACGACAATTTAAAACAGAGAGGTGAGAAGAACTGGATCAGTCTGTACAGAGAAGTCCCTTGCAATGGCTTAGGAGCAAAACCCACTTTGCTGTTAAATGACATCTAAAGCACCAAGTCTAAGGAGGTAGATGCACATCCAGAAATCTTCTGCCAAGATTGCCTATGGCTCAATTACATTGGGAAATGATAATCATTAATGCTATAAAATAGATTAGGATGATTGTCAATTGCAGAACTGCATGAGACAAAGAAAGGTGCCCCAAACACTTTCAGCACAACAGAATAAGAAAGTTCTCTGTATTATACAGTTTAATGTGATTTATTGCTACCATGTAATATCCACTTGCATAAGTATAGACAACAACTAAATTTTAGTTTCCTTGAACCTCAATCCCATGGTTTCTTATGAAATAATACTGGATTTTAGATTATACTACTACAAAAAAATTTCCCCTCTTGAGAATTTTATCAGATAACTGCTTCCTGCAAGGTTTCTTGAACCTTTCCTGAAGATCAGATGCTGGACACCACTAAAGATGTTACATGAAGCTAAAAAAGCCCTTGTCTGATCCAGGATGGCAACTCTCACGCTTCTGTTAACATTAGTCTATGGTGATCCTGATGAGAGGTTTTTCCATAGAGGAATGACAATGGGAACAAAAGGAGTGAATTCCTTCACTCTGTGTCAAGGAAGAATCCCACAGGAAGGACGCTTAAGTGAGCTATGTGAAATTGTGAAATTCCTCTCATGAAATGCCCTCACACTCATCCCTTGTCGCTCCCTGCGCACTAAGCAGGGGGTCTGTTCCCAGAGCATAGGCTTCCTGAGAGAACATCTGAGGAGCAGAGACATCTGCTCACAGGTCCCTGGCTCTCAAGGACCACTGTGCCCTGCCTGCTCCAGCCGCCTTCAGGCATGGAGTGAAAATAATGGCACCACATTGCCACAGCATCTTCAATCCACTGAAATCCTAGAAGCAGCTGCCTTCTAGCCCCTTGCCCATCCTTCAGCTGCTCCAACAGCAAGAGAACCCTGTTTCAAGGGCATAGCTCCAGAAGAAGGAGTTGTGTTGCACAAGTGCTTAGTGTCACATACCAATGACTGATGGAAAAGCAGCCCCACCACCCAGAAAAGTCATGCCAAGAGAAATAGGTGTCAACAACATCACACTGAATCATGCTCTAAATATTTTACAGGGCTAACTTAACATTGTGGATATGAATTTCTGTAATGAAAAATCAACTGTGATTTGAGGGAAAAACAACAAAGAGAGTAAAACAAGCTCACCAAGAGCATGAACCTTTTGCTTCAGCAGTAACATAAGACAAACCAAAGTCTGAGAAAGATGATTAGTGAATATATTAACCATTGCATGAATATCTATAATGGTCTTGAATACACCGATGCGCCACAAGCTAAATCATACTACTCTTCATCTTTAGTTTGGCACATCTCCACCCACTGTGCTACACAAACAAAAAAGAAAGAAAAAAGCACACATGACTTAATGCAGAAGAAACAGTCATCCACATTCCCTGTCCAAATTTCTCCATACATTTCAATTGCTCAAGACTTAAGTTTCAGAGAAAAGTACTTCTGAGATCTATAGTTTTAAACCTCTTTGCCCTCACTGTTGATTTCTCAATCTGTTAGCACTTCGTTTAGTTCCATCATGAGTTCTTTCTGCTGATATTATGCCACAGCTGGCTTTGGAGAGAGCATTAATGACTTTTTCACTTTTCCAACTCCTCCTTGCAGCATAGTTCTTTCTTTTAAGCATCAGGATTTATGCAGTACTGATCTCCAACTGTAGGGGAATGAAACTGAACTTCTGCATCTCAGTAAGAGAAAAGTGTGTGGGCACCTTCCTGACAATCACTGGACCAATTTTAGGATAAGCAGTTTGCAATGATGCCTCGAGAAGTCAGACCATTCCCAGCTGAGGATGTTTGGGAAAGGTTGCTTCCCAGTTGCAGTAAGGATGCATCGCAAGGGCAGAGAGAGAAGAGCCTGGTTCTGTCTGTGAGTAGAATTGATGCTCAAATAGATACAGAAATGTTTCTCTACATTCTCACTAATACTGGTAGAGGGGAAAAAAGAGACTACTGGAGGCAGACATGAGATCCAAAGATGAGGAATGTTGTTGGAGGGAGTGGTTTGCTTCTTGAAGGTCTCACACCAACAGGAGAGGAGAGACCTCTCTCCAAGAGCAGAGGCGACTGTGATTGGCATTTCATGCAAAACCTATTCTTGCCGCAATTTTGCTTTCTATTCCTCCTGGGCCTGCAGCAGGAAGTCCCAAACCCTGACTCTTGGGAATTCAAAGGAACAATTTTGCTGCTGAAGTCCCACCACAGCCTCTCTGGACACAGACTTCTGAAACACTGAAGCTTAACCCTCATCTGTCAAGCTTCTTCCTTTCCCAATCTCAGTCAGACATGAAAACTAGCAAACTGACAAACAGTGTGCTGGAAGTTTCCAAACCACATTAAAGTGTTAGGACTTATCAACTGTCCTGCAAATCTGGACAATTTCCTTTTGTCCTATACACCCACACAGTGTGAAAGGCTACTGGCCTCGGTCTTTGAAGCATCTGACAAAAAATAGACATCTTGTTTGTTATTGTTTGGATGTAAAAAAAAAATCCCAACACCACCAAAAAACCTCTCAAATATCCTCCAAGGCAAATTTTTAGGGTTCTAAATATACTGGGTGCTTCTGGGTATGAAGATCTTTACTACAGCCCAGGCCAAGTCCTGATTTCATCCAACACAAACTGTAAATCTAGAAGATGCTAGCCCAGCCCAAAGGAGTTGCTCCAGATTTACATGAGCTGTAGGAGGATGAAATCTAGCTTTGTGTGGAGCACATGGGCAAAACACCTGTCTGGTAAAACACCAGTTAGCTGGGTAAGTGATTTTCTTTAGCTATGTCAGAAAGTTTGATGCTTTAACTTCATACACACATTTTTAAAAAAATCTCTATTATATAGCAGTGCCTAACTCTTCTCCTACATGTGAATACAGTTTGGAATTTTTTAGGGAGCCCCATTTCTATGAAGGTCCAAAAGAAGTGGGAAAGCCACTTTTTCTCAACTTAGTTAATAACTCCAGCCCTAATCCCAAATTGGACCATTCTGTCTGTGTCATTGCTTTAGTAAGTGCTCAAATCAAAATGAAACCTTAACATATTAACTTCCATCTGAACAGCACTTTCAAAGAAGTCAGGTTATTGCAAGAAATTAATAATCAGCACTGATTAGATTTAACCTGGAATTTCTTCCTTTATTTTTTCCAGCTGGCCATGAAATTGAAATGTCCACTGGGGATTCTGATGTTCTAGTTCCAACTGAAATTACTCAGATCACATAGTGCTGATCACAGATAAGACTGTAATAGAGTCTATTTACCTTCTGGCTGCAAATTGTGAGGTATCACTTCTGTGTGACAACACAGAAAGACAGATGGAAATAAAGCTAACCCATCAGTTTATGTTCCTGGAAACATGGCACATAAGCCTTGATCCAGGCTGCAGAGTCTGATGTTTTCAGACTCTGGTTTTTTAAACACAGTCCTTCACAATCTCAAATGCTAGTGATTAAATAGTGATTAAAAATTATAGTAATACAAAGTTGAGGATTGGGATTCCGAACTTAATACAGCAACCACATATTCATGTTGATCATTATGTGTACAGTCATTAGCAAGCATATGCAATGCAATTTGTGGAATAAATAATTATAAGATATAAAGAAAACATGTGTGAGTACTATGCAGAACCCAGAAGAAAAAGTATTGCTCTTTCCCAAGTTAACCAAAATATGAGTGTGCATAAGAGACCTGAAGTGCTCAACACTCACATGTCAAATGAATTCAATTTCCTTAATCTCATTTTTCAAACGGGTCTCTCAAAGCTTGTAGGGTGCATGTTGGGGGAATTTTAAATTATTAAGTAGACTTGTATGAACTGAAAAGTCTCCCTCTGTCTTCTCCTTGTGGAGGTCTTTATAGGTCCTTCCTGAAGCACTGACTATTTCTGAAAATGTCCTCTAGAACCTGTCAGTAAATGGAAGCTCAGCAGGCACCTGCAGAGACTGAATTCAAGAGGGGACCAGTAATGAATTGAATTTCATCAAGAGCATTGGCAACAGCAACTTCTGGGCAGCCTGAGTTAGAAATGTAGGTAAAGAAGGAGAGTGAAATGGGAGGAAAAGCATAGAGAGATGCATGGTACAAAACATCCCACCACTTCAACAATAACTTTCAAACTGTCCATGCAAACATGACTATGGAGAGTTCTGCCAGAGGTTCAGAAGAAGCATTATCAACCTATTTGAGGTGTCCAAACAAAACTGAGCAAGAATGCCTTTCTAGAAAACAAAAAAAACAAAAAAGCAAGAAATCCAATGAGTCTGAAAACATTTAAATTCTGATTAGAGCACAATCTCTTGTACATGGGGAGGATATGAATTTCCAGCAAAATGTTGTAAGGGCACTCAGCCAAACTAGAGAAGCAACTTTCCAAAGCCTACAGCACCTGAGCCAACCATGGGGATGTTTGTCCCCAGCACCCAGAGCCCCAGGTTGTCCCCTAAGCAACCCAAGCTTTTCCCACTGGGATTGGCCTATGGTGCACTTGAACAGGAAGGTGAACCAGGGTCTTTCTCACAGTCCCTGGCTCATAGAGCCCACCCTCTCCCTGGGCAGTGGGCTTGCCATGGTCTGCACAATGGAAAACCTTTCCGACAGGAAAGAGGAAGCCAGTCCCCCAGCAGAGCTGCTCTCTGCAGGAGCCCATGTAAGAGCAGGACGCCGAAGTTCAAACTCAAGCTGTGAAGGAAGCCTGGCAAGGATCTGAATCCACATTTCCTGTATGCAGGGTGGGTGTCCCATGCCTGTGCCTATTTCATCCTGGGCAAAAGAATCTCCTAGGCAGAGACAAATAATGTGGGGAAATTAGCACTTTCCTGGGGAAAAGAAAGAGGAAAAAAAAGGTAGAATACCTATATATCTGTATCAAAGCTGATGAATCAGCACTTCCCGAGCAGGAAAACGTCTCGTCGGAGCGGCCCCGCCAGCTCTGCTCCCGGGCAGCCTCATGCAGTGGGACGGCTCCCCCGGGCTCAGCGGCGCGGAGCAAACCGAGTCCCCGGACACTCGCGAGGGGCAGCGTGGCCTCGACGGCTGTCCCGCGGGGAGCTCGGCTTTTCGCTTCCCCACCCGGAGGTTTGTTCTCGCTCCTCGCCGGCCGCCAGCCCCTTTCTGCGGAGCGCCATCCCTGCGGGAGCGGCCCGGTGCTGTGCACGCTGCCCCGGCGGGACGCGGGGAGCCCGTGCGCGGACGGACTCCGGGACCGCCGATCCGCCCCTCTCCGCGGGCATCCCCGTGGGTCAGCGGCCCTGCCGAGCGATGAGCCCACGCAGGACCGGCCTTTGCCCGGCCGCCACGCACCCCTGCGCCCAGGTGACCAGCCACGCAACGCTGGAACGCACTGCCCACCACGGCGCTCCGGCACACGGGGACTGGCTCTCGGCTCAAAGTAAAGTAAAACACTATTTAGAACATCAAATCTGCAATGATCCATCCCCATCATTGCGGGATGCAGGCACCGGAGAGCAGCTCCATCCCACTCTCCAGTAGGACCCGGCAGCCAGCCCCGCAGGGAGCGCCACCGGTGCTCCGCCGACCTGCTCGGGCGGGAGGCAGCATGACCTCGATTTTTGCGAAGAAAAGGTACGCCTTTGCCGCTTCATGGGCAGAGCTGGGACACTTGAAAACAAAGTGCGGAAGAAAGAAGCGCGCCCTGCCGCCAAGGCATGCTCTCTTTCCGTGATGCACCGGTTCGGACAACTCCCGATGATGTACCGCGGTCCCCTGTGCCCGGGCTCGCCTCCACGCCGCCACTGCCTCGCCTGGAAGAGGAGAGGCACCTCGGCTCCCGGGACACGCCGATGGGGATCCGGGGCATAACGACCGCTCGGGGATGCGGCGTTTCTCCGCTCCCTGGAAAGCAGGGATCACTTTCCCGACCCTGCCCAGAGGAGAGGGGCGAAGGGGAGGCAGGTGCCCGCCGGCTCCAGCCGACAAGCGGGGTGCGCAGCCGACGAGGCACATCACTGTGGGCTCTTGGCAGAGAGCTCGCCGCAGAACGGGGTCTGACTGGGGCAGCGCGTACCAGCGATCCCTTACCTGCGAGCAGGAGGGCAGCTCCCAGCAGCACGGTCCCTGAGAGCAGCTGGCGGGGCATGGTCCTGCCTGCGAGGACGCAGGGCTTTTCCCCTGCCGACGGCGGCGAGGCAGGAGCAGGGACGCCGGGTGGGCTCCGGCGGGCTCTCCTCGGTCCCGGGCGCTTCCCGCGGTGGCGGAGATAACGGCAAAGCGGGGCGCGGAATCCGCATCCAGCAGCCCCCGAATCCTACACGCCCGCCCCGGCCAGGCCCGACCCGACCTGCGGAAAGGGAGTATCCGCTGCGGGCCGCCCTGCCAGCTTCACCTCCCACGGGCATCAGATACCCGCTAGCCCCAGCCTCGCTGATTTATAACTTCTCCACCCCTCGCCGCGAACCCCTCCACCCCCCCCCGCCCACATCCTCCGCCGGGAGCACGCCCTCCCCGGGACGCGGCCCCCGCCCGCTCGCCCTCCCGCCCGTCGGCGGGGACGGTGTCCCTGCCTCGCGGGTCTCCCGCTCCCGGCCGCTCCCGGCCCCCGGGGAGCCCGGCCGTGCCGTCCCGCCGGAGCCCGGGTCTGGACTGCTCCCAGCCGCCGAGGCCGCAGCGCTGCCGGGGTGGGCAGCGGGACTCGTCCCTCTCACGTCGCCCGGCTCCCCTGGGGAGGGCGTGCAGCGGACTTGAGATTCCCGGACCAAATGCTGAGCGGTGGGGTCCTGGTCTTGCGGAGCCCCTCTCCGGCTCCGCAGGAAAACCTCGACAGCGCCGCGTCCCCACCGGCTGCTGGGCCGGGGCCATTTACAGCCGCTCCCCGGGTGCCGGGCGCGATGCTCGGAGCGCCCAAAAGCGCTGCCCGTGTCCCAGGGGCTCGGGTCTCCGCTCCCCGCCTTCCTTGGGGAGAGGGAGCCGCGAGACAGACCGCTCTGTGCGGGGCCTGACCCAGACCAGCATGGGTCCCCAGCCAGCAGCACTGAGAGCGCTCAGAGCGGGGAAGCCAGGAAGGGGCAGCACTGGCTAAGGATACTTAGCTCTCCTGCTGGCCTTTACTGACCCTATAACATCCAGAGCAACGCTGGAAATATATTTCTGCCCCACTACACACATACCTCACATTTCCCATACATGTTTTACTTCATGAAGATCAGCAGAGAGAGAGCCCATGACAGCAAGACTCAAGTTCTGTATTTCCACTTTTTCCTTATGTAGCCAGAGAAAGGCTGTTGCGTGAGTCAGGTCTTCAGTTTGACCCAGTGTGGCCCTTCTTATATTTTTATGCTGTGAAATAAGTCACAAGAGTGTCTGCATGGGGCAGGTAAATAAGATCATTCCCCTCTTACAGAGAAGGAAACGGAGGCGCATAGAGAGGTTAGGCAGCTAGTCCAAGGTCATAGGAAGCTGGTGACAGGAGACACAAATAGAACTCAGACCTCCCATGCCCCACCAGACCATCCTGTGCAAGAAAAAAAAATAAGAAGAAGTCGATGTTGTTTTTGAGAACTGTTCAGCCTTATAGTTTAAGCTCCGCAAGAATATTTCCTGCATGCGTCTGTTTGAGTCCTATTCATAAATTACACCCTAAGCTACAAATTTAAGCCCGCGTTTTCCAATCTTCCTGCCCCCAGCTGAGACCTTGAAAATAAAATAGCTATAGATACCTTCCCCCCTCAGCTGCTTCACCATGGGGGGAAGAACCCAGAGGTTTCTTTCCCGAAGAGGATGACTCACATGAAGTCACCTCCTCCACTGGAGAGGACAGCAGCTGGGAAAACAGTCAGCCAGGGAGGACAGACCAACAAGAACTAGGACACTGAGCATCCTGACAGCTTAGACCCCCTAGGAGCAAGGGGCCCCCTATGGAAGGACCTCAGGGAACAGTTTGTGCCTGCCTTTGGCCAACCCAGTGCTGAATACGTGCCGAGTCTGAGATGATGCAAACCCAATCACAAGCTCAGCAGCCGTGCCACACCAGTTCCTCCCCATCCTCTTCACACCTCCTACATCACAGCTGCATTCAGTCACGGCCCTCCAAAGACCACATTTCTTTGGCAAGACATAAGTTCTTCCTTCTCCAACAGATGTCATCAGCTCCTGATCCACTCAAGTAGCTGAGGACCAGGGAGGCCAAACCTGAAGGTCTGTTCCTAATCTCTTTTCACTCTTTTACATGTTAAGGTCAGGGAGAGATGAGATGTGGAGCTTGTAGAATGGAAAGACCCTAGAAGTGAGATATGGGAAAGGAAGAAGAAGCAGATATTCCTACAAACCAGAAGGAAGGTAGAGTAGGAAGCATGTGTCTGGAAGTGGACAGTTTAAAGACCTAAACTGACATCTGGAGAGATGTACAATGCATATGTGAAGGGGAGGGCTGTGTGGAATGTACTTGATTTTNTTTTTTTTGGTACTACTACCATGCAATTTGCAACACCTAGAAGGATGCAAACTGCCTTTGAAGAGTAGCATAGGTGCCATGGCTGGAAAAAACACTAACGAGACAGCCAGAGTTCTGTCCCAGGCAAAAGTCTATCTGCAGGTGATATGAACTCTTCATACCAGAATCTTGGGCCTTGGTTTGATCCTAGGTAGTGGGTGGCACATGTGAGGCCAAATTTATCATTGGAATTCAACCATTACTCATTGAGGCAAACCGCCCCAGTACAAGCACATCTCACAGCAGAGTAGGGGATCATGAAGAATAGGGTGAGTTTCTAAAGTCAGGGGAAATCCAAAGAAGGCCCACATGGAACTGACATCTTGCACAAGAGAGGCTGATTCAGCATGGGGAAGAGCCAGGAGCCACCTGGGGAGCAGCATGGATCTGGAGACATCCCACGCAGCTTCACACTGGCTAATGTCCTAGGCTTCAAGGAGGGCAAGAAGGATAACCCTGATAACTTCAGGCCTGTCAGGTTCTGCTGGAGAGCAGCGCCACAGAAAATGTCAGTGGCAAGCTGAATATAAGTCCGCAGTGTGACTCCTACTGATGACTCCTATCAGTGAGGCCTGGAAGCCAGGAAGTCAAACATATCCTCGGCTGGTGTCAGGCACAGCAACACCAGCTGACCAAGGGAGGGGATTGTCCCACTCTGCTCTGCCCTGGTGGGCCTCACCTCAAGTGCTGTGGGCAGTTTTGGGTGACACAATACAAGAAGAACATCAAATTATTACAGTATGTCCAGAGGAATGGAGTGAATGCTCTTGAGGGCATTCACCAAGATTGTGAATGCCCTCAAGAGCAAAACTTAGAAGGAGGAGCTCAAGTGACTTGTTTGTTCAGCCTAGAGAAGAGGAGAATGAGGGGAGACTTCATAGTGGTCTATACCTTCCTTACAAGGTGAAGAGGAGGGGTGGGAGCTTTTCTCTTCTTTCTGGTGACCTGTAATAGGCCCCATGGGAGAATCACAAAGCTGTATCAGGGGTGGTTTAGGTGACATTTACGAAAAGGTTCTTCACCCAGAGTGTGTCAGGGCACTGAAACAGCTTCCCCACCACACCAAGCCTACCAGAGTTCAAGAAGTGTTTGAACAATGCTCTCAGGCACATGGTGAGATTCTGGGATGTCATATGCAGGGTCAGGAATTGGACTTGATGATTTTTGTGGGTCCCTTCCAACTCAGAATATTCTATGATTTTATGTTTCTATGAATAATGGATACATTAGTTATGTTCCCTTCAGCTCTGAAATGTGGGAATTTTCATTTTTCTAGCATTTGTTAAAAATACTATTACTACATACTAGGAAGGAAAACAGCCAAATTTAGCAACTGAGAGTAAGCCCTCTGAAACGTATCAGGCAAACATTTTGCAAGACTGATCATCTGCTCAATCTCTAGCACTACCGAAGCTGAAAAAGAGAGAGGAGAAACAGCCTTCTCAGTAGACAACATTTGTTTCCAATGTTCACTTGCAGCCCAGTAGTACCTTGTATTGTTGAATTTTACTCCGCTCTGCAGGAAGATCAGAGTACGGCTTTTGCTTGAACGACCCACACATCTGACACTAAAATCCTCAAGTTGTCAGGGAGCAAAAGCACCAACTCTCCCATTTGCATCCCTTGCCCATCCCTGGCCAGCAAGACTCATTGGAACAGCATAGAAAATGAGCAATAGAAAATCTGATTGAGGAGGGGGGTAACCAAGGCTCTCAGACCTTAGGTCCATGTTAAGCAGCAAACTACCATGACAAAGGAACAGAGACATTACCCTGAGCATATTGGACTTTTCGTAGCTGAATACTCAGCCAGCCCATTGCCTCTTGTCTGCTGTCTGTCTCTTGCCTGTCTGGCTTCAGGGGTTAGATGGAGTGGCAACTCCCCTATGGATATGACTTAGTCAAGCCACTGGGACACATTCCGAGGTTGTGGTTTCTACTCCCCAATGGGAACAGGGCATTTTGAACATCCTTGGTTAAGGCTTTAGCCAAGTATTCTGGGAAGAATTGCTTTGGACTGTTCCGGTGAACCTGGCAAAAATAGCAAGCCTGGAAAATCTCATTCACACCAGGAGTTGATACCCTCCCAACGTGACCTCACTCTGTCTGGTCATGGCAACAATTCCTTATTTGCACTGATGCTCAGAATAGTTCCTTGTGGCACTGGTTTCAATGTTCAGCACATTATACAAAAGGTCACCACCAGCACCTGCAACAGCAGGTGCCTGCACACAGAAGAAGACTGCATGGGTCAGAGTCACAGCTGAGGGACCTCATGATGTGTGTTGCACTCACAGCAGAGAGGTAGACACCTCACAGGAACAGACTAGACTGTCTCTCAAATGGTCCCAAGCTCTTGTTGTCAGGAGAGAAGGAAAGATGTCAAAGCAGAGCAGACTGGATCTCCCTCTGCAGATCTTCTTCAGAATCTGCATCTGCCAACTTAATTTAAGATGACTGGATGCTTCCAGAATTGAAAATTCAATCACAGCAATATTTCAGTTGATCACCTGAAAACATGAAAAATTTTGCAGAACCAGTGTGAAAGGTTCCAATGCTCCCTGTCTGCCACACTCCACTCCCATAGTCACTGTCAGTTCCACTGGCAGAGTTGTTTCTGAGGCTTAGAATTATTTTCCGGGGCTCAATTTAAAACAGTTTGGTGAAACAGTCCAGGATGTAACTTGCTTACTTTCTATGGAGAGTCACTTATAACCTGGGTCATTTTACAGGTACAGCTTACAGTAAGCACATCCATACAATGAGAGACACAGTGAACTGTGAGGATTAGAAGAGTATTGGCACTTTCTGTATTGATCTAGTTACTGGGGAGACTGTAACCTGGAGCAAGACGCGAGGTGCGATGAGATGGGCTGGTCTATGCAAGACCTTCCTCTGACTCTCTTTTTCCTCTCACTTTTTAATGAGGTGTTTCCAATCACCATTATTTTGACATCCTCTGGCAGGAACAGAGTTGAAGAAGCACTGTGTCAAGGAAATCCCATTTACCATCATTACTATCCTCAGTTTTCTCAAGGAATGTGAGAAGTAGAAGCTGAGACCTCTTCTCTGTACTATGATGTTTGCTGGGGCATCAGCTTATATCTGCTCCCTGGGCACATGCATAGGTAAATGTGTGCAGAAACATGAACTATAGCTGTGGTGGTGCCTTATCTCAGCAAGGCTGAGCTTTACCTTATGTTGTATAGACTCCTGACTTTGTACCCAGTCAGTGTTCACCTGCATCACATTCAGGTTCATTTCTGAGGGCAGTCAAAGCAGGCAGCTGTCTAACCACAACAAGAAAGTAGAGGCAATGGGAGCATGTAATTTGATGCTGCTCATTTTTCATTGTAGTTAATTAACTGGCATGAGAAATTAATTAGGTTACCTGGTATTTTATAGGGAAGTTTGGAATACTTGGGCCTGGAGAGTATCCCTCTTCCAGGATTTGCAGTGGCTGGAGCTCAGCTGGTCCCGTACAAGGTCACTGCCTTCACTGTCAGTAGATGATGTGGAGAAAGCCAGAGGCGAGAGTCTTCCCTGCCTGTTCCTTAGGAGCTGCTTTGGAACTGAAGCCATACCACTGATCCCTGCTTATGCTGCACCACAGCTCACACAGGTACATCTGTGCCCAGTCCTGTACTGCTACCGTGGCCCTACTGGGCAATTACCAGACATGGTCTGACCCTGATCACTGGACCCAATCCTAACCCCAACTTGCCATTCCACATTGTGGTTCCTTGCTGGTGCTCTTACCTGCCTGTTTACTGCCCTTGGCTCACTTGAGAATCAGGTGGCCCTCACTGGTCTCTGGCACATCCAACATGATTTTAGCTCTCCCCATATCTCCTCTTCTGGTCAGGACCATACAGCAGAAAGCCAGTGATTTCAACCCCCTACTAAAAGCAAACCTACTACAATGCACATTTTCTTACAAAATACTACACAATTGGTTTTATGTGTGCATTCAGCAATATTTTACCGAACAGGAAAAAAAAACAAGAGTGGAACAAGATTTTTTTGTCCCTGAAAAACACAAGTACAATAGAAGAATGCTAGTAAGCATTTCCACTGCACGCTGGACCCCACTCACATGCACTCACACCTGCATCAATATGGGAATGAGCTACTTTCAGCATAGCAGGGTTAGTGTGGTGGTGACATAGTGCTCTTGGCTTCATCTCCCAAGCATCTGAAATTTGGTTCCCAACCATTTCTTCTTCTCTTTATCCAAGAGAATATATATATAGGCCTTTCCTAGAGCCATAAGTGCATGAATGTAGCAGGATAAGTGTTTAGAAAGAGTCAAGACCACATGAAAAGATCAACAGCATATCCTCTCTGTGGCATTGGGCCAAGGTCACTGCCTTTCAGTGGGAAAGACAACCAGAAGTTCAGCAAAAGAACCACAAAACCAAACCAAAACATGTCAGAAAGGGAAAACTACCCAAGAAAATACTGAGCCATGAAAAGAAAACCAAACTTACAATGAAGAGCTCTTTTCCTCTTACCACCCCAATCACTAACCCCCAGAGGTTTAGTGTTTCCCTCACCATAACACAAACCAGGCATCCGTGCTGGGAGCCCACGCAGCTGCTGCTTCAGAGAAGCTGGTGAGTCAGTGATGTGCACAAATGCTTATGCCCTGATTGTTGCGGAACAAATCAGATACAAAATGTGAAACAAAAGCAAACAGTTATCTGGCCACAGAAATGGTGTTCACAGCAGTGTCTTGGGAGCTGTACTGGAAATGTGGGATGCATACAGCACTCCTGTATCCATTGTCATGGTCCTGCAACACCAGACTAAGGCCTATGGTTACACCACGTGTGCCCCAAATAGCAGGAGCAGTGTAGTCCATGCTCCAGGTGCTGGTTCACTTACACAACCACAGGGAAAGGCATTTCAGGAGACACAGTTCAGGACACAAGTCTGGAGCTCTGGATCCAGGGCTAAACTGGGCTAAATCAGTAGCGATGCAAGTCTACTGAACAGGTAGAAAGAAAGAAGACCCAATACAATGTTTGCCCAGAATCCCACATAGCTGTCTCTAGTTGCAATGTTTGTCCAAAACCGTGCCAGAGATATCTCCAGCTCTGTCTGCAAGTAGCAAGGATGACATTGTACAGAGGAAGACTAAGGAGAGCTTCACTGGTCCAGTGGGAGTAAAAGTTTCCTTCAAAATGCACTAAAATTGTCTTTTCTTTCATTCTCTAGTCATAACTGAGATTTTCAAGGCAACAGTTTTAAGAGAGCTCTTTTCCACAGAACACTTCCTTGAAAATAGGCAAAAAAAGGTAAAGCATAAATATGTTTTAAAAATGAAACTAGCTGACAGGAATAGTTAAAAGATTTCACTTCTAGTTCCACGAAATACTCATGGTGATGGGGGCAGTCATTACTTCATTTACTTCTTTTACTACTGTGATGCAACAGTGTCATTTCCAAGCTATGAAACTAGTATCTTTGCTTCCTTTGGTGCAAGAAAACTGGCAGAACAGCGTGAATGGGGGATGCCAAAAAAGGGTTGCCACCAACCTGACAAGCCTCAGAGCTGCCAAACTGGTGCTTAGAAATCTCATCTGGAAATGCTCTCTCGTCACTAGGTGCAGCACACAGAATCCATTACAGGTCTAGGAAGGGGAATGGTCTGTTCACAAACTAACCTCACAAGCCCAAGGACCTGCTGATATGATTCATGCGTGTCTTTACCTTGCAAAGATAGCAAGTCATCCCCTGAAGCTGAGGTTTGGGTTGTTGTTGGCAAAAAAAGGGGAAAGACAAATAGAGCAGACCAGATTTTGGTGATGGGAGATCTCTTGAGATGGTCAGAGTTTGCACTGACTTTTCTTCAGTCCCAACAGTGGGCAGAGGGAAGATGGAGAAACCAGGACTGGGTTGCAGTCACGGAATTCAAACCTACCTTTGGCTGAACATCACAAGGCAGTGAAGATCATAACATCATTTGAGGAACAATTTTGGAATGTGTATTATATTTTGCACACACAGAGTCTTTTTGAAGTCAAATTTGCCCCAAAGATCTATGTCTATACAGGATATGTATTATTTAACCCTGCTATCTCTCCTGGGGAGAACTGGATTAGAAAGGCATTCAAATGTTCTGTTAACAAGTGTGTTTTTCCTGGGACAGCCATTGTGCAAGGATTAACATCCTTAGAAGAAACTGATTAAAACCTATTTTGTGGAATCGAGCTTTACAGGTACTGTGAGCTGTCAAAGGGCAGAGCTCTCTGTTTCTGGGGTTTTTTTAACTCTCACAACTGGAAACAGACCCTTTTTTCTTGGAGATTCTTTTTTTTCCTGGTTGGTTGGGGTTTTTTTCCCATAAGAAGATAAGCGGGCTGCGTTCTCACTCCCAGAATAAGAGAAGCTGAGCGTCGCCGTGCCACCTTCAGCCCAAGGCAGCGGGAGGGACGGCGGGAGCTCGGGGATGCTGCTCGGGGCGGGAGCTCGGGGCGCGGGGCAGCGGCACCGCCCGGGCACTCCCCGGCGCGGCGGGCGGGGCGGGCCGCGCTCGGGTCTCCCCCTGCGCCCGAGAGGATGAGGAGAAGAGGCTACTGCCGCTTCCCTTCCCGAGAGCCTCCGAGCCGAATTTCCCGGGGTGTGTACGGTCAGCAATAAAAAGAGAAACGCACAGTCCAAGTTAATTTTCCACCCCCGAAAGGAAATGCTGCTTCCTGTATTATGCAAGGCTGGTGCCAACAACACTGACACAGGAGTCTATTGTCCTTTTCACAAAGCCGTGGTGGGGAAGGGCGCCTGAGAAAATAGTCCTTTTGCAACAGCAAGGAGCTTTTGATCTTGGGGGGGGTGAGTGGGTGTGGGAGGGTTGTGGAGAGAAAAGCGGGTGCGGGCTGGGAGCTGGGAGGGATGCGGCGGCGGAGCAGGGTACCGGGGTGTCCTCTGCCGTTCCTCCAGCCCCACTCAGGAGGCCAGGATGCGCAAAAGTGCCTGCGAATGTCTTTCCTCTTCCATGCAAAGTGACCGCACTGCTTCGGCCCCGCTTCCGATGTGTGCAAGCCGGAACAAAGACACCGGGAATTAGGAGCGTCTTCCTCCTACTCCTCCCCCTCACTTAACCCCCGGTCTAATGCAGATTACAAAGCCTCCGTCACCGGGAAGGAGCTAATGCCTTCCTCGATAATGCTGCGCTGCGGCTGCACGGCCGTACCGGCGCTCCCCGGCGGGACCCGGGCGGTGCTGGCGTCTCCCGGTGCGGGAGCCGGGGGCTGCCAGCCCACACGGCTCCGGGGGGCTGGAGCCCCTGAATCCCCTCCGCGGACGGGCGGGCTCCCCGCAGGCTCCCTCCCTGCACCGACCTGGGCACGGGGTACACGGCGCTCACGCCAGCTGCAGGTCCCAGCAGTTCCTTGGCAGGAAAAGATAAGTAACATCTGAGGAAGAGCCACGGTGTTTCCAAAAGCAGTTTGGGACACTGTCCTGTCCCAATGCTTTCCTGTCACAAGCTTTAAAGATATCGTGGGTTGCTTTCCTTTAAGTAAGTAATAAAGACATTTTATTCCTACTCTGGAAGGATCATAGTTCAAAAGAGGGGGCACATAGATTCTTTTGGATATACGGATAGATTCTATGTTGCTGATGTTATCCCTTGTTAAACAATTCTTAAAGTGTTAGTCTTTCCTTAAGAAAGAATTTGAAAGAACAATTCTTATTCTTAAAATAGTTCTTATAAACTTTCTTATTAGCTCTTATTAAAGGCGAGTTCCTGCCTTTCTTAATGGGATACAAAACCCATTTCCAAGGGAAGTCTATGTCCAGTAAGAGCAGCAGGGTCAGTCTCTTGCTTTGAGTGTTTTCTGGCATCTGGCTGCCTGCAGGATGGAATCACTTTGGCCCACTAATGACTGATAGTGGCTCATTATGAGAAAATGCAAATAGTTTTCTTTAAATCTGTCTGCTTGCAATCAAAAGAAAACATAATGTTCCTTTTCACACATGTAGATGGGCTGAGTTAAAGGAAAGAGGATATGAGGAACCTTCAAGAATTATTTAGAAACACTTCTATATAAAAATAGAACGGGATTTCCTATGTCCAAAGAGCAGAGTCCTTAAAAAAAACCCAAAAACCAAAACAAACAAAAAACCCCATACAAACAAAACCCCATGAAAAAAAACCCACCAAAAAAACACCCCAACCAAAAAACCCCCAAAACACCTAAATGGTGCCCATTTTCTCTGTCCCCTTCGTTGTGAAAGCATAACAAACAAAAATCCCAACGTAAAACACATCATCCATGTTTCCAGTAGCTTGCAAGGTGCTCACGGCTGAGTACAGCTGGTTGTGAAAGGTGCTGAATGTCACTGGTGTTCTCGCAACCCTACAGCTGTATTCATTCACAACCTCCCCTGTCCCCCGTCACAGTGACACAGGTTTGGGTTTTGTTACAGTTTGCAACACCGTGCCCAGCTCTGGTCCGTGGTCCTTAGCTCCCGCCTAACGTCAGATAGTCATTTTTAACGCAGTCAGCTCTCCCTGCTCCTTCTGTAAAGGCCAGGAATGCCGCAGGCAGGAAAAGCTGCGCTCGTTCTGCCGGTAGTAGTGCCTTCCCTTCCCCCAGCCCTCAGATGTGGGCAATTCAAGTTTATCTCCCACCGACTCTGCTATAGACTTCTGTTATCTGGAAAAAGCCCCAGAGGCACAAGTCCTTAAAGGCATTGAAGTGCCTAACTCCCTTCAGAATGAGGGATGTAGTTGTCTAAATGCCGCTGATAATCTACAAAGTTGCTCACGATTTGTGTAACAGAGATCACGTAAGTACCCACAGTCTGACACAGGCAAAGCGCTAAACTCTCTTTTATTACTGCTGCTGCTGTCGCTACTGCTGTGATTCAACATCTGTGTACTCACAAGTCCAATTCAGGAGTTAGGAGTCCACTGGGAGAAGGACCACAAGGAGAAAAGTTTCTGCTTACGAGATTTCACAGTCAAGAAACAGATGAAGAAACAGCAAGTTCGTCTGACACAGAAGTGGGAACACGGGGAGATTGCCATGAACACATGAGCATGTTACTACACCAGCATCCTTCTGCTTTCAAGGGGTTTTTCAGGCTTAACCACAGAAGTAAATTTGTAATCTTAAAAGCATGTCACTCCCGTCCCTCTAGTGATGGTTGGTCACTGAATATCAGACAATGCCTACGGTAACATCTGTCGCCAAGCCATGGAAAAGAGTTAGCTGACTGCAAACATCTGTCACCAAGCCATGGAAAAAAAGCTGCCTGCCTGGGTCTCTGCTGGGAACGGGTTGGAAATGGGAGGGATCGTTTCCTCGCACTCCCCTATGCCTGTATGCATAGGATCTCCTCACGGCAAAACACAAAGCGTGCTTGTGATTTCAGAGCGTTGGGAAATGTCCAGTCATCCGCTTTACACTGGACTCAGCCAGCAATGAAGTTAAGATCCCCATCATTTTTGAGAGATGGATGAGGCTTATTAAGAGAGGAAATAGGCACAGCCCTAAAGGATAGGACATACCAAAATAACACCTAAAAATAAACACTTTGCATTTTCTGTTCCATAAAAGCTGTTGTTGAAGTTGCCACAGAAATATTTCAAAACTGTGAAACAGAAAAACACCAAAAAGGTAATCTCTCCTCTACCTGGAATTTCTCAGAACAGTATAAACTTCTTACAAATTTCAGAGTGTTTGAAATTATCATTAAATCCAGATCCATAACTGTTCCTCATTAATATGACTAAAAAAAAAAAAAGCGACTGTTTGTAACATATCTAATTCAAACACTTTAAAATATGATTCAGTTGAAGGTGTCAGTTTGACTGCTTTGTGAAGGGTAAATGCAAGAAGTTCATATAAAAATGAAATTATGTGTCTAATTTCACACAGCATGAGTGACTGGGCCAGAAAATGTTTTCTCTCGGTGAAATCATCAGATCCTCTGCAGACACATTATTTTGTCACACACACAGTGTGACAGGCCAGTGCTAGAAATATGCCACATGTGAGCAGAGGAGCTACTGAAACCTGTTTTCCAGTGCAGAGTGAAACTCCTGTGTTTGAGAAAGTGTGAGCTCTGCTCGATGCCTTTCCCATGGCATTTAAATGCCCTAGTGAGCTCAGGGACACGCTGCTGACAATAAGGCCACGAATTCACACTAATGACTTTCCTTCTATTGCTTCTCATTCGGGTTCTGTCTACCTAGCCCTTATTTTCATGAAAACTCTTGGAATATAATTACCTTTAAAGCCTTTTCCTTTGCACCAGCTTTAATTCAAACAGGCCAACGGATTCCAAAGGGAGAAGGAATTTTTGTAGAGGTAGGAGCCATGTAGGTGTTCGTGTTGCTCATACAACTCTCATTTCTTTAGGAAACAATGCTAATTGCTTAGATTGTTTTCTGTCACAGAACCTTATTCCTTTATAGAATATAAACCTTTATTAATCTTATACTTTAGAGTATTTCTTCCAATTTCCAGCCTAATTCCTGCTGAGATGACATTTTCATGGTTTCATGCTGACTTTTTCTTTCAAGCTTAAATATTATTTACAGATATTTATTCCTTGATAAATATTTATGTATTTATCAGACACAGAATCAACTTTATTTTTACTATAATCCTCTTCTCACAGGACAGAAACCTCTCCATAGACATTCCCTACACCTATCCTGTTTTTAAATCAGTTTAGTCAAACATGCAAAAACCCCATGTCTTTTCACGGCAGTTTCACACTGATGGGTCACGACAATTCTGAGATTCTGAATACATCTTCTTCTTTTTTTTTTTTTCCCCCTATGTCATTGCCAATATATGATTGCCAAACTTACACCAGATATTTCTGAGGAATTTGCTCAGAACAAAAGTCAAGATACTTCTCTGCTTCCTGGTTCCATGGCTATGATTGACTCACAGGTTGACTCACAGACTGTCTGAAGTTATTTTAAGCATTATGTACAAAAATATTAAATTTTGAAAGTTGGTTTTATTGGGCATTTTCTGCTCTCTCATACATATGTACAGATAACTTTGTAATGTGAGACTTGCAACTAGAGGGAATGAAATCTAGGTCTGGCCAAGGAATGGCATAGCCGCTTTCTGCAGAAAAGAATATAGCAAGATAAACCAAAACAAAACATACTGTTGTTCCAGGAGATAAAACTCTAGAAATGAATCTGAAATTTCAAATCACCAAAATTGCCTACTTTTTCAAAAGACAGCTGCACAAGAGAAACCAAAAGCAAAGTGCTTGCAAAAATCCAGTCTATTCCAAAACAAATAGGAGAATCTGAAAGTGAACGCTTTGGTTTGTGCTTCACAGAAAATGTACCTGTTTGCATTTCTGTCTCTCCTCTAAAGTAAGGATCCTGAAGCTATTTCAAAAAAGTAACAGATGGACTTTTACAACACTTCGAAAATAAGAAACATACTCATTTCTGAACCAGTCTGCTTCTCAGTGACCACATGTACTGAGGGCATGAAAAGTTTTTGCCAGCTCTGTCTGACCAGGACAAAATGCTCCTTGAAGACTCATCATGTGAAATATTTCTTCCTTCAGCCCTGCTGAGGAGACAAATCTTCAGACAATTCTTTGTGTTCCTTAAGCAACCCTACCATTTTGGCCCCCACACAGGGCCAAACACAGGTGTCCAATCCTACCTGTAATAACCTGTGGCATATGAGCTGTCCATCCAGAGATGAATGGCTCCAGCAAGCCCAGGCCTCTCAGGAGCAATGGCCAGAACCCAGAAGGGATCCCCTGGGGTGTGTACAAGAACCAGATGCCAATGTTTGGACAACTGAGTTCTCCCTCAGGCTTCCTTCTTAGCACATCTCAGATATTTCTATCTTTTTTTCTAGCCAAGACATTGCTGAATGCTTAATACCTAGTATTTTCTAAGGAATCTACTTGCAAAGGCATTTAGGCTTAGATTTAAATTAAGTCCTTGTAACTGATGTTTTCTACTGTCTGCACACCTGTGAAGGCCTGGAGTGAGCCAACAGAAATTATATGCCACATGGACCAAAGTGGGCACCCAACCATAACTGCACCAAAGGATGCAGACGGACCTCAACTCCTCCTGGTAGAATTGGTAACCTTTGAACTGGAAATACGAAGGAGATGGATGAGTTGAGCTGACTGAATAAAGCCAGCCTAGATCAGGAAACAGTACAGTCATGTTTGGTTGATGTTACTTTTGAACTAAAACACCCTACTGCAAAGTGCTCCATGGACTTGGCCTGGTTTCCACAAGGAGGATCTACCTTCTGGGTGCTTTTGTCTTGTGGAGACATAATATTTTTTTTTTCCTTACGGTGTTTTCCTAAGCAAAGGTGGAACAGCAGTTAAGTTGGACGGCCTTTAAGCTGCCTATTGCAGCAACCAAGCCTTGATGAAGATAGTGAATGCAGTTGCTTCATTGTCAACTAGAAACACACTTCCCAGAAGGCAGGAACACTGCAACACTTCTGAATCTTTTTCCTTTCTGAGAAAATGGTTTGGTTTAAAAGCTCTGATACTGGTTCTCCAGTCTTTCTTTAGGGTGCTGAAAACCTTCTTCTGTCAGTTTATTATGCTGTGTTGCCAGGATAGTCAAGATTTTCTAGAAGTATGCATTCTGTGCCTACCTATTATTTTTTACAGTGAAATCAGCAACAATTCAAACCAGAAGTAGTAAGTAATTGATATTGATTTCTACTGCTGAAATCTAAATTGAACACAACTTCTACTTCCTTACATAAACCTTTGATGAAGTTCCTTGTTATAAGGGCTTATCATTAAACCTAAGGCATTCCCAAATATGTTTGTGTGGTGATAACCTAAATTCTGTCTTTAAACCTATAAACTGAGTGAGGAACATCTGCTGCTGCTTTTATTCTCCCCTTCCATTTAGCACTCTGTTTCAGGCCTTGTCAGTGTTTTCTAATGCAAAGAATGCCCCATCTTTTAGGCAAAACAGACAGTCGCTAGTGGGGTTGTTATAGAGATTTTCACTTAATTAAAATTACTCTGTGATTTACTGTATCCAGGATCAAAATTAACCCATAAGCAGTAGCTTGAAGAATTGTGGATGAGGAACTAATATTCCTTTTAGAAATTGAGTCTCTGCTTCCTTTATTTGCCAGCAGTAGTCTTCTTTATTCTGCTGTAGGTAGTACTGGAGAAGCCTTGTCTACCTTTGAACAGTGTGTAACACACAGTCAAATGCCACAGTCACTTTGGTCACATTTCTTTGTCATTGTATTTACAACTTCCTTTTATTTCAGAGAACAGAGACTAAATGATGTTTCCTCATCACAACCATCAGGACATTTAAGTGTTTCCCCATAAGTTAATCCTCACCTGCACATTTCCATTTTTTTTTTTCTTTTTGGCATCTTTCACTTCTATTGTGCTGGGAAACGTGACAGTGTATAGTACACTGTTTCATTTTCAGTTGGCACTCTTTAAGAGTGTTTTGTCTATAGTTTCATTCTGTTGAGTTTTATTTTTAACCATTTCCAAGGTCTCATCTCGTTTGGTGTGAATTTGCAAGTCAGAAGGCTGCTGATCTGAAAGTCCATTTCACTCTTCTCTCCTTCACAAATGACTACTTCTTGTTTGGGGACATTTTCCATATATTTCTTCTCTCTTCTTGTCAGTGCTTTGGTTTTTTTATTTAATAGAAGTTTTTAACTTTACCCAGAAGGGATATTGTTTTCTTTTATTCTTTTCTCCTTTCACACTGTCCTTACACATCTAGACATGAATTATACTTGCTGGGAAATCAATAATTCTTATTGAAGCAGCTGAAAGGGACTTGGCATATTCCAATCCTTTTGAAAGAAAGAGAAGAACAAGAAAATTGAAATATAATTCTATACTTAAATAAAAAAGTCTCTCATGGAACAGAAAATACAGTCCTTGCCATCTGGCTTCAGTATCATAACTATACATTAATCTTTTTTTCAATCTCTCTTTCTAGTTGCTGCAATTACAGAAGAAAAATGTCTAGGTCATAATTCACTTCACTCTTTTAAATGTTAATGTTTTAAATATTCAAGCCTTTAAAATTGTTCTTAACAGCTTTATAGAGTAGTTCCTCAAAGCTATCATACAGAACATTTTCCAGAACCTACCAATACATCATTTTGTGCTTTTCTACTTTGTGTTTCCAGCTAATTAAAAAAAGAAAACATGAAGTGTGTTGACAGACAGCACTGGGCTTGAGCACAATAACATAGAAACAATAGTAACGTGATTGCTATAGAGATGGAAGTAGTCATTAACTAATCACAGGGAAAGAAAAATAACACTAGCACCAGAATCAAAGGATATAACAGGAGTTAATGCTGTAGAAACAGGAAAGATTTTAAAAATAGTGCCATAAAAATCAACTGATATGGTGATTTGATGATTAACAGCAGGCAGATGAACCAACCTTTCGTCAGTGTATTTTTCTTAGAGGAAATATGGAGAATACCTTAAAATATTTTTTCTTCTCCTCAGACTACTGGAAGTTTCTGGAAACCACTAAGAAAGAAGCCATATTTTTGTATTCCAACCCCAAAATTTCATTTAACCCATTTCTGTTAGCGACATACCCCCAAGCACCATAAACAGAACTTGCAGAATATGTTACCAACATAGGACAAGAGAAAATCTAGAAAAATTATCACAATTTATAGAAATGTGGATTATTTTAATGCCTACTTACCTCCAATCATTTATCTTTTCTTTCTTTTTTTTATTTTTAAAATTATTACCTTTTTACTTTTAGAAAAAGCTCAAGAACAAAAGCTATATACCCCTTTCCAGTCAAAAAAGACTGGAGTCATTCACAGACCCATGTTGCTGTTCAATCACCTCCCCTAACCTAGCCTGACTTTCTTATTCAATAGGATTTTATTCAACCAGCCAGAATCAAAGCCATTATTGAAAGACAAAACTCAGCTCCTGTGTCTTATAACTAAAACAAGGTTATGGCAAGCCCAGACTTCAGTAAATTAAAAAAGTGATAACAAACTTATCCCACCCTCTCTATTGCAATGATTCAAAGGCTGACTAAAGCAATCGATGTTTAAAGTAGTGGATCATAAAGTAATGGTGGATATTCCTCTGGGTCCATGGACTTCGGTGGAGGAGCTGTGAGAGTCATCACAGAGCACAAGAAGTAGCCATATAGAGAAGAAAACAATCATTAAGTGGGCTTCTGTATCCTTGAAGGATCTTGTCAATAACCAAGCTGTTCTATGTCAAAATGCTTATTCAGGAAAGAAACATGCCTATCACTGCCACACTTTCCACCACTGAAGTAGAGGTGTTGGGCATCCTAATTATAAATGCCCAACAAAAACTGATTAAGTGGGTCTGGTTTTCAGAGAGCAGCAGGGTTTGAAATTCAAGACTTTTGGAGACTGGCATGTAAGCTGCCCACAAAATTAAGCAACAAAATCATCTCTGCCAACTGGTAAGAGGAGCAGTTACTTCATCATTTCTTGAGTAGCAGTGACAGGGGACCCAGAGATGACAGTACTATCAGGAGATGGGACTGCAATAGTGGGAAAGGCTGTAAACCACAGAGATACTGGTGGTGGCACGGAAACTGTTACAGTAAGGAGGAAGAAACTCGAGAAGTATAAAAATTCCGTCACAGCCCATGCAGTAACAGTAGAATCGCCCTAACTTTCCTACTACTGAAAGTAGTAATTGCTTGATCTCAGACTTTCAGACTATTAACAAAATAAATCAAAGCAAAATGATACAAGAGTGAGAATGGAGTGTGCAAGTTTACCAAGGGAGCTTAGAGGCTTTTATTTCCCTGATCAGCTGTTGGATACACCATATGTAGCCTCAGTGCACTCAGTCACCAGTCTCACAGTCAGTCTCCAGCCCTGTCCAATATCACAGTGAGATACAACCCAGCCCACTGAGTGCAGGAGTACCTCGCACCAAGGTACATCTGCAGCTATCCCTCAGGACAGCAGGATGTGATCTTCTGTCCTGTAACATGGCTGCAAAAGAACAATGCCTCTTTAACCCTCATGAAACTCTTTTCATTTTGATTTTTTTTCTTCCCATAGTGCTGATCTTAAGGCGGACCAAACACATTTCCATTAGACGCAAAAAGTACATTCGTGAGTGGAAATTGGGAAAAGTATCCTTAAAAATCTACAGTATCTCCTGCTGACCATCTTTGTGATTATATTGAATTTATTTTTTACTATTTGGTATGACTTCATTCCCTATTCCCTTTCACTCTAGATAATGAAACTTACTGTTCAAGATCTATCTGCCCATGATGATTTCATTTTTCTGTACACTCTGTAGTACATGTAAAATTGTGGGGCATCTCTGTGAACAGTTTGGCAAAACTTTAGCAAGTTTATCTTTACATTCCTTTTCCCACTGAAACCCATCCTTCCAAAGCCTTTCAGAGCAGCAGTGCAATAAGGAAGTAGTATTATACAATCATTTGGAAAACAAATTCACCATCAAAATGTTGGTGTTTTCCTCTGAACAGAAAGCAAAGGCACAGTCTACTTAGTAGCCCAATTGAGGGATAAATATGGAGTATATATTACTCTTTTTGCTTGTGATCTCTTCAAGTCTTCTGACAAAGACTTATAAGTGTGACACAGGATAAAAAGTTTGTACTGAGGTTTTTGTCTCAGCATCAATATACATTTCCTTCATTCTAAAGGTGCCAAGAATTGACATTGTTAAATGAAGTTAATGGAAGGTACAAACATTCCTCCTTTGGAACAATTGGACATAGTTACCTACTGGGTTGTCTGGTTTTAGATATCTGTGGTTGAAGCAATTTTACATAGTATATTTTTTGGGGTCAGAATGGAAAGAAGGTAAGCCAAAAGGAAGTGGGAGCTGAAGTAAGAGGTAGGATATAGCCTCAGAATAAAAGGGATCAGCACAGCATATTTTTAGATGCTTGGGAATGGAGCCCAAAGAGAATTAAACTAAACAATCAAGGACACTGCTTCCCCTTCCAATCACACACACACTCTCTATATTGTATCTAATCACTTACAGTTATGGAGTCATTTCCTTAGGAGTTCTAAGGGAATCACGTTTGGATTCCAAAATGTGTAAGCAATGCATTAATTTGATACTATAGAAACTTGCATCGGAAGTCCTTGACCAAAACATTCAGCACTACGAGTACAGTGTCATTCTTTCAGTCCCTTCAGAGTTTTCCACCTGGTATGTTTTTCAAGGATGTATATTAGCTTAGAAAATCTGCCCAAAACTGATAATGAATATTTGCATGACTTCATTGTCACATTAAGGAAGGTTTTTCAAGACAAATAAGAGGAATCTTGACTAATTTTATTGTTTCTGAGTAAAGGCCTGTAGAAGGGAGAGTGGGTGGCTGAATAAGATCCCACAAAGCATTCAGCATTTATGACAAAAAGGCAAATGCGTTGACAAGTGAAATGGAAACCCAGTGTTATCACTGAGTCACATATTGAGAAGCATGTCTGCTGACAGAGAACATAGAAAATATCTCAAGTGTATAGTATACTGACAAGTAAGCCCTTACAGAAGCAGCAGAATGTAAAATGATTTTAAATCATTACACATAAAGGGTAAAATTAGGTAACACCGGCAGTCAGGCATTCATGCTGTCACTAAGACAGACAGAAACAAAAAAAAAATGAAGTAATTTGAAAAAAATCACTTATGGATTGAAGTGTAATAAGCAGATATTGCATTTTGTTAGTAGTAATATCTGAAATTCCACCTTGTTTGAAAAATCAGTATAGTTTTGAATGGCTGCCCTCTGCATGACTTATAATCCAAGCGGACATATGTTACAACAATACAGGCACTGCAGTAATATATAGAGAAGAAATGATTGTTATTTCACTTTTAAAAGTCACTATGCCCTAGGGCACAATTAACAGGCAATAAATTCCTACATGCTACTGAAGTTCAGAGATTAGTGTTTGCCTGTCAATGCATGGAAACACATTTACACCTAATAAAAAGGGACTAATTAGCTGTTTAAATAATAGGAAGTGTCAGTCAGAGGCCACAAAAGGCTATGAACAATAACTAAACCCACTCCCCAATAACTGACACGTGTGTTTACAGACAAATATTAAGCATTCAAAAGAGCCCTAAATGTTTGCCAAGTCATCCAAAAGAGAAGGAATTTTATATAAACAGAGAAAGCAAAAGTTAGTGCTAGAAACTCACTGGAGTAGGGCATGTGTCACTCCAGCCTGTGCACTTCTTCATAGATTGGTTTAGGAAAATCTTGTACATACTGGACAGGAATTCAGTGCAAGTTTGGAACATTAGAGATCACTAGAAAACGTTTAGCTTTGTCTGGCTGTGAGATTGCAGGTGAATCAAAGAGCATGTCTAAATTCCAGGCCAGGAAACTCTATTTGGCAGTGGTCAAGGATGAAAAACTGGATCCTAGCTACTGTTAATGTTGGATTTGTACATCCAGATATCTGACTAGTTTTTTTAAGAACACTATAAATACTGTTATGCTAGCTTTAACAACTTCTAGTGTTCTCCTTGTCTTTTTTCCTATTTTTCTCTAGCTTTAAATGTCAGAGAGGTCAAAACTATCATTAACCAGCAACTAGATAAAGAGACTGATAGCACAATTTCTGATTGATTTCATGGTTTAGTCTTCTACACAGTCCTTATAATCTGATAAAAAGAGGCTATATCACTCAAAATTGAACATACACCATAAAGACATACATTTTTTGCTGGTGTAAACCCCCAAAAGTAAAACAGGTGCGCCACAAATTGATTTTTGTCTGAGATATTTGAGTTTGTCAAATTCAACTGAGAACATCTCTTACCCAAGGCGTTAAGCACCTTTCACAAATGTTAGTGAGAAAAATTTGTGGCTCAGTGGAGGCACTTGGAAGGCATACATTAAATTAATATGCTGCATTAAGCAGTGACAAACTAATGCAAAAATCATCAAATGCAGTTTTGAAACTAAAAAGATTTTTGAACCATAGTTCAAAGGCAGTAAGTGTTTGCTGAATTTGTGGATCTTTCCCATTCTGATTTCCTCTTTCTTTCTGGCAGGAGTCAGCCCTCAGGCAAAGAAGAGAAATGATCTCACATGGTCATAAATAAATGCGGAACTTGCTTGGTGCTTGCGATTTGTGCCCTCTCTTCCATGTTGCTTGCTCTGCATCTGTATTGCCATGCAGTGCCAAACGAGAGCCAGCGCTGCATCAGTAAGAGCACAGCCAGCAGACTGAACAGAGTGGGGTCCTCCTCTGGTCAGTGTGTATGAGAGAAACCTGATCTGTCGTGTCCAGTGTGGGGATCTTCAGTACAAGAAGGACAAGCTAGAGCATTGGTAGAAAATCTACCAAAATGTTTAAGGTGGTGAGTACATGACGTAGGAAGTGAGAATGAGAGCACTGGGTTCGCTCAGCTTGGAGAACAGAAGCCAAAGGAGAGATCTGATTGCTATCTACAACTAATTAATGGGTGGTTATAGAAAACAGCTTCTTCTCAGAAAGACAATTTGCAGCTGGGGAGCTGTTATTAGATGTAAGGGAAAAAACTTCCTAGGGGGGAGAAGAGGCTGCAGCAGAATCTTCATCCTCAAAGCTGCTCAAGGCCCTGACACGGTGTAACTTCAAAGCTGACTCCATTTGGAGTGGGGGAATGGGCTTAGGCCAGATGAAGTCCTAAGATCCCTTCAACTCAAATTATTATATGATTCTATGATTTACGGGGTTATGAGAGAAACACAATGCAGGAAGACACGTGCTGAAATCTAGTTTAGTTTTAGTAGCATTTAAGTATGTGTTTGAATCACTGCTGAAGCAGAATCAAGAGAGAAATATAGCTGCAGGATATAGAGAGATACAGTGCCAATATACAGGTTCCAAATACTTTGAACATGAGAAGGATGTTCTGTCTAGCCTGCCAAATTGGAACCAAAGAGATCATTTGCCATTTCTAACATTTTTAATAGGCTCTTCTGATTTGGGGCAAATATCTTAATCCCACTATAAGTCAGCTGCTGATTTGTTAAGAAAAGTATACTATTAATGCTTAGATATTTGTGAATCCTCTAATAATACTTAAAGAAAGTGCACAAGTGGATTGTAACAGGGCAAAGAAAAGGATGCATCTCCTTAAGTTCTGAATCATTTGTATTACTGTAAAACAAGCTGTGCTATAACAGTGTCATGGACAGAAAAGCTGGAAGGTTTAGCTCCAGGAATCTATCATGTAGACATCTGGACTTGGTTATTAAAGTCTCACCCAGGAAGAGATGATGCAAAACTTCTTCCTCAAGCTTTCAGATGTAGCATTAATCAGAAAAGAATAAAAAGTAGGATGGACCTTTCTTTTCCTCAGAGTCTTACTAATTGCACTTGGTGATGGGTTTTTTTGGCACCGTTGCCAATAATACATTTACAAAACCACATTGTAATATCTGTATTTAAAAACTAGATCGTTAAACTCATACAGCTGTCCCAATGACTTCCAAGAAATAAACCTCTGGATGAAAAACAAATGGCTCCAATTTAAACTTGGGTTAAATATGAATGATTCTTGGGAAAAAAATATCTCTGGAACTGTCCTAAGACAAGTACATTGACTGCTTACAAACACAGAGATCTTTGCAAGTTCTTTAAACAGCAGAAATCTCATTGCACTGTGTTCTTTTAATGCCATAATCACCACAAAAATGAGAAATTACTTCTTCCACATAACGCTTAGTAGACACTATGTCCTATATTTCCAAGTGCTGGCCTGTCTGCCTGAGTTGTCCAGAAATCCCAATGCAATTATTCCTCAGGTGAGTCAGTAGGTGAAACAGTATATAAGAGAAGCAAAAGTGAAACTCTACTCGTAAGTCTCAGTTCAATAAAAGAAAGAAATCTATCTTGGAGTGAAATTCTTCTCCTGTAGGAGCATCCATGCATGGCAGGGAGAGGGAATTCTGCAGATCTGAGACCTTGTAGGAACACATGGTTTTATTGCAAGGGTCATGGGTAAAAAGGGCCTGCCTTCAGCCACCAGCCTCAGCTGAAGTGGTGCCCCAAAGAGAGAGGGGGAGAGAGAGAGAGAGAGAGAGAGAGCCAAAGGGTAAGAGGGGTAACAAGGTAAGAGCAAGAGGGTAAGAGAGGTAAGAGAGGTGGCAGGGGTAAGAGCGCAAGGTCCTTGTTATAATACATTATATCTCCTTTTGTGTTCAATATTCTGATTTACAGTGACCAACTGGCACGAGATACAAAACCTACAGACTTTGCATGCAGCCTATGAGAACTGCTGTATTACCATATCACTCTGTATTCTCCAAAGGCTACTCTCTTATCTACCTTTTCCTGGATACCTTGGTTGGGCTACACCCTTGGGTTCCTTGGTGTCTCTTTGTATGTTATCACTCAACCCATCTCCCAGTTAATCACTGTCTTCCTGCCTGTCATGCCTACCTCTCAAAGCTAGCTTTTATTTCTATTTCACTCACATTTTTATACTTTCAGTACTTCTTGCCAGGCAATCATATTTGTAAGTTTATCCTGTCTCATCTTTCCCAACATTCTCCCAAAAAATTTATCATTGATATAAATGTAAGGAATTGTCTCAAAAGCAAATTAATCTACCAATCTATCTGCTGCCAAGATTAGTTTCCTAACCATGCTTCTAGAACGTACCATCTCAGCTCTCTCTACTGCTATTTCCACTTTGACATTCTTTCTGAAATAACTGTTAGCCTGACTTAATTTAGTTACCTAAAGATGATTATAGAATCATTAGGCTTGAAAGGACCTTTGAGACCATTGAGTCCAACCATTACCCCAGGACAGACAACTCCACTCTTGTATCACATCTCCAAGTGCCACATCACATTTTTCTAATACTTCCAGGGATGGTGACTCAGTCACTTCTCTAGGGCAACTTCTTTCAGTGTTTGACAATCCTTTAAGTGAAGAAATTTTTCCTAATATTCAATCTAAACCTCCTTGGCCAACTTGAGGCCATTTCCTCTTGTCCTGACACCCGTTACATGGGAGAAGAACTGATCTTCACCTCCTTTCAGGCAGTTGTAGGGAGCAATAAGGTCTCCCCTGAGCCCCTTTTCTCCAGGCTAAACACCCCCAGCTCCTTCAGCCACTCCTCACAGGACTTGTGTTCTGGACTTTTCCCCAGCTCTGTTGCTCTTCTCTGGACATGATTCAGAACCTCAATGCCCTCCTTGTAGTAAGGGGCCCATAACTGAACACAGGATTCAAGGTGTGGCCCCACCAGTGCCAAGGAAAGGAACCATCACTTCCCTGGTTCTGCTGGCCACACTATTGCTGATCCAAGCCAGTCACTGACCTTCTTGGCCACCTGGGCACAGCTGGCTCATGTTCAGCTGCCACTGACCAGAATTCCCACATCTTTTTCCACTGGGAAGCTTTCCAGCCACTGCCTTCAGCCTGTAGCACTGCATAGGGTCATTATGACCCAAGTGGAGGACCAAGTGCTTGGTCTTGTTGAACCTCATACAATTTGCCTTGCTCATCAGGCCAGCCTGTCCAGATCCCTGTGTGGCCATCCACACTGTCCACAGAGAAACAAAGGAGTGGTCCCCTTTTGCACTTTCTTCCCTTTTTTCTTGCCGGCCTGAGCATTCGCCTGTTTCTGCTTCCCACCCTGCTGCCCCTTCCAGGTTGGCCGCAGGGTGGTAGCCACGGCAGCCACCTTACAACCTGTGGTGCCCATTCTTGCACAGGCCTCGGCCGTTTGTGAGAGTGAGGGATCGCCCAGGAGGGCCTCGATGATCCTCCTGCACTCTGCATTACAGTTTCTCCTTGCCAGAGTATTGAGCAACAATATTCTGGAAGTGAAATCATCCACCTGTCGCTCAACTGAAGCTGTCAGCCTCTCTGTGAACCGCAGGAAGGGTTTGTCTGTCCCCTGAACAATTGTGGCAAATGACTGCTTCGGTGCAGACATCTCCATTGTCTGTACCAATGCTGCCATGCCAGTTTTTTGGCACTGCTCTAGTACCAAGGGCTCATAGGCAATTTGCTTATTAACATCAGCAAGCTCACCTGTACCCAGCAGCACGTCTGGCCTGACCCCGTACCTAGGGTCCTTTTGATGAGCCATCAGATTCTGTGCTGCAGTCCTTTCAGCCAATTGAGACCACTTTGACTCAAATATGTCGTATTCGACCAGCTGAAAGAGAATCTTGTCCAGATCCCTCTACTTAGGGCAGAGTCTTCCTACCCATGATGTAAATATCTTCTACCACAGACTGACTTACACTCTTATAAGTATGTATCTGTATTCCCAAGGGCATTTTAAATCCTCAGCTACGATACAAAAAATTAAAGGCTGCAGGGCTGGTCTACAAGCTCCACCTCTTGATGTTTCTTAAGCCTGAAGTATAAACATCTTGCAGTAAAAATTACCTTTTCATTCCCTCGATGTACATTAACTAGTAGACCGTCACCTTTGTCTTATGTTGCAATGTCTGCATATTTTACACAAAGAGAAATAACTAATATTGATAAGCAACATTTTTTTACTTTTTTAACTAACAGAAAACCTGCATGGGAAGAAAATGACTTCTAGCTTAAGAAACCAGCAAAATCTATGTATTCATAGATAAGTAAAATCCAAGACACAAAATGAACACAATCCACTGCCATTGGTTGCAGACCTTAGTGACCAGATGTGATTCAAAATGCTTAAACCCCATACTGACTGGCTCTTGGAAAAATTATAAGGTAGATTCAAGCAGGTAAGAAAAGCAAATCATATCACTGCAACTTCTCACCAGATGCTGGGTTTCTACAAGGTCTTGGGCAATCCCAGTGATCCGGAGTGTGTGAAGCATGTGGGCTTTCTTATGCCACTGCCTGGTTTCCTCTTCCTTGAGAACAATGGTATGAATGGGACTGGGAGGGCAGGAGAGCATCCAGCCCTGGAGGACAGCTATTCATTCTGCTCCAGCCAGAGGCTTGCCAGCATTTCCACTGTTTCACACGAGTCCCAACTTCAGACAGAGATGACTTCATTTTAACCACTTTTCTCACATTTAAAAAAGTCAAAATTAGTCAAAACAAAAACAGCAACCATGTGTGCTCAGGGATGTGAGCGGAGAAATAAGGATAAACAAATCTGCTCCCTTGCATATCCTACCAGCAGTTCGTCTCAGCATGATCCTTAAAAACAGCAGGGTGCCTAGCCTCAGCTTTTATCAAATAACATTTATAGGACACCCCACATTCCCTACCAGTGGACCACAAAGAATCAACAGGGAATGAATAGGCTGTCTTTTATTCTTGAAATGTTAAGGTCCATCTTACTCAAAAAAAACCCCATGATGTATTTTATTTTGTTTTCTTGTGCTTTATAGCATGGGAAAGAATGGACGAGCAGTGACCCATACAGGCTTACTTATGAAAAATTATGGTTCATCTTACAGGCATGTTAATAAAAACAACTGTGTGTAACGACAAATACCCCTCAAAATCAGTTCTGAATCTGCATGGACACAAGAAGGTAGCTGTAAAGTGGTTTTACAGGAATGTCAGTTCTTCAGTATAGGAAGAAGGAAGGCATGCTCTAGTATGTCTAGACAGATGTATCCACGGCTGTTGTCCCTAGACAGCAGAGGATATACAGCCTTTAAAGAGGACAAAAATTGGCTTTGCTATAAAAGAACAAGCCACTTCCTGGAGAGGAAGATACAATGATTTTTTAGGAAAATGCAGACACATTGTGAGCTCCAAGGAACAGTGATCGAGAGAGGAAGGAAGAGGCTACAGTGTGAGGACTAAACATTACCTACCTACAAACTTTGTAATTAAGGCTCATAGACTGTTATAAATGACTTCTAGTAGAGTCTTCACCTAGATGACAAGAAGCAAATACTATATGTCTTTATTGTTTTTCTCTTCTGCTTCACTCCTGCTTGAAAACAACAACCAACTTTTAAAGTATGCCTGTAATATGGATGTCACAGCTAGTAAGGAAGAAGGTCAAAGTGGAGTATGCATTGCAAGAGAAGAAAAAGGCTCTGTGCTCAGGAAAAGATAAAGAAAGTAAGACGATATAGAGATAACCTGATAGTGCATGCCATGACTCCATACTTGGACACTGACTCCCTGGACTCTCAAAACTTCAAGGAAAATCTGGCACTGTTGTGTTCACAGAATTAATGCAGAAAATAGGAAATGTTTTCCAAAATTTTAATAACGTATTTTGCAAAGTCAGCGAGTTATGTTTTACTACAGGAAAATTAGGAAAAACAAGAAAAATATGTGAGTGGGAGACAATGGAAAACTGTTTTTTAGCTTTTTTGTTTCAGTAAGTAAGCACATAACATCCTTCCTTTGGGTACAAGACAGCTATGTTTTCTTAATATTTTATTGCGAATAAACACAGATGGAGGTTCAAGGAGTTCTCTTCCATAGTTATTGCTGTGGCTTTTAACTTCTGAATAAATGTATCGGGTTGAGTTTCTTTCTTCATAATTTTTCAAATAATAGAATTATTTTAGCAGTATTACAAAGGATAATGTATTATCATAACTCAGTAGCTTGTGGTTTTAAATGCTAGGAAAGGAAGTGGGGGATAGGACAGATGTCAAATACTTTGAACAGAGAAATAATCCTGAAATCTACTCTTCTCTTTCTTATCGCCTAACATTCACATCTTATTATGTTCAAATATGCCAGACAGTAGTTAATAATAGATAAGTGTATCTAGAATGAGGGCCAAACACATCACTTCATGCTCCTTATCTCTGTAATCTTCCTTCAGAGGAATTCTCTCCTTCTGGAATCTGGGGCAACTTTTTGGGAAGCCACAGTGATACCAAACTCAGCAAGTTATCAGTCCTTACAACATCTGTGAGTTGCCACTGGAAGCAGAGCAGATGAAGATATCAACTGACAGCAGATTTTTTTCCATAATATCTGTCATTAGACTAAAGAAAGTATGAGCTCACGACATATCAGGTTTGAAATGATGGATAATTTCACAGGCTTTCAGGAAAACCGCCAGAAAAAGCGTTGGGAAATGTGGCACTGAAACAGAATATTAGATTATTGCATTAGTCTCTCACTACCAGACTAGTAAGAAGCTAGCTGAGATCCTGGAATCACAGAATCAGTTAGGTTAAAAAAAACCTGTGAGATCGTGGAGTCCAGGCTTTGACCAAACACCTCCTTGTCAAATAGACTATGGCACTGAGTGCCACAGCCAGTCTTTCCTTAAACACCTCCAGGGATGGTGACTCCATCCTTTCCCTGGGCAGCTCCTTCAATGACCAATCACACTTTCATCATTAATGGATGAAATGGTGGGCTCCAGTTCCAGACCTTCAGGAACATGTCTCAAGGAATGAGTATCTTTCTCAGTCTGTCTTTGAAAACCCCCCAGGAATGTGCAGAAGCACATATTTTAGGCTGGATCTGAGCACTGCTCCAGGGAATAAACGAAACGTGTTGGCAGTTTGAGATAAATAAGAGTAAAGCAAAATGCCAAGTACACTTGAAGTAGGTACAATTGTCTCTTTATTTAAAGATCGGAAAAATCCTGATCTTTAGAGTTTTGGAAGCACATTGGACAGGCTTTGTTTTAAGAATCCTTGGGGCCAACCCTGGCATAGTGTAGTTATTGCATTTGTATGGTGAGGCCTTTGTATGGTACTTTAGTCTTGTGTTCAGAAAAATGGGTATAAGACAGAATAGAACACAGTCAAACATATCCACCATTCATAGAGAGAGAATAGTTGAAACAGCTTATCACTCAATTCCAGTATTATTTTTCAACATATAATGAAAAGTAGGTTGCTTCTCTTGGACACAGAGCGGATCCACATGTTCCCTCTCTACTATAAGAACAAAAATCTGTCCTCATTTAGTCAAATCCTGTGCACTGAGAAGCTACAATCCAGCACATCATTTAGGGTATGATCCTTATTTATGCTCTTTAGACATAAATATCCCAGAGGAGAAGGCTCCAGACACTCTTCCTTCCTCTCTTTTTTCAAAAGATTTTTTTTATCTTTTCAGGACAGCCAGTGTGCAATTCCCAAAGAAAACCCAAAAGCTATAGCTTTTACTGCAATCAGCTTCAGTAGGAATCTAGAGGGAAAATCACACCTGAAAAAAAAAATCATAATTTTAGTACAGATATAGCTGTTCTTGAAATTTGGTATAGATCCAATTTCTAGCCAGGGCAGAGCCACCAATGAGTATTCTTCCTCAGTTTTCAAGCAGAATGAGAAGGTATGGCATCACAGCAAGACTGAATGCTAATTTTGAAGAAAGTTGTCAAATGGGAAATGTCTATTTCCAAGGTGGCAGAAAAATTTTAAGAGCTGAGAAACCAAAATGTCATAGCCCAGGTGATTTTCATCCTCAGTTCTCAAAGAATCAGCACAGCAATCACTGATCTTACAATAAGGGTTTTCAAGAAATCTTATAAATATTGGTTTTATCTGTTAGTTCGAGGTACACTTCGGAGCTTTATTTAGGAAAGAGAGAGAAGGAGTATTTTACATAGCAGTAATCTGATCGTATAATCTGATTATAACAATATGCACAATTGTATGATAAACTTCGAAGGAGAGTGTAATTAGGCATTGGGTAATTGGAAAACAATATAGACTGAAAAAAAAATCAATTTCCAAGAGGAGGCTGTGTCATAGCAATAAAATATCCTTGACTGTGAAAAGGAGGTTTTGAAAATAGTAAAATACAGCTCTCATCTAGTGTAATTTTAGTTTAGTACTTGAGACAGCATTATAAGCAAAAATGTTTAAGATTGAGAAGAAGGGTGGTAATGGTAGAATTGAAATTTGAATAGAACTTTACTCAGAAGACTACAGTGAAGTGCCTTGAAATGTGATGATTCAGCATATATTGAAGTTCCTTGGGATCTATTTTTAGGATCAGTTTTATTTCGTATTTCCATTGCTAATCATCCCTCAAGAAATAGAAATATGTTAATTAAAGTTAATGGTAGCCCAAAAAGTCATGAGGTCTGAAACCAGAGGAACATCAGACTAATCATACATGAATGGCATGAGAATAATAAAAATGTAACAGAATAAAACAAGATCTTTGACTAGAGATTAAAAAAAGACTTCCCACAGCAAACTAAGTGCTTGACAATCAAACATCTGATTGCTGATTGGAAGAGAAAGCCTGAGAGTATCCTATAAAGCACCAGTGTGAAGCAATTATAAAAACTCCCAAATGTGATCCTAAACTGTACGAGAAGAATTATATTACTGTAGCTGTGTATGCACTGATGTGACCTCATTTGAAGCACTCTATGAAAGTTTGACTACTCATGTTGAAGAAGATAAAATCGGAGCATGTTCTGGGAAGGGTTGTTGGGGTTATCAAAGGAACAGATGATGCAGAGTCTTCATGTCCTCTTCATGGAGAAAGAACCATGTGAGCTAAAAGCCACCAGAATAAATAGGCATAAACTCTCTCTGAACAATTTCTGTCCAGACATTAAGTTTTCATGACTGGAACAATGAGGTTCGAGCACAACTTCTCATAATAAGAACAGTCAGGGAAGAAGGAAGAGGCATGAGATCAAGTTAACTTAATATTCAAGTTTGTTAAGATGTTATGAAAATAATTATACAGCACGGCTCTTTGTAACATCAGTGGACAGGACTCAGTAAGTCAAGACGAGCTGTTGAATCCAAATGTCGACCTCCTTCCCCCTCCTCATCTCCCTTGAGCTTGTATATTGCTTTGATCTGCCCACTCTGATCCTTCGCCACAAAGGTATTCACGCAAATTTACTCTCAGAGGAGGATATGACAGTCTGTCTTGAAATGTCCACTGTATATATTTCCCAAACCCTTTCAGGACTGTTTGCTTCTTTGAATAAATGGCTTGGGGTTTGTTTTTCCGGTAATCTTTCACAACTTAAAAAACTCCTTCAGAAGAAGAAACCACACAAGTTTTCACAGTTAATTTGCATCTTCTTTGTTGCAGCCTAAATATAATTATTTAAATCTATTTCTTTTTCTTTCTTTCTTTCTTTCTTTCTTTCTTTCTTTCTTTCTTTCTTTCTTTCTTTCTTTCTCTCTCTCTCTCTCTCTCTCTTTCTATCTATCTATCTATCTATCTATCTATCTATCTATCTATTTTCCTTCTTCTTTCCTTTTTTTGTTCCTTTTTTCCATTGAAGGTTACTCTGAAGGTGATCCACAGTTGCAGAGTAATCGGCAAAAATAGAGCTAAAAATAGAGAATTTACCCTGTGGCATTATCTTAAGTTGTTTCTTTTCTCTTTAGTTTCAGTTCAGTATGTTAAATACAGAACTTCCTACAACTTTGTAATGGTATGTGCTTCAATAAATGGAAAAACCTTGTGTTGGCTCTTTGCTGCAATATTCTTAACTTAGTAAATATGAATTTGCCACTCTTTGAATTCACTGACAGTTTCTGTCACAAGCATGATNATCACAAGCATGATATGATTTGATATGAAATGATATGATATGATATGATATGAACTGAATCGGAAAGCTCATTGTAACAAAGTTCCAGCAACACACGATCAGCATCTCACAACAATAAACTGGAGTATAGGAACATGACTTAAGCTGTTTGTATGACATATACAACAAAGAAGGAATTCATGCCATGGAACTGGTAGCTGTAAAGACTCAGAATGAAGAGATGCAGTACGAAGATCAAAACAAGTTAAGCCCACTATGCGGAAAACCTGCAGTAAGGAAGTGCAAATAAAATCATCCATGGAAAATGTATACTCATAGTTTCAAAAAATAAAAAAAAAATTAAAAAGTAGGAACAAAAAATAAAATTTGGGACACATTATTTTCTCCTTAGAAACAATTAACTTCCAACACCCTTTACAATTGTTGAATGCAATAAAAGCTTTTCCTGCAGAAACAGTGGAATAGTTCTCCATTACAAAAACAACGTTGATTTTTGCTCCTTCAGCGAACTCCATTCTCCAGTGTGTGGGATCATTGCACCTGTGTGGAACCCTCTGTAAGTCAAGCAAGCCCTCTACCAAGTGTCAGGGCTTGCATGTGAGCTCACTGTAAGCTACGACCTCTGTCTACCTCGAAGCGAGCAAACTGCAGTTTTCTGTCAGGAATGAGTCATCAGATTTAAACCTAAGCCCCAGCCAGGCCAATGTTTGAGAGGCTCAAGACCTATTTCTGATTTTGCTGGCTAAACCTAGGCGCTGGCTGGCTCACATCCTGAGGAGTTCAACACATTGTTGCCTTTGAGGATTCAAGCCTTAACTATTTCTAAGCCAGACACCACCATGATAGCCATGTGCCTAATTCTTAAGTAGCACATTGTGGCTGGATCAGAAACTTCAACACAATTTCATTTTTAAAATAACAGAAAATGCACATGGAGAATATTTTTAATTGACAGTTTCTCAGAGGGAAAAGAAAAAATATTCTTAGTGATGCATACATTTTTGCTGAAAATGCCTGTTTTCTGTGCTGAACGCCAACTTTTCAGTTTGGTGATTATGATTTCATTTATTGTATTCAGCCATAGGAGGAAATTAATGTGACTTTGGATTATTTAGCTGCTTAATGGATATGGTTATGAGTCAGAGCAGTGTCTAACTCCCCTTTTGCTGCTAGGCATTTTGGCAAACTCTTGTGGGACTTTTTTTCCTGCACAGTAGCAGAGCTAGGAAGTAATGTTCCATTCAATTCTTTCAGCTGTGACTACCATTAATTACATTCAAGGTTTCCCGTAGGAAGACACCCTCACAGGAAATGTGCTCTTAGTCTCACCTATATGTTCAGAGTGAGTGTGCTTCTGGGAGAAAAATCACTCCAGACTGAGGGGAAATACAAAAATATTTTCCTTTGAATTCTCATGAGAGACCTGGTTTCAGACCAGAGGTCCTGACTACGTGAATACTGGCTTGGTTAAACGCTGGACTCAGCCTGAAGGATTAGTTTAATAGTGTCACAAAGAGACAGAGATTACTGTAATAGAGCTTACTGAAAATAGTTATCAATCCATTAACTGGGAAATAAGCCTACCAGGATTCTGTCAAATACTATCCATATAGCTTCAGCTGTTGCACACACCTTGCTTTTTATCTTTTGACCTTGTTTTTTCATGATTCTCACAGCACTGCGAGTGAAAAAGTACTCAAACCCAGCCAGGAGTACCTGAGCGAGGCTAAACAGAGGCGGCTGGCGAGCGCTGAGGGAAGCAGGAGCGGCGTGTTCGGGTACTGAGCATCCCCTAGTGACCGCCTCTCCCAGTGCAGCATCCTACTTCTCCGAGCCTGCTAAAGAGCCCAGGGAAGCCCAGATTCGCAGAGTACAAACAACGGATTAGTACAAATAAAGTACTCCTTGACTTACAAAAGCACTCCTTTTTAATCCAAGTACCTTACTTGGATCAAAACACAACTGGCTTCCCTTGTCTGACCCACCAAAAAAGGAACCGAAGACACTTATACAGATATATTATCTTTTAATTTAAATTTCACTGATAACTTATAAATTAGATAATGAGATGAGGGTTTGTCAGTATTATTTCCCCACTAGATGTTACAGCATGTTAAAAAAGTCTATATTCTCTATATAGAGATCATGATGTTCTCTTTCTGGTCACCTATTGGAATGTTTGCTGCTTTTGAACAATGAGGATGGGAAAGTTTTGACTAAAGGAGATCCTACAGACTGTAGATTTTGCTGGTAAACAAACAGGAAAAAATAAGCTCCTTCAGCAATAAGTGGGATTTTTTTTTTTTTTCCTCCCTGCAACAGTAACTTTTTTCCAAATACTTTCACCAGCTTCAGGAAAGGGTGGGTTAGAGACAGGGGTTTCCTGAGCCCTTTCAGAACATGGTTTTAATGAAGTCGTGTTCAGAAGAGCCCCTAGAGAGTCTTGTTTTGGAACAGTCTGACGCCTACACGTTATTATCTTTGCTACGTTTTGCAGTTTTGTGTGAAATTTATTTTTAATCTTTAACAAAACATGCCCCTGTTTATCTTAAATTCAGAAAAGGTTTAATAATGTAAAACAAAATAACTTTTTAAATAACTAGATTTACAATGAATGCCAAAACATAAAAGTATAAAGCAAGTTAACAAGAAAGGAGTTCTTAAAGATCAAAGAAAATGTGTTTATTTGATTTGATTAAAAACAAATAAAAAGTACTTTCACTTTAACAAGTTATAACTGGCTGTTGACAAAAACCAGTGAAAGAGTTTCCCAGTCCCACAGGATAAAGGTTTTCTTCTGATAGAGGTTCACGTAGTCAGAACAGATTGCTGACACTGATACGTCAAAGGAATTATATTTTGAAAAGTGACAAAGCTGCTTCAATCTTAAAAAACATGGATACAAAGACAAGTTTCCTTGGAGAACATACTCTTTTTGCAGCCTTTGCCTCCCACAAAAATTTTTTAGGATTAAGGTCAGGGTTGGGTAGCAAAGGCTGGCCCGTACCAGCCTTCTCTACCCATGAAAGAGGAGATCTGCAGAAGCCAGCTCTCTTCTGGGAACTCTTCAGCTATTTAAAGCAGGTTTTGAACTAATGTCTTGCCTCTGTGTGACAATTTTTGAATCCACCTTTCTTCCGGAGGCTTCAGCGGGAAATGTACAGACCTCCCATGAAACGATACCATGCTGGGATCCAGGCAAGCGACAGCTAAGTAACTGAAACCGGAATTTGCTTTAGGTCAGGCTGTCTAAACTTTGTTAAATGAGGTTTTTTGATTTTTAATTCCAATTTAACTGATAAAAGACCATTTGAACGGCATCATTTTTTTAAAAGAAAGAGTAAACACCTCACCCATTTCCAAAAGATAAAATATTCATAGTCTAAAGATAGCTTGGATCTTCAGCAAAGGTCCACAGCTAAACCAAAAAGTCCAGATTTGACATTCCAAAAATGCTGTGGTAAAAAATATCCAGAAAACACTTGAAACAGTCATACATTTCAGACCTCCTTTACACAAAGCGATGAAAAAAATTCTCAAAAAACAAAAAAGGCATTTGGAGTTTATCTCTAAAGGCAACATTTGAAATTCATCATCCTAACTTTAGGGAAGTCACCAATTTAGAGGAGCTATAGTTATTTTCACACTAATTTTAAGGTGTCCACGTCTTCTTAAAAGACTGTCCTCAGACAAGACGGCCCCTTTAGCAACTGCAGTCACTGCATCTCACTTTCTATCGTGTTACCATCTGCCAGGGAGATGCCTTCAGGCAGTGTCCAACCCTGCAGCCAGCACGGCTCCCCGGCAGGGAGCTTTCAGCACGCAGGGCGCTGTGTGCCGGCGCTGCTGTGCCTGGTGCAGTGCCCGTGAGCTCCCGTCTGCCCTCCGGCGAACCCAGGGCTGGTGGCAGCCCTGAAATCACCTGCGACACGCAGAGCAGCCACACCCACTGCTTCGGAGCTGTCAAAGTGCTCACGGTCCCCACGGGCTCTCATTTCTGATCCCAGGTTTGGTCAGCCTGACAATTGCTCGTGCAACTCCTATTTATTTGCAGTGGGGGTGCAGAGATGGCCCAATCCACCCACTGTTGAGATGCTCACTGTAAGATTGTTAAAGCAAAGTTGGTTGTGAAAGAAATCAAGCCTTGCTCCAATCTGAAATACTTGGTAATCTGATGAAAAAAATCCGTGTGTGATTTGTGTTTATGTCTGGAAGTTTTCCCTAGTGTGAGAGCCTCTAAAGGAAAACCAGTTCTTTCTTGCAATGTATGTCCTTTTATGTTATGCAGCCTAGACTGTGGATGGCAGTGATGTCAAAAATGTACACGGAGTGATTGCATCCTGTCTGTGTCCTGCAAGAATGACTTTGAAAGTTAGATGTTTCATCTCTACAGTCATATCCTGATCAACAAACTCAGTCAATAAATAAATACATTTAGTGACAAAACCCAGCTTTCTGTAAGCTGCAGTTAAACAGGAACTTGATTTGTTTTTTTGTATTCACATCTATTCTATAATAATGAATCCAGCACCACAATAACCAAGTACCCATTATAATTATAAGATCAGAGAGACCTTTGTGGTACTCATTTTCCTAAAAAATATTTTAAACACTCCAGTACTCCATTCTCATTCTTTTGAAGTTTTTGCTTTAAACCTAAGACTTAAATACAAAGGGCCAGAACTTGGGTTGAGAATGTGAGGGGTGGCGGGGTGGGGGTTGAAGAGGTGTACAGATTTTGCCCAAGAAAGAGGAAAACGGAGTATAAAGTGTACTAATTTTTCAGTCTTTTTTGTTTTGTTTTACAAAATCTGAGTGCCAGTAAAACATATATAAAATTCCTGCTTAAATATTGCCTCTCTGTCTCTGTGTGTGTGAGGGAGAGAGATGGCGTTTAATTGCCACACATAAAATTTACAAAAACAGGTCAATTCGGGTTACTAAGGGTAACCCAAATTAAAAGGTTAAAGGGTTGAATGAGCTACATGTCTCAGAAGAAATAAATAAAATAAGTATCCCAGAGACACATGTGGAGCCATGCATTGAAATATATGGAAACATCTCTGGAAGCACCGCTGCCTGGTTTCACCACCTCAGGCTGTCAGCACTGTGATGCTTTTGGAGTCACCCAAGCAGTTTTTGCTGCCCATTTCAGAGTGGGACAGGATGGGTTTGACCGAGAAAAGCTCCCCACACCAGACACCACAGGCACGGCTGCCCCAGTCTGCTACGGGAAGGTGTTAGTCAACTTCAGCTCCTGCTTGGGACCACGGTGGCACTGAGAGAGCTGGCCTTTGCTGGAACGTGAGAACGACCTGGAGCTTTAGCCTGAAAAAGAAGAGGCTCAGGGGTGACCTTATCGCTCCCTACAGCTGCCTGAAAGGAGGGTGCAGCCAGGTGGGGGTCAGCCTCCTCTCCCATGTAACAAGCCACAGGACAAGAGGAAATGGTCTGAAGTTTAGTCAGGAGAGGTTTAGGTTCGACATGAGGAGAAATTTCTTCAGAGAAAGCGTGATTTAACATTGGACTGGGATGCCCAGGAAGGTGGTGGAGTCACCCTCCCTGGAGTTCAGGGAAGGACTGGATGTGGCACTCAAGCGCCATGGCGTCGACATGGCAGTGTTCGGCCATAGGCTGGACTCGCTGGTCTCATGGGTCTTTTCCAACCTAACTGATTCTGTGCTTCTGTGAACAGCGCGTTCAGTCCTGCGAGTAAGAAAGCCACGGCCAAAGGGGGCACAGGCCGGGACACGGACCCACACACCACACCGAACCCAGCCCGCCATGGCCCCCGGCGCCCTCGGCGCCTCCATCGCCCCGCGCGGCCCCGCCCCTCGCGCGGTGACGCAGGCGGGGGCGGGGCGGAAGTGAACGGGGGTGGCGGCGGAAGTGGCTGCGCGAGTGGAGGGCTCAAGATGGTGAGTGCGGACAGCGGCGGCGCCGGGCGGGCGGGGATGTTCTTGTGCCGGATCGCACCGTACCGCACCGAACCGAACCTCCTGCCCCGCCGCCTCCGCCAGATCCGCCTCCCCTCACCCTCTCGGCGTCCCCGGGGACAGCAGGGCCGTGCTGAGTCACGGGGGTCCGGCGCGGCCATGGCGGGCTTCCGCATGGGCGCGGGGCGCGGGGAGGCGCGAAGGGCGAGGGGCGGCTGTGGTTAAAGCCCTTCCCTGGCAGCGGGGTGGGACGGGGAGGTCCGGCGGTCCCCAGGCGGTCCCCAGCCTCCCGCAGCCTGCGGCTTCGGCGGCGCGGCTCCCGGGGAGGGAGGTCTTGCCTCGGCCCTCCGTGGTGGGCAGCGGCGCTGGGGCCGCCTCAGACGGGCCGGGCGCTGGTGTGACTCGAGAGTGTTGTTTTGGGGGAGTGTTCTATGGTTTTCTTCGTGTGTTTAACTTTGATCTTCTCTCTTGTCACGTCCCCCAGGTACCGTATCTCTTTAATGCTTTCATTTATAGCAGTTTCACAAAGGTCTGGTCAGTGCTGAGTGTGTAAATTGGTAGCTGCTCTATAGGCATATAATAACAGGCATGTTAGGACTGTCTTACAGCTCCTGTGTTACTGAGCGCTCACATATTGGTATAAAAGATCTTAACTGTAAGCATGAGTTTTCTGTTGGATCTGACAGTGCTGCTGGGAGATGAACTGCTCATCACACACCTTTCAGAGATTATTGCTGTCATCTGCTGTTTGTTAGACATTGCCTTATTGGTGGCCCAGGGTTTATGAACAATCCTGAAATCACTTCAATAAATTCGGGTAGGTTAGAGTGAAATTAGTGGCCTAGGTTTCTAGTAAGCAGTACTTAATTAAGTCTTTGGACTTCTGGTACTCCACTACAAGTTACTGTTCTCATTTGTTCTTTTAGTTAACTGGCACACCAGACTGCTTGAATACACCTTGTCCTCTTTATGGCAGCCTCAAATTGTTGCAAAATTTGATCTTGCGTCAGTATTGCAGTAAATGAAGGAATGCTCCTTTCTGTCCTGTCAGCTGTCAGGACTTACCTCTTTCCTTTCCATCCCTGCAGCCCAGGGTGGGAACAAACAGGGTGTATTGTGAGTTTGGCTTGATCTGGGTCAACCAGATCCAGAAATGTTGTCAGTACCTTTAGTTTTTATCAGACTCTCTGAAAGAATTCTGTATTAGTGTAGGGTTTACATTTTGGGGTGTTTGTGTGTGTTTTTGTTTTGCTTCTATTTTAAAGAAACACCACAGTCTAGGGCTTGTCCAGGAGTACTTAAAGGAGTCTTTGAGAACATTCTTTCATTTGGCTGGCCTAATGGCCCATACAAAAGTGGTCTGGTTCTGTTGAAGTAATCCTCTTTGGTTTTTTTTCATTTCTTTTTCTTTTTGTTCCAGAATTCCAGAGGCACTGCTTCTCTGTTGAAGGATAGTATCTCATTTACAGAAGTTTCAGCTTCGGGGCTATTTGAAGGTCATGATCTTCTGCGCAGAGGGTACGGTTTAGTTTGTGTGCTGAATTGTGTCATAGGCAGTGTTGAACTTCAGTAAATGTTAAATGTTGGCTTTTTACAGGAGTTTCTTGCAGGTGTGTTGCAAATGGGTGTCTACCTCTGTGATACTGTTATTTAGAAAAGAAACAGCAGAATATTGATAGTTGTGAAATACCTGATTGTTTTAATAAACATTTATATAAGTGTGCCATAACACTGTGGGAAATGGTTAATTTCAGCACTGGGACAAACCCCAATAGTAAAATAATTAAAATAGTTTGGACTTTGCCATTTTTACACGAGTGTGAAACTTATGTCTCTGTCTTGGATAATGAATCCAAAGTAAGTTCATGGAGTTTAAAATACCATACAACTGGCATTGGGGGGAAGGTGTGTACAGCATTCCATTGCAAAAGCTTGGAGACTTCAAAATAAGATACAGTGTAGCTTGGATATAATTAAATCTGTAATGATTTCATTTATTAGTAATTTCATCTCTTTCTGAAAGGAATCAAGGGAAAAAAACACATTCTGTTTTTTCAAGCATAAAGGATGTTTGAAACTCTTTCTTCTCGTAATGCTGCAGTTAGAGGTTGTGCTTGCTGCTTCACTATTAATCTTTTTTCTCTGTAGTTCAGACTTTGCTAGTTGTGTGTCTCTGTGGGCTGGAGTTTGTATCTGAGATTGGTTTTGGAATGCAACTTGAAAAAACATATCCCAATTAATATGAAGTTAATGTCTTTTCTACTTGTTCTTCTAGCTTTACAAGTGTGAAAAATGAATTGTGTCCCAGCCACCCACTGGAGTTGACAGAAAAGAATGTAAGCATAAAATCAAATGTAGCCATCTTCACTCTTAACTAATTACGAAGTTTAAATTAACAGTGTGATTATCTGGACTGCTTTGTGCAGTAGCAAGTAATGAGCAGGTCTTTAACCAAATGAAGGTGTTCAACCATAGTAACATTTTATTTATACAAATAACATTGTAGGCAAGTCTGATTTAATATTAATCTCTTGTATCTCTCCCCAGTTCAAGTGTGTAAGGAGGCTTCCAAGTAGGGACTTGTGTGCTCAGGTTTAGTCATCCAAGAGTGTGGCCCATAGGCAGGCCAGGGGCACACGTGTCACCTCATGAGGGCTGACCCACCCATTTTGTCTGTAGATTTACCAGCTGTCTTCATTTTCAGACTTCCAGCTTGTGAACACGTACACATTTTTCCATTTTAAATTTTTTAATTGCTCGATCCCGCCTAGACGTTTTACACCTACAGTTTATCATAAGTATTTGCAGTCTTGTCTGGCTCAGTCATCGCTCATGGACCATTACAAGTGGTCTGGGGAAGGTGCAGGGAGGCCAGACTTGCTGGTTGAACTAAATGTCTCTGGTGCCTGTTGTGTCAGTGCAGAAGATATCATGTATCAAACTGTCCTGAAGCAAAGATGTTATTTTGATAGAATGTTCCAAATTGCTGAGTTAAACAGCAGGACAAGCTCTGACTGTAATGTCTAATATATTCTTACTTTAGCCAGTGTTAGTGTTGTCTTGCATTAAAAGGAAGATGTTAAATTTCTGAGTTTATTTATAAATAATATAAATATTTCAGAGCTATTTGTCGATTAATTTTTTTAAACTGATTGCTATAACTTACTTTTTAACTCTGTTCTTGCCATACAAAACATGCATAATTAAAAGATCACATGCTAAAGAGAAAAAATGCACAGAAATATAACAGGCTGTGTGATCCCCTAAAAAGTATGTGAGACTTCTAAATTGTTTCTCCCACATTTGGTTAGTTTTTTTTGTAAGTTTAAGGCCAGTTTAAGAATTATTTTCATGTACATTTGAATGGGAAAATACTTAAATTAGCCAGAGATAGTTATGGTTGCTTTTGCTGCTATAAATGTTAAAAAGGTTTTTCAGGTAGCACTGGTAGAAACCAAATGTTTCTGCTATCCAGAAATCCTTATCTCAATAAAACAAAAGAAATGGAAAAATTATATTAGAATTATAAGATTAGATTATTATTATTATTAGAATTATTAGATTAGGATGAGGCCTATTAATAGTATTTTCTGCTAGCTTTTGAAGAGCTTTCAATATAGATTGTTACAAAGAAAATGCTCATTATGTCTTTGATTTGTATTTTTCTGTTGGTTTTTGAGATCCCTTCTCATAAACATGATGATCTCATAATAATAGGCTTTTGTCATGGTGGTGGAGTACAGATTTTAAACTTAGAGGTTTAAATTTTTTAGATTATTTAAGTATAACTTATTTCTTTATACTCCAGTGTACCTGAGTGAGCACTTTCTCTTTTAAAAGCCTCTATTAAATAGATTTTCTCTGTCTTGGTAATTTTGAGACCAGTTGGGAAAAATATGAGTTTTCATTTGCTTTTCTGCTTTTCACAACCATAAGGAGTGTAAGTGGTGCCCTGTTTTCCTGCTTGATCAGAAAAGAAGTACATCAAGTGATTTCAAGTAGTCTTTGATGACTAACTGATGACATCGAATTGGCTTTTGTGCTCTTTAAACTGGACTTAGCTTCCCATTCATCCAGAAAATATTGTAGTAAAGTAGTGCAAAACTATACCACTTGGTGGTGTCACATCTACTGATTATCAAAAATAACAAAATAAAACTTCTGCTATTAATTTGGAATAAAATCAGGCAAAAAACCAATTTCAGCTTCATGGAACAAATCTTACTGCATCACTCTCTTTCCTGTACTCTTGAGACATGTTTGATGGTATCACTGAATTTTTTCATACAAATTTAGTAAGCAGGTTCTTTTAAGTAGGATGTCAGAAATGTCTTTTATGGCTGTACTTTAAAGTAACTTTTTCTGAAATAAATATCAATACTGTTTGTGACAGTTTCAGTTAAATCAAGATAAAACAAACTTTGCCACTCTGAGAAATATCCAAGGAATCCATGCACCTTTAAAGCTGCAGATGGAATTCAGAGCAGTGAAACAGGTAGGCATTTTTATCCAACTGGTATAACTTAAGCCATTTGAAAAAATGTTTACCTTGAAACATGCTTTCAGAGACACATTTTTCTTTGTTGAGATACCTTATGTTTCCAAAAGAAATCAATTCAGTGTTAAAATGCTGCTGTTAAAAATTATGAACCAAACAGTGCAATTACTAGTTTTTAGAACAGTCAACATGCTAAAGCCTTTTAGCTTCTGTTCTGTTATTGGTTATTTGGTGAAGTGGTAACTGCTCTAGCTTTGCTGTGGAATAGCTTCCTGTAAGCCTTCAGAGAAAAGCAGGAGCAATTGAGTATTAATTCCTAAAATGGATATTCTCCCCTGTGGAATGTGTGACCTTCACAGGAAGGAGTCTCTGCAGCTGTAGGGGAAAGAGACTTCGGGGTCTGAAGCAGGTGGTGATTTGGGAGTAGATGTAGAGGTGATGTGAAACCTGAAACAGAGAGTTTGCTGTGTGCTTATTGTTCCTCAGCCTTTGTTGTGACATCAAGGGAGGTCTACAGGGAGTTAAGTTCAAAGGTTTTAACTCTTAATTGAGAAGGTGAGTCTGTCTCCTTTTCCTTGTTGGAAGGGAAACATAGACAACTCATTGGTCCTAGTAGACGTTTTTGTCTTCTTGAAGGTTGTCAAGCTACTAAGAGTAGGTTTCCAAGTGAGTTAGAGCAATTTTGTACACTGAGGGATGAGGTGCTACTAAACCATAGTGAGCTGGATTAAGCTTGGCAGAAGTTACTGGTCCTGAAGATGTGAAAGTCAGGATGTGAGATACAAAAACATCCCTTGGTCTCAGCTGTGCTCTTGTGAGGAATCTTTTTCCTAACATTAGCACATTGCAGAGAATGAGGGAGGTGAGGATATCCTGTTAGTCTGTCTCCAGACTGGTTTTGGGAGATGGATGGGGGAAATACAGTGATTCAGAAGGTTTTTCATTTCCAGATTCATGTTGAGTATACAAGTTTTCTTGTGGTTTAACTGATGTATCTGTAGTAGTAGCGTAGTAGCAAATGAATTCTCAGAAGGTTTATGCTCTGAAATCTGTGCGTGCCACTTGAAATGTTTTTGGAAATCCTTTGAGTGAAGGGTACAGAAGACTGTTGAAAGTAACTGGGAGTGGATCTGAAGCTTAAGAATTGGTTGGAATCGGAGACATAATTATGATTTAGATTAATTAAAAGGAGGATTATGTTTGAGTGTGAAAGTCAATATAGTGCTTTCACTTGCATTCCTGACCTGTGTCAGAGATGTAGGAGGATTTGAATGTGGTTTCCAAACTCTGCAGTACACATCAATTGCCCAGTACTGACCTCACAGTGTGGAGGTTTGCAGTGAACCTCCCCGACTTTATGTGAGAGGAGCTTTACAGAGGAGACAGAAAGTACTTTGTTATTTTTCAAAGTGCAGTATTTGCTGTACTACCTAGACCTCCGTGAAAACTAAAAATCTATTAGAAGGCTGTTCTTTTCAAACAGATAACCAAAAGAAGGTGGTGGTGTTTGTGTGTCTTTGTGTGCCAGTAGTTCTCTTATTCCAGTGTTGTTTTTTCTGCCTGTTGACTTTTCTCAGTCACTTCAGAGCGAGAAATCCAAATATGAACCCTTTTTATTTCAGACCTGCAGAAACCTGAACTCTTGCTTGAACTCTTTTTACAGGTCCAGCGTCTACCATTTCTTCACAGCTCAAACATGGCAATGGATATTTTGAGGGGAAATGATGAATCCATTGGTTTTGAGGATATCCTTAATGGTAAATACATTCTGGCTTTAATGTTATGGAAACATTTAAAGGTAAAATTTGGGAGCTATGAGGTTCTTTACCTCTACTGAACAAGAGAATTAAACTCCCAAAATACAAATAACAAAATTAAATCCGAAAAGCAAAGAAGCGCTGGGGAAGGAGAAATAAATGTAATTCAGCTGTAAGTTATGTGGAAATTACTCTGAAGTATTGAGCAAGACAGTATTTGCTGGTAGGCTGGGTTTCAAAAGGAGTGATTATGCACATAGGTTGTATGCCTCTTTCCTCAGAAACTTTTAAAGTACTTGTGCAGATTTTGTCAAGCAAGGTTACAAAGCTTTTTAAGTTCTGTAATTAAGAAGAAATGTTAGAGGAGAGGTACAGAACTAATAAAACAAATACTTAACGGGAAAGGCTCCCTCAAATGAGCTCAACAGGCTGCTGTTGTGTGGTAGCCTGCTGACTATTAGTGTGTGTGGAATAGAATAAACCTGGAAAAATGGCTTTTGAACAAATTATTTCTGGCTGGTACTTAAGGACATGGAAGGACGCAGAGTATCATGGAAGGATGCAGAGAGTATTTTAAAGTGTGATTGGAGAATGGAAATAGCTGGGGAGATAGGATGCTGGAAATAATGGAGGAACAAATCTGAATCTAGAGGCATGGTGTAAATCTGGGGTTATTTTCTAAGACAGATATACAGGGACCAAGGGAAGGAATCTTGGGCTATTGTAGTTCCACAGGGGTAGAGCAATTTCAAACATAATTTGTAGAAATTTGGTTATTTACCACTTCTCCCAGCAAGCTGTTAGATTTTTATAGAGTGCTGAGGAGTCAGTGGGTTACAAGTGTTTTGGTAAGACTTCATTTATCAGGAAGTGGACTAGATATTTTCGTTGTCTCTGGAGGAATCAGAGACATTAATATGTCATATTTATATGGAAGGAAGACATGATTGATAAACCCATAAAGAAAAGTGTATTTCTTCCAAACAGTCACAATGGGTTCTGGCCCTGGGTTTGTTTTTTCCTTTGGATTTTTTTTAAAATTTAATTTTTTTTTATAGAAAAGTTGGTACTGTCAGTATTGGTCTCTCGGGTCCTCTGCACGTTCCTTGGTAGCCTTTGAGTACAGTGGCTAATGTCAACTGTCAATGTATTTTACAGAATGGAGGAAATCTCAGAGATATTTACAGGGGTAGAATTTCTGTGAAACCAGGCAGTTGGGTGGAGAAGGGAAACCAGGACTATGTCCCAGCTAACAGAAGGGAGGACTGTGAACTCCTGCTGTGCAGACAAGTTGTGCTGGAAAGAGGTGTAAGGGCAGCTAGGGAGAAAAGTATCAGTCGGACTTGAGTTTTCTCAAACACTAAACTTGTAGTGTAATCCCTTTGAGATTCAGGCAGTTGGAGTCTGTGCTGATGCAGAACTGGTTGGTTTTACTTGAAATGTGTGCGTGTCCTTATGACAGACTGTTTCACAATATATGTGTTCTCTGAGTGCTTTGGATAGAGGTTTCTGAGTTATAGATCTCCACTCTGCAACACTGTCAAACATCAGTTAAGTAGCTGTTGTACTAAGTATTACAGTGAAAAGAGATGTTCACCTTTATTAGTTCTTGTTGGTCTTTGTAGCTTGGTAAAGACCTCAATGCTGTCAACTTTTCTTTTTCCAGATCCTTCCCAGAGTGAGATTATGGGAGAGCCACACATGATGATGGAGCACAAGCTCGGTTTATTGTAACAAAATATACTTCACAGAAATGTTTTGTGTGTGTCTTTCTAGCGCAGATCTAAGTACATGGTACTAAATTGACACTCACAGTGTTAGCAGACCTAGTATCACTTGCCTTCCTTAATGAAAAGGCACATTAAATGTTTAAAGTCTATAAATTGTTCTGTGCTTGTTATCAATCATACAAATGTCCTGTAACTAGGTAGTTTAAATAATGCCTTTTCATAAACTGCTCAGGACAATAGCTTCTTAAATATGGAAATGCTATATATGTATGCAAGAAATTCAAAAATACCCAGGCATTTTAAAACTGACTACTGTGCTAAATGCATTTAATGGGGGAAGAGGAAGGTATTTTCCGTTGCATAACTCTTTGTTCATGAAAATTTCCATACACTTTTTAAACTATTGAATAAAAGTTTGCTATAAATGCTGTTGCGTTCCAAAATATATTTAATCCTAAATCAACACTCTCTCATCCATGACCCGGTGTTGTCCTTTTTATTGCAATATCTTTAAGTGTCTTTAACTTCGGCATTGCCAGTTACATACATTGTATCCCTCTTTCCACAGCTATTTATGAGTAAGCTGTTGAGCTTTTGTGTAGAATTGGAGGTATTGCTGAAAGAATAGGGTTAAAGGTCTAGATTTTTTTTGTGTGTGTGCTTGAGAGGTATTGTGGTTTCTGAAAGTAGAAGCAAGTTCCACTTGGGGTTTAAAGAGATAATTGAAAATCTGTTTGAACATAATCCAAAAATGCATTCCCAGGTTTAGGTATTTTAGTATAAGGAGAGAATGCAGAATTATGAAAGTACCTAATAAAGCTGCTGCGGTAAGAACATGAAGATAAGGTGGCACAAATACAGAAATAATTATTTGTAGGTTTACAAAAGTCAGGTCTTAATTAAGGAAGAATGAGAGATTTATACTTAAATACACCTTTTAAAGGAGCAGACCACTGGAAGGGTTTTTGCATGGCTGAATGGTTTTATTTATTAAATTCAGGGTTGTAACAACTATTTCTGGTGTCCTACATGTTTATATGTTATATCACTCCTGCAAGGCAGCTAATGCAATGTGGCATTTCAGGAAGTTTGTGGTTCAAAAAATTATTATTGTTTATTGTCAGATATTAAGAACTTGAAGCAGAATTTCTAAAGCAGGAACTGTCTTTATTCAGCAGGTTTCAATGACTTGGTTAAATGTAATTAGTGTTCTGTTGTAGATAATTTTAGCAGGAATGTTGCTTGCTAAACCTTTCGCAACTACAAATATCCCTTGTGCTTTTCAGTGGGCTTATAGCTCCTACAAATTCCCTGTGTGGGCTAAAGCCTCTAGCTTCTGTCCTGTAAATTTTATAGTGCTTTTATGTGCAAAACATTGCAGCATTTTGTAAACATTAGGATGATAGTATGACTCACTTTAGTGGTGGTCTTACGTGGTTTTATATTTAACTTGTTTCATTTAAGGAGTGAAGCTTCTAAAATTTTCTTTCTCTTGAGACTTGTAAAGATTAGAGACTTGTGCTGTGCAGTACAAGCTGTTTAATTTGTTGGGGTTTTTTTTCCTTAGGGAGGTTAAGCAGAGGACCAATAAATTGAACATGCAAGTGTAGACCTACTCACATTTTTATTTTCTACAGCTGTCCTCGTCCTCCTGTGAGCTGATATTCTTTATTAAATATCACAGTTGGCTGCTGTTTTATAATTGACAAGTTCCTCTGCAGCTTTGTGTAAAGCAAAACTAAACTGTTGTTACAAAGCAAGCTTAGGATTCAGTAGGTTGTGTACTGCTCCAGACTCAGGAAAAGCTGAGGGATTACATTTCCAGGTCTGGGACAAATTAAAGGTGCTGGCATGGATTTTTAGGAGGTCTGCCATCTTACCAGCACTGTTCAAGAAAACAGGGAGCCATCCAACCATCGGACACAGTTACTGGTACCTTACAGCTCCCCACTTCAGTGTATTGAGCTGGTTGGCCTTTCCTAGTGTTGGCTGAAAGACAGATGCTGTTGCACCTGAACAAAACTACATTAAGACAAGTAATTTACTAGAGTTTCTCATTAGTGCAGTGTAAAACCAGAAGCAGATTAGTATAATTTGTAATAATCTTGGGTGAGATCAAGCCATATTCAGAGCCAGGAAGTTGCATTGTTCATTATGTCTGTAAGGAAGCTAATCCTAGGGGTTAGCCAGGCTGGAAAGCAAATAGTATGTGTTAAGAGGCCCATGTGAGAATTTATGCTGTTAGTAGAGAAATGGGAGTCAAGCAGGACTGAGACAAAAAGCTTTTGAGGTAAAAAGGAAAGGCTTCATTTTTCTCAGTGCTGCAGGTAGTCGAGCTGTGGACTGGGCTTCCTGCCCCACCCTTTCTTCCTGTTTTGTACAAGCCTCATTCTGTAAAGAAGGTGCTGCACAGAGCAGCAGCTACGTGGGGTGTGCTGGGCACTGGAGCTGGGACAGATCCAGCCAGGAAGGCACTTCCAGCTCCATCTGCTCTGGCAGGTGCAACACTGACTTCTTGCAGGCATCAGTGCTGTCCCTACTCTGCAGGTCCCCACCTCCTTGTGGTGCTGATGTTTCGGGCAGCATCCTTTCCTCTCCCCAGGCACATGAAGGAAACAAAAGCACATCATCCTGCTCTGCTGTCCATTTGTTATGACCATAAAAAATAGATGGTACCTCACTGCTGCTCCTGTTTACACCAACAATCCTCTATCAGTCATGCCACTGGCCATTCGTCAAAACAAAATTCAAAAGCACAAGAATTACACATGCAACAGAATTTAAAAAACCAAGCTTTATTATTATTATTATGTCAAAATAATTTGCATTTGTACACAAATAAAGAAATTATTATACACTTAGAAGATTTTGCTTTAATAATCTGATGCATATTAGTACTTGGTTCCTCAGCTGGCACCATATGAGGCATTTTAACAACACAGTTCATATCCTCCATGTGTTTTGATGTAAATTTATAGCTAGTTCTAAATGTTCCATCTACCAGAAATACTCTGCCAACAGCAAATACTTTGTGCAGTAGAATCATTACAAAGCCATTCCTGAGGTGTACGTGCTTGTCCTCAGTTGGACTGACACAGCACCACTGTGGAAGTGGCTCCCTTTATTGAGAGCTGAGTGCTAGAAGAGGTGTGCACTGAAGAAAAGCAAGTGAAGGTACACAGCCCTTCTCCATTTGCTTTTTTATTTCTAGGCAGTTTTGTGTGAAATAGTTAATTTCAAAAAGCCTTACACAACTGCATAATGAAAAGGCAAGGAAGACAATGTAATGTTTGTGCTAAAATCCTTTACATCAGTGTTTTCTTAATCTCTCTACAAGTACTCATTCTGTTTTGGACCCACTGGTTATTGTAGAACTCAGCTCATGTTTCCAACAAGTTGGCAGTAGCTTGGGCACCTCAAAGGCATTAAGCAGTTTTATTTTCTGGCTCTTGTCTAAACTACTGAGAGAAAGCTAATGATCTTTAATTGCCAGCATCGGTCTTGGGAGTTTGGGACAGAAGTGTAAGAGCTGGCTGGAGGTGTTAGTACATTCCCTCTGGCCTGGATAAATGGCCCTGTTTTCACCTGTGATGAGCAGATAGTAGTCTCCTGAATATTGTAAGCTCTCCCTTTAATTTATTTGAACCTTTTTCCAGGCTTCTCTGTGATCATGATACACAACTTAGATAGAATGAAATCGTTCAGTTATAAAGGATCTATAAAAGTATCATCATGATTTGGTGTTACTATTTTTTTGGTGGAGTACCACTGAGAAGTTCTGCAGGAGTCTCTGTTCAGAGGATGGATATCAGTGGCTGTAAGCAGCTCATCAATTATATAGCACATGCTATGTCTGTCTACATTTTTATCCTGTGCTGTGTGCATGTGAAGTCATTGTAGTTGCTATCCTAGAGGTTTCATTCTCTAAATGGCAACCACTTTACATTGTTTTGCATTTTCCACCTAATCTGTTTTGGGGGAAAAGAGTCACACACAACCTTGAGAGATCAGAACAGTATTGGCTGCCAAACTCAACAAAATCAAGATGGGAGTGGTCCTTAATATGGTGTTGTATTCATACTTCTGCTGTGCTGTGCATTCCAGTACTAATACTCAAGGTAATTTCTACTTAAAGATCTTAAGGGAAAAGTTGAGGAATCAATGCTGAAACTGATTCCTAGGTTTGGCAGTTTTACCAGTTTGCACTAGGGCCCTGGACATGTCATTTGTCCTCTCTTTTAATTTCTCTTTATGCAACAGAGAGGATAATATCTATTATGGAAAGATGTTTTGAATAGCATTTGTAAAGTGCTTTGAAGATTAGAAGTGCTGTTCAAGTTCTCATAAATTATGCTGCATTCGTTGCAAGATGATTAGATTCATGATTCTGATTTCATCACCTCATTTCAGGGTTGTTAAAAAAATAAAGATCTACAGATAAGAAATGCTATCGCAGCTTTTCACTAAAAGAAACATTTAAGCCAAGTAAGTGGAAAACAAGAAGTATCTCTGGGACAAAACAGAGATGTCTGTATGCAGTCCTTAATATATGGAAAATGATAAATGTGCAATATGGCCTCGGCAAAATGTAGGTTTAGGCTGAACTTCACACTCTGCAAGATGGAAATTTTCTGACAGTCCTGTGTGAAAATCCATTTCAAGAACTAAGTCACAGGCAAGGTCCACACATCTTACGTTAAACTTACACAAACACCCTGCTAGCTGCAGAACAGCAAGTGTACTTACTGCAGGTGTAAGTATTGCCTCCAGTTTGCTTTCTGAAAGAACCTGTTTTTTAGTTTAGTAATTTTAAACAGTTTGGGGGCTTCACTGTTAAGACAGGCCTTTCCAGATGTACCCAGTGGACCACATCCTCAGCTGGCACAAGCTGCAATGGCTTCAGCAGAATTGCCAGTGTCCTCTGGGCTGCTAAGCTTATCTCTGGCACCCAACTTAGAGTGATATGAGACGTATCACAATCCACAGCTGACATTCTCAAACTTGAGAAAGGGTAAGTGGAAAAAGTACCATCCTACCGTATTTTTTCCTTCACACTGAAGCAGCATTAATCTCAATTGCCAGCCTATTTCCATAGTTAAGAGCTAGTTTTAGTCAAGTGCTAAAAAGAGACTGGGTATTGAGTGGTACCAATTTAGTGCTTATTGCTGCAGGGCCACTTGGAGATTGTGTTGTGTTATCTCTGTGGTTTCTATGTGACATAATGATCTCTGCCACTGCATGTCAGATTAGGAATCCCGGGTATATGAATCCTTTGTTCAACTATCAGCACTCTCTATGCTGGATACTTCTTCAGGTACCAGCAGAGCCAAGTCCTCCCCATTCCAGCTTGTGCACAGTAGCCAGCTGTAAGACAGAGATAAGACAGGTATCTTTAGCTGAGACAGTTCACTATAGCATGCTGATTCAGCACCAACAAACACAGGATAGCTCTGTGAGCCATCTTCTGTGGCACAAAGCTTGTGATGTGTCTTAGTAAACAAAAGCAATGACACTATTTCCCCTAATTACACAAGTCAGACAATATCATTACTGCTGCCTTTGAGCACAGCACTAAACTACTCTGCCTGTTACAGACTACAACTCCCCTTTCTGCTCTTCAACTGTGACACCGCATGACACTAAAAAGAAAGGTGCAGAGAAAGGGTATTCAAAGGTTCAGATATCTGAAACTAATAACAGAAGGTAAAGAAAAATAACTTTCAGAAATTTATGGTGACGTACTAAAGTACTGATTGCAAGATGGACTGATGGTAAGTATCTGTTACCTTTTCTGCAGTAGAATTTGTTTTCTTAATAGACACTACTTACACTGAACTAAAGATAATATTTACTAGAACAAGTATTTACTGTGCCTTTGTTTATATAACTGAATTTCTCAATTATTTTATTACTGTACTGGAAAGCATTCTACTCATACAAACAAGACCCCTTTGCTTCAATTCCCTCAGATCTAAGACCCATCACTACCTTAAATTACCATTAGTATAGCCTCTGTAAAGACTGTGTAAAGAGTTATACTGAAGCAGGAATAGACTTGAAATTATGTGAAATGTTCTAAATCTACAGCATCATCACTGCCTATTTACATCTTAAAATGCAGCTGATGCAGAGATAAAAGGTGACCAAGGTGAAGTCTAAGTACTAGGAAAAAATATACAAGTTTCCAGCCAGTGCCACCCTCTTAAGAAAAACATCTTGTTCCCCAACTGTAAATCTGTCTAATGAAAAGTGATTCTTCTGCCATTTAGATTTTTGTTTCAGCATCCTAAAAAGAAGTAATTTATACTGGAAACAATGTAAAGCGATCTTTGCTTTATGAGTACTCATGAATGATATTTCACTCTCTGTATTACTACCTGGTCACTAGATATGATTAGACACAACTTTTGTAGAGGCCTACTTTGTAAACATGTTCAGAGGTTTATTCTTTTGGGCTTTAAAATCTTTTACAGATTTTAATGGCACTGGGTGACAAGGTACCCATGACCAAAGACCAGGACAGATAGCTTTCCATTAAACCCAGTGGGTGACTGTCATGTTTTTAACCCTCATTACCATCTAGAAGAGCTCAGATTGCAAAATAAAGCTCATGCCTTTCATGTAATCCATGGGAAAGGCTTTCCTGGAGGAAAGACCACGTAAAGGTCTCAAACCAAGGGAAGGCACGAGTGCAGTCAAAGGTATGGTGTATCCCACTGGCAGTACATTCAGGATAGGCTTCAGTTTGGGGGAAATTCACAGCACAGAGCTGAGGGAAGGTGGCTGGATCAGTGAAAAGATGCGAAGCTAGAAACACTACAGCACACTAGCAGATAGAAAAATTTGAGAACTACCACACTAAACTATTCAGCTTCAATTCATGTCAAAATAGATATTACTGGCAAAGGCAGTCAGAAGAACCTTCCTGATCCATACTTACCACAGGACACACAGTGGAATTAGACAAAGGCCTGCTGATAGGAGGAAGCTAAAGCCTGAAAACCATGCAACAGTAGTTGCATAGAGAATATTAAAAACTGAAATTGACAAAGTGCCGGTCACAACTTCTAAACAGGCAATACAAGCAAACACAGCACCTGCCAAAAATAAATGGGCAAATTACAAACAAAACAAAATAAAACAAAATCTCTTCAAAGTACTGAAGTTTTTAAACATGGTTCAAAAGATACATCTGTTGACAGTATTTTTGCAAGTATGCAAGTTACAAGCACTAGAGGATCATACTTTGTTATGAAAGTGTCTTCTGTGGCAACTTCTACAAAAAGCTAGTTCCTCTAAATGAACAAAACAACAACAAATAAACAACACATTTTGTTGATGGAAACTGTTTTTCTTTACTATTATTCTGTTACCATGCCTACTTTCTTGCATTTGCTTATCACATGAAGTTTCACCTGTTCATCCTCACTACTTATGTTGTGCACGTCCCCATCCTTTACCCTCCAGTTCTTCATTCCTACTTTTCCCTTTCTTGTTTCTTCCTTCTGTAATCTTCACTCTTATATGTAGAAAAGACTGATTAATCAAGGACTGCTGGTTCAGCTTAAAACTGCCTTCTCATTTTTGGAAAGAAACAAACAACATTTTCTGGACTGAACTACCCTTTGGGGTGGCAGTCTATTCCGTCAGTGTCTTGTTGAACACATTTCCCCAAGCTGCATTCAGAGTCACAGAACCATAACCACAATCACACTAGGTAAGCAGAAAAGCATGACAAGAGGCAACCTGATTCCTGCATCAAACTACTCAAATAGCCAAAGACCTGAAGAATGCCAGGAAACTCAATACCAGAGGTGTATTTTAGCACTGTTAATACAAAGAGATCTTTGTTTTAGTGTATGAAGATTAACCTTTAAAAAAATAACTCAGGAAAATATTTCTAGAAAGTATGTATTTCCCAAGATTTAGAAAATACATACTCCCCAAAAGCAAAATATGGGATATTAGAGCCATATTTTGAGGCCTGAAATGCTTTTTTTCTGTGCTCCATAAGTAAAGGACTTTGAGAAGTATTATGTTACATTTCCTGGGACATGTTTAGAAGCCACAGGCCTGAAGTTGGGTTGCTGCTTCACAGCTGAGAATTCAAGTCTAAGTGTTCTTCTGTTTCCAAGTGCTATGAAGATCGAGCACCTACTGCTTACCTTTCTAAATTAGTAAGTGAGAAATTGACTAAAAAACAGAAGCATATCTTTCTCTGCATGCCAAAATCTTGTGAATGTAGAAGCCCTTGTGAAATCACACTTGTGTATATCTCATGCATCCTTCTGCTTCAAGTTCCTCATGGTCTTTAATTTAAGAACATTAAGCATTTTGTTTGAAAGTTGAAACTTGCAGCAGTTTTTAACACAATGTTGTTTATATTAAATTCAGAACCAGAAGCCCTTAATTTCAAGACACAGGCTCATATTATACAGAACTTGAAAGAAATGCAATCTTAAAATACAAATCTGTTTGTTTAAAGGTAATCTTTGTGCATCTCTGTTCCGAAGCACCATATTCTTTTATTGTTTAAAAACAATTCTACTTACCCTGTTCACCAGGGAGAACCACTTTTGACAGCATGGATCGGAGAACAGGTATAGGCATAAAGCAGAACAAAGATGGCACTCTCACTGTAAATCAGCCATGAGACATTGATGTAATTAAAATCCAGGATTTTACAAACATATTGCAACTGTATTAGTCATATGCTTTTGAACACTTAGTTCCCCAAATAGTAAAAGGCAACAGAAAAGTCAGACTAGATGTGCACTGAGACACAATTATCCAAGAACAGAGACATTAATAAATCAAATATATTTCTACGGCACTAAAACTAAATCATAAGCAAGTAATTCCATTGTTTCTCCACACAGTTCACCTTTTGATTAAATTCTAGATCAGTCTGATTCACCATTTGTATTTTAGCTCTCTATGACCCTTTCAAGGTGGTATGTACAATATCCAACACCTGCATTCACTACAGATAACACAGCGGTATTTTCATATACATTGTTGACCATGGAACAAGAGATACTGAACTCACCTAAAAACATGAGCAGGGTAGTTTTGGCAAAGGCAGCCATGATCATTCCTCCAATGTAAGAAAACATCCCAATAAAGACAATATAAATGTCTTTGAGACATTTGGAAAATAAGTAAACTCCTAAAAAGCTGCTCAGCGAGACAGAAGTGAATGCAGCTGCTCCATATCCAATGTATACTTCATTCCAGCACAGCGGCTCATCCAGTTCATACAGTGTAAAAAGTGAACTCCCACCCAGCAGAGTAAACAAATAAGTCATAAATGTAAAAAGTAACACAATTATTAAAATTCTCTTTTTGTAAGGGGCAGTTTTAAAAAGCATGTACACTCCAGAAAATGTCTCCCTAAGAAGTTCCTTCCAGTGTACAGGTGATTCATGCTGCAACTGAGATGCGCCTGCAGTATCTCCCAGAAAAAATACAATATAGATGATATTAATGACATGGAGCAGAGATGCTATCAAAAATGTCCATGCAAAGCCTATTTCTCTTAGAAAGTAGCCAGATGACAGTCCTGCCAATCCAGATACAACTCCAAAAATCAAATCCACTACAGCTATTCGTGTTGTTTTCTGCTTCTCATCATGACACTCCTCTGCTATGTAAGCAAAGCCTCCTCCAAGGAAAGTTGCTATACTCCCAAACATTCCAGTAATAAATGCAACTGCAAATAGGACAGAGAGTGACAAGGAAAAATATGATATTGCAGTGAGGCTAATACCAGAAATCAAAGCTCCCATTGATGGTAAAACTAAAGACCTTTTGTGTCCCTGGCGATCCCCATTAGCTACAATGACAAAGGCAACTGTAAGGCTGGGAATGGCCCTAGTTAAGTCCAACTGCATATTAAAAACAGAGGCTTTTTCTTGAACTTCCTGCAAAGAGAAAATAAAAATAATTGTAAATACTATAATACATTGGGAAAAAAATCTGCAGCAATATTACATACTTAATTATTAGTATGCAACATAACAAATATCACTGTACATGTTTATAGATTATAAATTATACTATTATAAAACATTATACATGCAACGTAATTTTATAAGATTATATGACATTATGATATACTAAGCTCTAATAAAATATTGCATATTCAGACTTTTGTAATTTGATCTTCAGTATTCCTCAAACATTCCCTGTTACATTTTAACCCAAAACTTAATGCTTAAGACAGTCTCCCTGGTACTGTTGACAGAGAAGTTTCAATGCAGACAAGAGAACAATCCTTTTGAACATGCACTTACAAGAGCTGTAAGTATCTTTAACTGCAAGTATCTCCTCAATACAGGGTATGGCAAAAGGGCACTGGGCTATTTTACTACTGCTCTGAATAGTCATTGATAAAGGAACACACCCCATGCTCCCTCCCCACAGGACATCATTTTTACTCCCAAATAATTCTACTGAAGGGGTTACAAGTAATAATTCATTGACTAGAGCACACTATGCAAGTAAACAGATCATGATTTGTTCGAACATCCCACTGTACAATCTTACAACTACTACTACAAACAATAGTAACAACCAAAAATGTGAAATACAGCTTTAAATATTATACTGACTCATAGGTATGTGAATTAATGGATTTTGCAAACATTGTAAAGCTCTGGGTTCAGAAATTGTCCCAATGAGTGATGCCTCTACAGATACACCAGAGCAGGTAGTCACATACAGAACAGCAGCTTAGCCACATAAGAACAGCAGCTTACACTACAAAAATAAACTGTAAACACCCATTATGGTGGAAAATTTCAGAGCTCTTTTTAACGGAAGTATAAACATCAAATGTAACTGAAAGACAACCATTTAACAGAGCATGAATGGCTGCAGGAAAAAAAGAACTAAAAAATGTTTAATTTAAAAAGAAAATTGTTATGAAGCCAGCTGCTAAAGGACACTCAGCAAGCTAATACAGATCTTGTTTTTAATGCATAGATGCAGACCTGACAAGAGAGCAGCCACAAGAGCCCTTTCAAAGACAACCTGATCAGACCGAATAACCACCTGTTCAGACAGCAGGGGAAAAGGAAGCAACTTTATTCACACAAACCCTTTGTGTGAATACTAGCTAAGATAAAGTTTCAGATGCAGAGAGTAAAGTCTGTTGAAAGTCTTCTTGGAGTTTTCTGAGGCATAACACTGACGTGGGCAGGCGTTGTGCTCTTCAATCAGCAACAGGAACAGTTGTGCAACTCTGCCCACACCTTTCTCAGCCGATACTCAAGCCATCTATACTCCATGTTTCAGGCGTCTCCTGTGTAGCTAATATAATCCTGATTAGTAGCATCCAAAATTATGAAAATCCCCTAAAACTTACAGGAATGTACTCTGGGCAATTTTAAAAGCTGCTGAATGCTTTATAAATTCATATTTATATTTATAATCAGAGACCATGAATTTCTAGTTCAATCTCTTCCTTTGCTCACAATATACCAGGTTTTATTACAAGAGAAAAATTCAATTGATCCTGAGGTTCTCAAGGAAAGCCTTCAAGTTCCCCAGCACTCCAAACTCTTTTGCTCCCTTCCCTTATGGTGTCTCACTGCCTTAGCATTCATGACATCCTGTCCACTGGCCAGCAATGCTGTCACTCTGGAAGGGTCAAAGCCATGAAGACTGAACAAACTGAGATGGAAAATATTATTCTGATCTTTAACTCCTCTGCTAAGGATAAAGAGAACTCTATATAGTTGCAGACATCGCTTCTTTACTAGGATTGTTTTGGTCAAAGACATGAGCATCAAACAAATACTACTACATTAAAAATAAAATTCAATGTTTAATGTATCATCTCAGCCCACATTAACCACATAATACAAAGATTATTGCCAGAATGAAGTGTAAAACTGAAAGAATGAAAAAGCCCCCAAACTTGGGTGTCCTTGTTTTGGAAGAAGTCGTGCACCACAAAAAACATGGCTACACATCCAGATACCACATGTGACCGTGAACTTGCGGAGATAAGGAAAAAAATTGATGTATACTGAAAAGAAGACTACAGACATAAGTAGAGGAAAAGTCCATTTAGAGTGTAAGGCATGCAACTGCCCACCCTATGGTTTTATAAAGCCAAAGGAAAAGAATGTCAAACCTTCAGCTACTTTAACATCACATAACTCCATTAAATAATCAATGGAACTGTATATATTTGAAGAGAAAGGTCTAGTCTTTTAATCTGCAAATTCACTCTACTCTGAAAAATTACAGTGGACAGAAATAAATATAAAAATCATCTATTTCAAAATGAAAAGAAGGAAAATGAAGAAGCAAGTAACTTATATAAGGATTAAATTAAGAGAGAAGTGCAGCACCTGAGATTGAACAATATAAAGGACATGATAAACTCACAGGCTCATAAGATAAAATTACTGAGTAGCAAGGGGAAATTAATGGATTGGATAATAAATCAGTGGGATGGTAAACAATGTTTAATGATTAATCATACAGCTCTTTCTGAGATATTAAAAAAGGATTATCCAAGTCGCTGATCAGAATGCTTCAGTTTATATTCAAATTACCTTTAAACTCACTTTATTATAAGATGACTATTTTTTTCAAGTTGTAAAACATAATTAATCTAAATTCTGTAAAGATTAACCATTTTGAAAAACCTTCTACCTTTTATGCAGTCTCCAAGTGATTTTTGTCTTCAATTTCCTTTTACATTTTGCTTTGAAATAGGTGAGATTAGTATAAATCTTCTTCATTCTCAGAACATAAGGACTTACATTAAATCAACTGTTAAGAAAGATGTTTTTTTAAACATTACTGCCAAACAGGGCCTTACAGCAGAAGTAACAACATCTATAAATCTAATTCAGTTAGGAAGGTCTTGGTCAATCTGGAACACCTACTTCACACTTCCTTGCGAAAGGGTTTGGCATTAAATTACTGGATCTACTCTTTGGCCCATACACAGGACTATTACTCAGCACAGGGGCCCATTTGCACTTAAATTAATGCGTGTTTTTGGGCACTGGAATTGTTACGCTATGGTAACTAGTGTGGTATAAAAATGCAGCAAGGCATCCAGACAAGAGTGTAATTGTTCTAAAGCTCATGCCCTACTGGCAATCACTGAAATGCAGGGAATGGAAATTTGGCAGGAAAGGGAAACTAAGAAGTTCTGTTGGCCATTATTCAACTGCTGTCTTGAAGGACTCATGTTCTCAAATATCAAATTAACTGTAATTTGTAAACAAAAGACTTGTAGAGTGTGAATGTGCCATCACATCAGAGATGCTATCGAAACTTAAGCTGAAATTAAGCACTCTGCTTCAGTGTTTCGTGAAAAGAAATATGAAGTCTTGTATCTTGAACCATAGGTGATGGCAATTTGAAAATCAGGTTGAATTTGAGGGTGTTGCTAAATGCAAAAAAGTATAAAATGTAGATTTCTTGATGGGCTCTGCAATTAGAATTATAAGCTTAAAGAAAATGGCCGGACACAGCATCAAATGGGGAGCTAACCCTAAAGAAAACACTTTTTGGGAGTAATATATAAACATTACTCCAAAAATAACTGGTAATTACCTACACTGGTCAGCCCACTAGCCATGCTGGACCACAATTCTATTGACCTTTTTACTTTCACATTCTTTCTACTAAGACCAGCTTCTGTCACATGACAAAGAACATATGCCACATTAAAAGTCCTGAATTATTTCTTTGATCACCTTCACTGAAACCATGTACCATTAACAATTTCCTTTTATATGTCAAATGAGGCGGATAAACTCAGGCGTTCAGTCTTGCACATATGCAGCACATCAGAGATTGAAATATGGGATGTGAGCAAAAATTTTCAAGTACCACCTTTTCAGCAGTGAAAGGGAATGCAAGCTGACGGTTTCTGTAACCCCAACTTTTGTGCACTTTATATGGTGAATCATTTACTTTTCTGACCCTACAGTGGTTTCATCTTTCACTTTATCCAACCTAACTGCCAGTTGTTGTTGACAAATATGGTTCTATTGCACCTCTTCTGAAAATATGTTCCCTCAGCTATTCCCACGTTAGACACAGAAATCATGTGGCCACTGAGTGTGCCAGAGCACTGTACTGCTTAAAAAACCCCCAAAACACTCAAAAAGCAACAACCCCAAAACACAAGATGAGCCTTCTGTTGCATCAGTGCCCCACTCAAATCCAAACCACAACCTGTAACTGCAGAACTGCAAGATATAACACATGGGGTGAGAGGGGAAAGGGAAATGGAGAATGACCATCTCTTTTGCTGGCAGCTCTGCTTAAGTGTAGCATTAAAACTGCACTGGAAGTGCAGTGGAAGAGGTACCAGCCAACAACCAGCCATCCAGCACACTGAACTACGGAAAAGTGCTAAAAATGTAACTGACCATGGGATCCTGTCATCTTGACGTCCTTGTATTCCAACAAGGCAGACTAGTACTCTGAATGGCAAACCATCAACTGTATTTGACCATGCAAAGAGCAGTTAAATTTTTTTCCATGTGATAAAACCACAACAATTTCTATTTTAATTTTCCCTGTTCCTCTTTCTTGTAATTCCTCTGAAATACAGGTATTTTAAGCTAGATCCCATTCCTCAGAATTACAGGGCATTTGCTAAACTTCGCATGGTTACAAAGAACAGTAGGAGCCACAGAGACAACGGGTGACTCAGAAGCACAACATGCACAATGTTCGTGGGAGGAGGAGCCTCCAGTTGCACCCGCGGTAATGTCAGCCCGATGCTAATTTGGTCCCCATTCTCTCAGACGATTTTCAACTCCCGCTAAAATACGAATATGTTTCAGTATCTTCCTGGAGACAAATCTTTGTCTTTTAAGCACTACCACTACCTACAGCGTAACATTAGAGCGAGAGGAGACAGTGAAGTGAGACCAGGTTACAGAACTACAGTTTTCCGGAGAACTAAAGCTCAAGGTTACAAACCAGGGTGTTTTACTGAGGCAGCACCTCCTGCCTGCAAGTTTATTTACAATTATTATTCCTTCCCCGCCACTTGCCTTCTGTTTGATATAAGCCGGGCTGCTCTTATTCTGTTCGCAGTGACTGACATTGCTGTTGCTCACGAAAGTGGAGTTGTACTCCTGCTCCCACAGCCGCCGGTAGATGAACTGCTGCACCAGCGGGGTCGTCAGGGAAAAGGCAAAAATGTAGATGAAAATGACGGGCTCCACGCACAGAACCCTCCTCATTTCTGGGTCTGAGCTTTAAACCCTGCGCCAGAAAACAAACCGCAAGCGCTCAGGAGGTGAAAGCGAAACACCCGAGCGGCAGCCGGCACGCCGACAGCCCCGTGCACGGGGGGGTCGCTCCGCCAGTCCGGGTCCCGGAGCGCAGCGGCCCCGGCTGCGCCCTCGCCCCGCCGGGCTGTCCCCTGCGCACCAGCCCCGTCCCGCAGTGCCGTGACACCGGGAGGCGGGGCGGGGGCGGCCGCGTCCCTCAGCGGAGGAGTGTCCCCCGCCGCGCCATCGTCGCCCCCCCGGCCGCGGTCGCCGAGAGGACGAGGCCGGGTGCCGCCATCTCGGCCCGCTGTCCCTATCTGGGCCCGCGGGCGGGGCGCTGCGGCGGGCGGGGCCGCGGCCCGGCGGCGGAGCGGGGTCCCTGTGCCCGCGGGTGTCATCCGCCGCGGTGCGTGTCCCCACGCCGGGGACGCGCGGGGCAGGCGCCAGAGGTCAGGACACATCAGCACCTTGGCGATTTCAGCACCGCGCCGCCCGCCGCCGCTCAGCGCTGCCCGGGCCCGCGCCGTGTTCGGGCTGCTTACACAACGAGGATCCGCGGGATCAGCGGCATCGCTGGCCTCGGTTAGCACCGCCACCCCGGCCCGGAGCTCAGCCTGCGCAGGGGCGAGGCGGCCGAAGAGGAGCCCGCGGCGTGCTGCTCCTCCGCGCTGCCGTGCGCTCCGCTCCCACCTGACATTGCTTAGAGGTTTTATAGCTGCTCCCCTTCCGTGTGCTCGGCTTGTCAGCCTGTGTAAAAGAAATATTTGTTAGCCACCAGCTGGTCTCTCATTAATAGAATCATGAAGTTGTGTATGTTGGATAAGACCTCTAATATCATGAAGTCTAACCATTAACCCAGCACTAGCCGAAAGAGATACGTCTCGCTTTCTCTGCGCCTGGCATAGCTGGTGCCGAGTGCCAGGGGAAAGGCCTCGTGTCCCTGTTGGAAAGGCTGCTGGGGTACGTGCTGCATTTCCACATGAAAGGTTGTGCTGGTGCCGACCCAGAGTCGTGTGGTTTAGACACGGGCTCTGCCCACCCTGCTGTACACAGCATACACAGCACGGGGAGCACACAGCTCAGCACTGTCCTCCCAAGACGACACCGAGTAATGATTCTGCCCTTGTCACAGGTGTGGTATAGCAAGGAGAGGTGCCGTAGCTGGGGAGTTCCAAAGGATCACCTTGCAGTCTTAAATACTGGTTCTCCAAGTGCTGCAAAAAGTCCCTGTTGCTAAAAGCGTGTGAGAACTTCAAAGTTGCTCTGATGTATTTGCTCTCTTAAAATAAGAAGGGCAGTTTAGAAACTTCATGAAAATTGAGTTCCTTGATAAAGGGATTTGAAGACAGATTATCCGTAACATGGGTCATATGATCTTGAGTAATGCTTTAACTTGTTCAGTGTCATGTGGCATGTCATTCAGTCCCAAATTTAGGGACAACACTGGCTTGTCAACTGTCTCTCAGCATAGGATCAACCCAGCATACAAGCTCAGTGGCCTTGATCATTTACTTGAGCTACTTTGGCCTAGCATATAGGCTTGCTCACAGACGCACACAGGCAGATTGATTTTAAAAAAGTGCTACTCTGGCAAGAGATCAGCTTGTAGAAAGTGGTGTCCTTCTACTCAACCTGTCCAAGTTCAAAGTCTGACTCATCCCGTGACAGCATTTTGTTTGTCACAAGGTAAAGCCAAAACAATCATGTGAGGCTGCCAGGTGAGAAGGGCTGTTGAGGTCATTCATCCAGCTGTTAACGTTTATTTGAGCAGTGTGAAGAAGGGATTTTAAGCCTGTTGGAACTTTCTTTTGTTTCACAGAGGGATACTGTCCAGAGGCCCATTAAGTTTCTTGCCAGATCCGGCTGTGCTGAAGATTGTGTCGCTTAAGAAGGAACGCAAGTGTCTGTGTGCTGTTCAGGTTGCTGGTTAAACTTGTTTTAATGCACAGTTCCTTCAGGACAGCCTTGCCAGTGCCCAGGAGTGGAGCCGTGGCTCTGTGTTCTGGAGAGGTACTCTGCTTCTCTCCTTCCTGGTAACTGTGTTTAAGTTTGGGCTTGGGTTTACAGAGCCAAGTGGCTCCAGCAAAGCTGTAATCTTACTAGTGCTGAAGGCAAAGCTGCAGCCTGAGCTGGTCACCTCGAAGCACCTTTTTACCTTTGTGCAACAGCTCGAATCCTGTTCATAAACATCTTCCAGTGCTGAGACAACATATTTCCCTCAGACAGGTGCATTGGAAGAGACTTGGCCCTCACTAGTTTCCAGAGTCTCCCTGCAAGGGGAACTAAAAGCAATAGATGTGATTGGACTTTTAATATCAGACTTAGCTGGGTGATGCTTATTCTTTGAAGTTCAGCATTTCCAAATAACACAATTCACAGCAAGCTACCTTCCTCTCCCCCCTGCCATCAGTATTCACACTGGCCCAAATTTGAGTGACATGACCATGAACAGGCTTCACAAAGGTCACAGGCATGTATGTGATGGCCGCAGCTCTTCAGTTTGCACTGGCTTGCATTTTATGACATCCTGGTGTGTGAAGCACTGAAGGAGCACATGCGTTCATTGTAGAGGTCAGGCTTTCTGGCATCACTTTCCAAGCATCCAATAAAAAAAAATATAAAGCCAAACAAATTACTGATCTTTGAAGGTGGCATGTTGCTTGTCAGGGCATGCAAAAAGGAAGGCATGAAATGAAGTTCAGAACATTGGGGGACTTTTGAGAGATCCCAACAGCAATAGTCAAAGACATTATGTTACCTTCAGTGATATAAATGTTCAGATGATGCTTCCTGCACTTCACAGAATTATGTTCACACGAATCATTGATACTAGAAACATTTTTTTTCCTGTCAGAGTCTTTTGATGAAAATGAAGGCATTTTGGAGAAATGCTTTACTGAAATATTTTGCTGAAAACATCAGTAGTGCTTTAATAAGTAATATTGACAAATAAAATGCGATTTTAATTGCCTTCTAAGAAGTTAAGTACTTTTTAAAATTGAGTTGGCTTTAATTTACCGTGTTAACAATCTACTGAGAACCTTAGCCCTCTACATGTCATTTACGGATTACAGAGTAACATTACTGTACTGTTTGTACTAATGTTCAACTCATGTTTTCAGGGCTATCTTGATAACAGTGGTTAACTCAAATTTTAAAAAGGAACCTAAAAAGGGAAGAGAAGCACATTTTTGGCAGATAGTCTTATAGTTTTATACAAAATGCAGTTCTACGGAAACCTTTCATACCCTGTGTCATGCCCATGAGCAGAGCAAGCAAAGATACATGAAGGAAGTTGTCCAAATATTGGAGAAAGGAAAAGAGAGTAAGCAATGTAATTCTGCAGAGGCATACCTAAGTTTAGATGTAATTGTAAAGGTGTGGACAACAACATCCCACTAACTTTGTGTTCCTGAAAATGGGGTGTTCTGAACACCTGTCACAGCACCAGCACTACTGCTAACTATAGTCTCCATGCCATATGGCACTTTATACTCTTCTGAAGTGTTGTGTTGAAAATTTGTGCTTGTTTGAATCCTCAGGCATATGTAAGGCATCAGGATATATTTATTTTTTCTGAATAAGAAAATCGTAACAGAACTGGTGTTCTTACTGGCCTCTCATCTCATACACCACATAACAGCACCCATTTCTAAATGGTGTGGTTTATTCAGTAGTTTTGCTTTTCAGTTGTTTACCTCACGTTCTTGTGTATTTGCAAGTCCTTCTAGCTCATCTCTGATTATTTCATATCTCAGATATTTCCATTGAAAGCCCTTCACACTGGTGGTTTTTCTGTTTAGAAAAACAGACTCAGTGGAAAAGAATTTAGCAGCTCTCTTCGCTCTGTGTTCAGGTGCAGCTTGTGCAGACAGCCCGTTGTGGTTTTGCCGAGTCCTAAACAAAACTACAAGAGCTGCTAGATCTGCTGTGACTGGCTTTCAGATTATTTGAGGATTTCAAATTTATTTAATGCAGCTTCTTGGTTCTGTTTGAGGTGATTTGGTCTTTTGTTTTCTTTCCTGTTTTGCTTTCAATCACATTTATGTACTAGGCATGTGATAGCTCTTCACTGTAGATAGCTGATGTAAGTTGTTTTCGTCTGACTGCATTGCTTAATACAGAATTTCTAGTGAGCCATTTCACAGCTCCAGTTCAGCACCTTAGACGTGCTTTGAAAAATAACTGGTGGTACTGGTCGTGCTGTGCTGCCTGCCACTCCCTGTCCCCTCCCTCCGGAGCTGTCTAATGGGTGGCGATGATCAGCAGCAGCGCTGGAGATATCCCTGGTTACCGTGACTCAGCAAACCGCTCCTCCCCTCGGTCTGTATTTCACTTCACCCGTTTGCAAAAGTGAACAGAGACGTCCTTCTGCCAGAGGCATCCTTCTGCACTTTTAATCTGAAACCACAGGTTTCTTTCCTTTTTAAAATTTCCATTTATTTAGTGTAAACAGTTCCTTAACAAGGAACTGAAAGTAAGCAGCTGAGGCAGAGCCGGAGTGGCTGCCTCTGAGTCACATGTTATTCTGTTGCAGGAGGCTGTTGAATTTCGTCTGCTATTAAAATTTTGCTAGAGCAAAGTTCTTTCCCCATTTGCTAAATGAAAGTGCTTTTCATTCCTAGTAAGTTGTTGGGACTGGCCGGCTTCATTCCCTTTTCAGAGATAAGGACTCATCATCTACCATTGCCCTCAGGAGAAGCACCAGCTTTTTGAGAAGCTTCACAAAGACCAATAAGCAGAATGCAGTGTGTTTAGGATACAAGCATTTAAGCTGAGTATCATCAGGAAAGTGGTGACAGATGACAAGCTGTTCTCATCTTTCAAAGTCAGTGAGAGATTTGCTGCTGTTCTCCCAGAGGACTGCGAATCAGGCTTGAGCCTGAGCAGTCCAGCTGAACTCCTGAGATCAGTGACAAAGTCTCCATCACTTGAAGGAGTTTGAATTAGGATGAGTGAGACTGTATCTGTACCCCAGTCAGGGATTTCATGTACTTTTTCCAGTTTTAGATTCGGGTGAAGAACAGAACCCGAGACTGGGGAAAAAGAAAATGGTCTCAAGGGGAACCTGTAAAAGGTTTCAGAGGAAGCAGGACTTCAGTCTGCTTAGCTGTGGTTTAGGTGGAGTGGCATTTTTCCTCCACCAATTGACCACCAAAACGATTCTTGACGTTCAAAGCAGCAGGGGACACAGTTATCAGTCCTTATTCCTATCCATCTGAAAATACCCAGATACACCCTTTCCCAGGTTTTCCAAACATCTGCCCAGATCTGTTCAGAAAGATCTGCAAAGTGATGTTCAATATGTCCTGTTGCTTTAACTGAAATAATTCCTTCTCTGGCGTGATTCTACTGTACATTTTTACACATAAGCATCACTGTGTATTTATCCCAATTACACCCGTTTTTTTTTAAGTTGCAGGGACCACCATCTCCTGGTGGTCTCTTAGGTATCATAGGACAGCAGCAGAAAATTTCCCGGGTTCTTTCAGATTATGACAATTCCTGAAGCAGATTTGTCATATACTGTTTGCAGACAAGTGCCTTGCAAGATTTCTTATATGGGAAGATCAGGCAATATTACTGAAAATAGTATGGCATTTCAATCCAGCTTTAGGCATCACCATAAATTAATTTATTCTAGAACAGTGTTGAAAGTTATTTATTGCTCCTGCAGGGAAAGTAAATAATAAAGCAGCTCAATTCCTTTGGAAATTGGAGCTCATAAAGGGGAGGTATTGACTCTAGCCGGTTGAATGATAAATGTGAAGACTCAGGTTAAGCACCTTAAACAGGTCGTTCAGGGACCTATTAAACCCAATAGCCTAACCATGACAGATGACATTCCTGGTTCAAGAAGTTCCTGAACTGACAATTCCTGGAAGTGGGGAAGGTATCCTGAGAACAGTCTGCATATGTACTTGTTCTTTAACCTGTTTTCTGAGCATCTGTTCTTTGCCCCTGCCAGAGAAGAGAATTTTAAGGACGTGGACTTTTGTCTACTCGATGTGGCCATACTTATTTCAGTAGGACTGCAGTGCTGATAGAAGTACAGAGCTAGCATTTTGAAAAGATTTCATAAAAACTGGGAACATAAAAATAGGAGCATATAAGGCAAAGGCTATATGAATTAACAAAAAGGAGAAGCTGCTCAAATAAATTTGCATGATGCACACTTTGGGCTATAACATATGCAGTTAGTTACAGGCAGTTTTGCCCTGAATTATTCAGCTGTACAAATGTTTGATAACTCAAATGTGATGAGTTTGTCATAACATCGTGGAAAAACTTTTTATTTTTTACATGAGCCTGGGTGTGGGTTTTTTTTTTTTTCTTTCTATGAGAAGGTACAAGTATTTTTCAGATAGCCTTGAAAGTGACTTCCTGAGCCTGATCAGAACTTGCTGAGCTCTAAGCTTACCTTGCTGCTGTGAGCAGCAAGTTTCGCCTTGTCTATCAAAAAAATTAGGTTTGTGGTGGGGAAATGGGAAACCAGTTATCAAGTGTTTTGTGTAACAAAGTTGATAGTGACAGTGTGCCTTACAGACACTGAACCTCTTGTTCATAATTATTCTGTCTGCTTTCCCTGTATTTATATGGCATGCCCATGCTGGTGAAACTGCTTCATGGGAAAAAGAACAGCTAATAAGTCCCACTTAGGGACTTAATTGCAAAATTAATTTTGCAAACAGGAAAAGTGCTGCCTGACTCTCAGAGATCTTTTGTCTTTTTCTTTCTTTCTTTCTCTACTGCTGATTTTTGTTGACTCTGTTGTGATGGTTTTCCTCTTTGCCACTCCAAACTCCCTGGTACCCTGCGCCCTCCTTTGGTGTATCATATACCCAGCTTCCCAGTTCCCCTGTCCTCTGACCTCTTTGGCTGAGGCCTTGTGATGGCCTTGGGAGCTCTTTCCTTCCTGGCATGCCTGAGGCTTGGGAATACCTAGTGTTATTTCCATGCCTTATTCCCCATCATTGACACCTCAAAGAAGCAGCTGGGCCTCCTTCCATAATTTTTTCCACCTCTTTGCAGATGTCAGGTGAGTGAAGCTTGGAAGCATGAAAAAGAGATGTAAACCACAAAGCCATGCTCTCACCAGCAGATCAAGCTGTTCCCTATGAAACCATGTCCTCAGCTTCCCTATTGTTTTACAATTTTACACTCTCTGCCTGTTCTGCTCCAGCCACACCCGTTTCAACACTGGGAATCCAGTCTCTGAGTTGAAGTGATTATGCCTTCTCACACCTTTTCTTTTTGAACTTGAATAAGCTCTGTTTATTCTATATTGTCAAGAAAACACTTTAAGAGTATAATATTTTGAGCCATAACTTGCATGCATTCTCTAGGGCAACATGGGAAAAGTTCCTCTTGCAAAACCGAACATTTCTGTTATTTTTGAAACAAAACCACATTAGCGAAGACATCATCAAATATCCTCAGTGATTCAAATAAATTCATAAAATAGATTTACAATATAATATACTGTATTCAAGTGTAAATAATGTTTACCTGGGAAAAGCCGGACATGTGAAGCAGTGAGTACTTGAAATACCCTCTTTTCCCCCTCCTCTTTTGTTCTAAACTTTCTGAAGACTGGACTGACATCACAATACTGTTGTTTTATAAAAACCCCTGAAAACGTTTTGAGAGATAAATGAATACACCCTCAATTTAGAAATACCACAGCTTGAAGTTTGTCCTTTCTATTTCAAATTTTCTGACTGTAGCTTTTGTTCAGTTTTTACTAGACTGAACTGGTAGAGAGCGCCCCTTTGTTGCTTGTATTTGTGTTTCTTGATGGACTGGCACGCCTCTGGGGCTCCAGCAGAGCTCTGTCAGTGCAGGAGGTACCAGCCTTGCTCATGTCTACAACCAACCCACCTGTGAGCTTGTGTTCCTGAGATGGCGGCAAGTGAGTTGTGTTTCTTTGGCCTGGCTTTTTGGCATGTTCAGAAGATAACAACAACAAATATAAATATTTAAAAAATCTTTTCTTACTGTGTGAATCCAGAAGAGGTTGATTTGTGATATCTCCATGCTCAGCTATTTCCTTTTAATCTCTGAATAAGAGTATCACTTCTGGCTGTCACTGTTACTGTCCTCAGGCCTTGGTTTAACAAAAGAGGAGATCCAATTTTAGCATGCCTTTTCCCAAAACCAACCATTAATGCTACTTTACATTGATAAGATTTATTGCAGATAAAAAGTGTCTGACCAAATCACTCCAATGCTTTACCTACATGACAGTCACAGGCCATGTTTCTTTGCCCTGTGAGTTAAATACTGCTTTTTTTCATGATGTGACACCAAGGCTTGTGGTTAAAGGTACTGAAACTTTTCATTAAACTGTTCCTTCACTGGCTGTTTCATTGAGGTCCTCTCTGGAAATTGTTCCTTGTTGCTGTGAGCAAATTCAGCTCATGTTTGCAGGAGATATGACATGATTGCTGTTGCAGTGTCATTTGCACTTTTCATTTCTTTTGGTCATATGCAAAGCACAGGTGATGTGCTGTATGCTGCTTGTCAAAGCCTGGATGAAGAGAGGTATAAAGTAGTTGAGGTGGGGCTGGGTTGTCTGGGGGTTCCCATCTCTCCCCATGCTGTTCCCTGGGCATGTGGTATAGACTAGATACGTCACTTAGGAATGATTTGGGTGAGGTGAGATTGACTTCATCCTCATTCTTACATCTTCTGAAGAAAATTTTGTACCAGTATTTTAAATAATTTGCACTATATCTGATTCTTCTTTCTTGGTAATATTGGTACTATTTACCTGTCTTTGAAATGCTGCTGAAATGAATGCAGCCTAAAGCATTCTTTAATTGAGGGTAGCAAAGTACATATTTTTAATACATAAGCATCCTGAAATTACTGGTTAAAGACTGATTTAATTCTCCATCTTACTGCAGTTCTTCAGTCTAAGTCAAATACAATTTCACAGTTCATTCATGCTGAACTAAACATAAAATATTTTATACTTTTTTTTGTGAAATCACCTCAGACTCTTACAAACCTATTATACTAATTACCTATTTAATGAGCACAACTGAAGGAATGGGTGTACTTAGAGGGTTTGGAGAACACTGTATGAGAGAAGGGATTATACTATTCCTAGAATTTCAAGAGTGGATTTTGTTTCTAAGCTAGTAGAAAATTCAGTAGAAAATTCAGTAGAAAATTCAGAAGTTTCAGAATTGGATGGTATGAAATCCCATAGTAAATGGTGAAAAATTATAATAAAATTTAAACAATCACACCTACTACCATACAGGAGAGCAAAGTTCCGAACATTCTTCTTTGATTACATCTATTTCACTGGCCAGATTTCTTGCAAGAAGCAAGTTTTAAGAGGATGCAGGGAGGGTCAAAATAGTGAGGCTAACTCTAGCAAGTTTAAGGGGAAGCATGTGAGATAGAGGTTCCTCTGCTGCCTCCCCACCCCTCCCTTCCTCTCCCACACCAATCTTCTAATGAATGATGAAAGGCTGTTGAATAGTAACACTAATTTTGAGCAGCATATGGGAGAAAAAAATTGTTAAAATGCAGTAAAAATTCTCCCGGAAGATGATTTTACAATGGAAAAAAGATATGATCAAGGTGGAATTTCTAGATCTGTAAGTCCTATTAAAATTTTTTTAAAAGGAGCGATTTAGTGATATCTCATGGATAATAGCAGTAATCCCTGTGCTACAACCGTATAATCACTGCACATAATGGAAGGGATGCAATGGATGTAGATAAGGACACAAGTATAGCTATTATAATACATTAATGTGTTCTGTAGTGAACAAGGAATTTAGAAACACAGGGTGTGTGGCTGTTGCTTGTTGATGATATATTATTCATTCCCCTTCAATAATGGACGTAGTGTAGAAATATCTCAGCAGAATGATGAGGCTGCAGGTAGAAGACAATTGCAATTACTTCAGAAAGGTGAAACGTAACAGATGCTTTAACAACTCTGGGGACCACGTCTGATGGAGGCAGCTGCAGCATTGTCATATTAATGTCTATCAGTAAGACAATCCTCTGTATGATAAGAAGTCATGAGAAAATAAGCTGTCATCCTCAGTGTTGTGACCCTGCCAGCATTATCAGAGCAAGCCTGTCTCAGTTGCCGAGTCCCATCAGCTAGACAACAAAACTGAAATCAAGGTAATAATTATTCCCTAAAGTATTTTTTTCCCTGAATATCAATCATTCATTCAGCCACCAAAATCTGGCAGTCTTTATTTTCTGACTGTACTTGTATTTTCTCTTTTTCCAAAATACTGTCTGTAGAATTTTTTCCCTGCTGATGAAAATATGTTAAATGTGATCAAATTTGCTCCGATTGCATGAGAGCAATAACAAATCATAGCTTTCAGCCATGACTGCACTGTACATTTCTGCACAATAAATCTTCCTCTCTCATATATGTTTTTTGTGCTGATGAACCTTCCTGAATGCTATGCAGTATCACACAATCTGTAAAATGGCTATTAGGGAGCTCCGGTTATCTTTCCAGTAATTTCTTATGTGGGACTGGGATGGGAATATCTGGCAATATTTGATTTTGTGGCTATTATGATAACCTATCTTGCCTATCCCCTTGAGGCTGTTGTTATTTTCTGGGGTCATCTGCAGGCAGTCTGGTACTGCTTGCAAGTAGACAGCTCTGGGAATTTTTTTGCCTTTCACACTTTGAAGTTTTGCTTGAGAAAGCTCTGCTTTCATCCATTTTTCTGCCTTAAAGCTGTTGTCAGCTATCATTTGCAGTTCTTTGGTTTGATGGTAAAGTGCAATGGAATGCTGCAGCCTTATCTTCCCTTGGCTGGACTGCAGTCCTAACAAGCTGGAAGTGATATATTCCCATTAACATCTCATTGTATCCTCTTCTGCCCGGCTTTCCTGATGCTTAGGCAGGCACACACCAAGGCAATGTGCAGGATTCCTCACAGAACTCTGTGTATCTTTCTGCCCTTGAGCAATTCTCTAGTGGAAGATGCTATGAAGTGATGCCCAGCTACTGGGCACCTTAAACAGGGTAAGGTGGATTGTACCAAAATATCTGTGTGCAGGAACAAGAGTTTCTTCACCTTTTGATCCACATCTTTTGTGCCCTCTGTGCATCTTCTGGATCCAGCTGCAGCCTCTGCACTGGAGATTAATGATACAAAGGTAAGGAAACTACAAACCAGGCCTTGCAGGGCCCACAAAACAAGGCCAGCATCAGGGATACCGTGATAATCATGCTGTTGTCTGCACAGAGTCATTGGGTATTTGTTGGCCATCACTGCCTTACATCTCCCTGTGATTCACAGGAGCCTGTCCCCTTCTCTTGTACGTGTACAGGGAATGTATTCACAGATGTCTGAGTGCAGCAATACATACTGCACATTGATGCCACTATTTGCTTCCTAAAAATTCCCTGCCTACTTTCAGTAGGAAAAAGGTCTAGCTACAAATGAGGGCTGGCATTGCTGAATGATCTGAGGTCTGCTGTCAGCTTTGCCAAACTTTTACTGTTAAATAGTGGGAAAAACAGGTAGATTAGTAGTTTATATTTTAATGTTAAATTATATTGATTTTCCATTGTGGTTGTCTGAAGTCAGATGCATCTGAAAATGACTGGTGTGTGTAGATCCCTGTGATTTGATAGTTGGTGTCCATCAGTCCTGTGAATCTAGATGGTCTTACACTTTTCAATGTAGATGTCAGAGGTTGCTTCAGATCACATCCTTTCTATTTCAAGATTTCCCCATGACTAATACGAATGGGGTGATATTCTTCTGGTACAAGGAATACAATGCAAGTTCAATGTCACCAAATAGGTTAAGAACATGAAACTGCCACCAAAACTGCAGGAGAATTATCCAAGGGGAGAATTCCATTAATGACAAGACTCAATTAATGGGAGATTTTTAGCTGTCAAGTCATAAAGAGTAAATTATAGTCTCATTTCCTCTATAATTGATAGAGAACAGATTTCCTTGCTTTACAATCTCTGGTTTATGAGTAATTGTTTTATTTCTGCATACCAAGTCAGTTATTGTGGGATTATCGTCTTCTATGGTGCGGATTGCAGCCACAGTCTAAAAGTTTCCTTTTAAAGGAAGCTATAATATCCTAATCTATTTTTTTGGCATTATATCATTTATAGACAAAATGAACAGGATCAAACTACAGCTGAAGAATCATGGCATTTTTAGCTAAGGAAATGTTCCTGATGAAAACACAGATTTTATTAGTGATACTACAATTAAATAAGCCATTATCAACTTCCTACAGATCTCCTAAGAGCAGCTCTCTTTCATTCTGGAGCCCAAATTACGGAAGCAATCTTCATAAAGGCCACTTCCCCAGCTATAGCGCCTGCTGTGATATGATTCATGCCTTTTGTCTTCTGCTTGGAATTTGGGGATGTTTATGAAGGACTGTTATAAATACTGCATCTAATTCCTCTTTATTCACAAGAAAAAAGAAAAAAAAAGGAAAGAAAATCGCATCACGTATGTACGTCATATCATTTCCATTCTCATTGCCATCTAGCACTATTCTTGTTGCCTCCTTCATATACATATTGAAAGGATGTGAGACCAGTGCCAGGCAGACTCTCTGGAGCACACGTTTCAGTACTACAGCTGGGAATTCCACGGGGCACAGGCACGTTTGAGACAATGAGTCTGTGTAAATGTGCATTTGAAGGCTGGAGCTGGAGTCATATGTGCTTGGGAGCAGAAGAGGTAATGCATAAGAATCCCACTTTCCATGCTGTGTATCACTGGTGATCTAACACAAAAGTTATGAAAGTGAACAGATTAAATATCTCAGCTGTTCTTACACTGTCCAGCCTTTCAATTTCCCACAGGGAAGCAGTGGTGTCATAGGTACCTGGAAAGTACCTGGCTGTTGGCTCACCCCAAAGTGTTGTCTAAAAGTACGTGTCAATTCTTTTTGGCATGGCAACTTCTTTGAGACAGCGACTGTCATGTATCAGTACTAATTGCAGGAGGATCCTGTTTCAAAGAGAAGCATTTTTCAAGGCTAAAAAATGATCTGCAGGGTGATCAGTGCAGACCCACTTCACTTATCTTGCCTCCTTAAGGTGAAGGGTGATGATGATGGTTGCATCCATATTCAAGCAGTCTATTTATGTGAACGATTATACTAATAAGTGACAAAATTATTGGTTATGAAATTCAGATGGGCTTCCAAATACAAAGCAACTGTGGTCATGTGACAGGGGAGAGGAAGGAATTTAGGAGTCAGGGATTTCTTGGCTGTGCAAAATACTTATCTGAAAAGCTGGAGAAGTAATTTGGCCATAGATTCAGAGAGCTGATCCTTTTATAAGGTGTACCTAATTATAGGTTACACTGTCCTCATCCCTTCTCTCTGTCCATTCTAGAATCAACACCACCCTGACTTCTACCAGCTGTGACAGGACTGGACATGCAAAAATAGTTGTCAGCAGATACATCCAGTTGTTCATGGGCTGCGTCTGCTGCCTGAGCTTCTGCCTCCCTAGATGGGCCTGGGGCTCTGTAGCTTTGACTTGGAAAGGCAGTTCAGAACCAGGCAGCTCTAGCCCAATGCCTCTGAGGAGTGCACATGAGGGACCAGAACCTGGAAGGAGGTGTTTAGGAGATCCAATAACTGCCTCAGCATCATGAGCAGAGCCCAGTTCAGAAGCACTGTGGAGTAGTCACTCCCTGCAAGTGCAGTGTTTGCCTGCTCTCAAGGACTGAAGCATGTTTAAGCAAGAAAGTTGAAACAGCGTCTCTAGAGCCTGCAGGCAAATGAGCCCCATCAAACAGTGATATGGATGGAGCAGAAAAGTAAAGCAGTTTGTGGTGTTTTGGTTTTTGTTTTGTGGTTATTTTATCCTCCAGCTGAATAAAGGGTAAGGTGGATTATTACACATCCTATTTCATGGTCTGGCATTAAATCATTAAAGTGATTTATATTTGGGAAGGGTTATTTTTAACCAACTGGGAACAAATTAGCCAAACTGCAGTAAATAAAACAAAAGCACATGAGTAATTTAATGAGTCAAAGGCTCAATTCTCATCTCAGTAGCTTTGTTCTCTGCCCTGAAATCCCAGAGAAGGACACAAAGCCCAATGGTGGTTCCAGGGTTCCTCTATCTGATGTGTTAATCCTGGATGCACAGGACAGATACTACTAGAGAAGCAAAGGCTATATAATTCCAGGAAAACAAAATGTAGCAAACGTGTCACAGTGAGTTGCATGACCCAAGCATCCTTAAAGCAGCGCTTGGGGTTATCAACTATAAAGCAAAAATAAATGGAATTATTTGAACTTCAGGAAGTACTTCTGGAGAGCTCACCATGTTCAGCTTCTTTGGCTGCAGGCTCCCCAGATGAGCAACACCAGATTTTCTGCTGCTGCTCTGGCAGTGGCTGTGTGGCATCTCAGGACAGGGGCTGCTACCATGGGGAGTGAAACCCTATCTGACAGCACCTGGCATTTGCCACTGGTCATGAAGGGAGTTATGAGGACTGATTTACACCGGAGTTCTGTTTCCAGAGGGCTGGAGTTTGATTGGTTGTGCAACTGTAAAACAAATTTTCTGTTCATCAGCACTGATGTGATCAGGAGCAATAAGATCTGTCTAATCCATTCCATTTCCATCCCTGAAGCTGCCTGGCAGTAATGGTTCCCTGTGAACTGGATAACATAATTTTTATGCAAAACCAACTCCTGACCTCTCTTTATGCTGCAGGAGTTATGCAGCTTGGTGCACTCATTCCTCTTTCCAAAATGACTTTGAAGCACTAAGGCATATCGTTTCAAATAGGATAGGAAAGCGGAAAGCTCCCACTGGTAAAATAAAGAGAGTTGGATACAGTCTCCTCTGAATTGCTTTTAAGAGCTGTGCTTTCCCCTGGTTTATGAAGGGAAAACAGAGCGACTTTAAATGTGGATGATGCAACACTGCCTCCCACTGCTGCATCCCGTTCCTCTGATGCTTCAGCCATGCTTCTGCCAGCACAAGCCCACTGCTGCTTCAGTGGGAAGGCAGTGAGGCACGGCAGATGAATGCTGGGACCTTTCTCATCCTGTTTTCCATGCTATTGATTCTACATGCCCACACGGATATATCTAGGTCCTTGTGCTGGGTGTAAGTCTAAACGCTGCTGGCAGTCTTCAGAGCAGGAGCTGAAACTGCCATGTCCCTTTGTGGAGAGGGAGTTACAATGAAGCTATTCCAATTAAAAATCTCCTAAGGACAGGACAAGGCAGCGTTTCTTAATTCTTTTTTCTAATCAAAGGACCATTCCATCTCCCAGGAGAGCACATGTACAGAGCAGCCTCCACACTGCTGCCAACAGTTTTCACATATAAATAAAAATCTATTAGGTCACATATTGTATAATTATTTTTTACCTCAAATAGCCTTAAATTCACCTTAAATATAAATATTTCATATAATTTAATGCAAAAGAATGTATACATACATTTAAAAATGTATCTTTGTCATCATCCCACCAAAGCCTGAGGCTGAGAGCAAAACAGAGACTGAGAGGAAGCACTCTCCTGTACCAGCTGATTGCTGGAAAGGCTGTCCTTGTCCTGTAGCAGCACCGTGGCTCACTAGGGAATACTTTTTTTTTCTGAATTGGCCCTATGGCAGGCTGCCTAATTTGCTGTGGCAAGTACAGTTGTGTATCCACTTGCTTCTACTTCCCAGGACAGCCTTTCCCCGCTCCCCCCTGTACTTTTGACTCCAGTATTGGCCAGAGCTCATATATACAGGGATTCTGTTCTCCATTGTGGGTTTCATGAAATGAGTTAGAAGATACCTCACTCTGACATTTCACAACTCTCTTCTGACCTACCTAGGCTGCAACAATCAAATCCCAAAATTTCCTGTCAGGTGTCTTGAATTCTCATGGTTGTTGATATCTAAGGAGATTTTGTCTTTAAGATTGCCGATTCAAGACTATTAGTGTAAGATCACCTTTCAGAGACTGTGTTACCCCACGTGTCAGACTCCTACACCATCATGCTCTCCAGATATGCTGCATCACTTCTTCTGTGCTCTCCCAAAGCCACCCAGCCTGTGGGCAGCTGGCAGCAGAACAGACCTTACAAAACCTGACCCTGAATTCCCCACTTGTTAATCACTCAAGTAGGTTTAACTTGTTTTGTAAGCTAAAGATTTCTTTTTTTAAGTAATAACCACGCAGAGTTATTTTAACTGTTTCCTACCCCTTCTTGACAAAAATCAGCATTTTCTAGTCAAGCAGCTGCATGTTAGCTGACAGCTTTTTCTAGCTGAAAATTGTAGTGCTTTTACACAGTTTGGGTTGGAGTCTGATATTTCAATCCTGGAAGACCATAAAATTTGAGCATATGGCCCTTGAGAACCTTTAGTTTTCTTTTGATTTCATAGGTGGGTTTCCAGTGACATGTGAGGTGTAATCCCTTGTGTCTGGTCTTTCTTTGATGAGGTTGCCTGTTCTTTTGATCCGGTGGGATGCTATTCCTGGCAGTCAACAATATAAACTCATTAATCAGTTTAGAAACTGTTCAGTGTCATCTCAGAAAGCGGATTGAAAAGACCAACAGTTGGGAAATTTAAATTTGTGAGGTTTTTTCAGCCTCCACATAACTCATCTATGGAATTTCTGCTTTTTTTCTGCCTTCACTTCTCCTGCCATAAGGGACAGCAAAATGAAAGGTGCAGCTGATGTTTTTTTTTTTTTTTACAGTGCTTGAGAGAGCGGAGCACCACTAACTCAGAGCTTTCTTTTGGGGCTGAGGTAGGTTGCATCCAGGATGCTGAAAAAACTCCCTGCTATCTTGCAGTTGTAGGCTCGTGATTCATCCTCGGGCTGCGTGCAGGGGCTGGGAGCAAGCAGAGGAAATCCTTCCTCCGGTCTCCCGGTACGTGTGGAGCAGCGCACAGCTGGGGCCACGCCGGCGTGCCTGCCTGCAGACACGGCCCACCCGGCATCCCCGCCGAGCCGCGGGGCTCAGCGCCCCGCTCCTTATCTGCGAGAAGAATGGACACCTTCCGTGCCTGGAGGAGAGCCTTTCACTTCCTCCAGGCGCTCAGGGGCTGCACTCGTGTGTCCGTGTGTCCGTGTGTCCGTGTTCCGCAGCACGGCTCTGGCTCCGGCAAAGCGTGTGAGCCCCTCATGTCTCCGCCGTGCGTGTTTGCAGTGGGTTCAGCCACAGGGAGACCTTATTCCTGGATGCCAAATAGTCCTGGCCGGTAGTATTGACCTAGGAGAGCAACCTTGGGATATCTACCCACCTGCAGCAACATGAATCCCTCCTACTCCAGTGCAAAGAGTTGTCGCCGTTTTGCAGCAGACTTGCTGTGTCCCGGGATGTACAGGGGGTGTATCAAACCCTCAGGCTGCCGCGGGGTTTGTAGAAGTGCTTGCAGTAAAAAGGAGCAGATGCATAACAACCAAAGCTACAGATTTTACATTTGTGCTTTTCCCCACTCCAAAAATGGAAAAGTCTGTTCAAGAATCCATAGTGGCCGACTGTGTTTCATGAAGTGAAATTAAAAACAATAAACCAGCAAGCGGTTGTTGGGAAAGAATACATATGGAAGATGTAAATTGGATCATAAAGAGCTGAAAGGGGAACATCAGCTACCTCTGGTGTGCCAGATGCTGGAGGCCTTTCCAGGCCCTGACCATGGAGCATCATGCTGCTAAATGAGAAAGCCCATCATCTTTTAACAGCAAAAGGCAAACTCAATTCCATAGCAACCACATTATGTCTGATATGCTGTAAAGGCAGAATTCATTATGAGAAAAGAAAGCTGTGCCTGGCTTGGAAACCTGAAACTGCCACTCTGACTATGGGAGATCAGAACAGATGCCATTAGAGTAAGATACAGGGTGCTGTGTTACAGTATTGGAAGGAGGTGATAATTTGTGGCAGTTTTCCACTCTAGGGTGTGGAGTAAAGAAGAAGGAATGATTTTCATCATCCTCTGATTTTCATTAGTTTTGTTTGACTTCTGATTGCCATTTGTTTAAGTTTTGGTAGTATTTATTGTACGTCTCTGCTGCATCGTGACAAGGCGGATAGGCAGCTGGATAGTGTTGTACCTTAGTAATCTTCAATTGTAGTTGTTATTTTAGTACAGTTCACAGTCATCCCCTGCAAAATAGAAGTGGAAAGTTCAACTACCTCTTAAAAGAGCTGGATTGGGACTGGAAAATGTTCAGAGCAGGATGTCCAAACTGGTCAAAGCAATGGGGCTTCTTCCCTACAAGAAATACACAGTACAGTTCATCTAGCTGGAAAAGAAGTGGCAGTGGAGAGAGGAAGGCAGCCTCCAAGTGCTGAGGCAATATGGAGCAGGAGAGGGTTTTCACCACCCTTCCAGTGCAAGCATGAGGGAAACCAGTGGGTAAGAAGTTTCAGGGAAAAACCTAAGGTAGTTCTTCAAAAGTCTATGGGCATCCTTGCCACAGGAACTGGAGGATGATAAAGGTCTTCATGCATTTAATTCTCATCAGAGAAATCAGTGAAGGGCTGGTAAACACAAACACAGCCCATATGGTCCAGGCAGTTGCTGCCCTGCAGGTTGTGACTGGTTGGCAGGATGTTCTGGGCAGTATCTCTACAGGCATTTCCTTGCTTAAACATTTCTCTAGGTATCTACTTCTGGTCATTGTCAGAAGAGCATAACTGATATTTGATCCAAGCTGATATGGTTTTCATCTTCTCAGAGACTTGGCTTACAGGCAGTGGCTATTTTTAAAAAAGGGTCAGAAATCTCTAGTGAATGCCTCTCTCCTGCCATGTTTCCTATCTGTTGTTTCTGTTGCAGCTCTGTTGAGCTTCCTCACTGTATGTGTATCTGTCTCTCCTCGACCCTAATCTCGCACAAATTCCACCCTCCATGAAGGAAAACCCAGGTGCTCAGTGGGATTAAGCCCCTCCATAATACTGCCCTTTGGATGCCAGGGTACCACATAGGTGCAGGTCATAATGCTAGATTTTGGACCCTTGTGGTCTGGTCCAGTATTTGTACCATTGCCATCAAGAGTGGAAGAATCCATTCCCGTAACTTTCTTTTCAAGGTTACACCAGAATTTCCATTTGTTTAGTCCTCCAGCTTAGAGTCTGTCCCATATACCTGTGCTGAACTTACGTTTAAAATGCGTGTAGCCAGCTCACATTTTGCTCTAGTCTTGGTTTGTTTTGCAGTTATTTCTTGGTTATCATAGAAATTCTGAATTATTCTGCTGGGATATTGACAACTGTAGTTGGTTTACTTATTGTGTGTCCTTTCATTTGTTTATCAGCTGTATTTGGGGAAAGGAGGGTTTTGTACAAAATATTTCACCGCTGGCCGCAGTAGGCTGGAACCTGATCCTGCGCTGTTAGCTCGGGCATCTGTGGATTTGGGTTACACATTTGTAAAGAGCCTGTGAAGCTTTTTCCTGTTTTTGTGACTGTGTTGCCCTCTGCTGACTGGTAAAGGTTCGGAAGATCCCGAAAGTCCCCGCAGAGCAGCTCCGGTGCCTGCGGGCATTCGGCAGCTTATACCGGGGTGTATTTTTGACCTGGGATGTCAACCATGCTCTCCTATCTAAGGTTGGCTTTGTAGCCATAGTTAGGAATTCCCCAACAATTCAACAAACTGAATATCCCCCTCCATCCACGTTTTCAGCTTAGCTGATATTTTATTAAAGTGTTGATTCTAATTAACAAGTAAAAATTAAATTGACAAAGCTTTGAAACAAGCTCTTTATCACCTGTGAACAGTGTCTAATGCCTCTCATCAGCTGGTTTAAGAAAATCAGAGCATGACACACTGTATGGAGGGAAGATAGAATTTGACAGAAGAGCTAGTTTTACACAAGAGCTAGTTTTCAAGGACAGGAAAAGGAGATGGCAATTATTTGAAAATAGATGCAAGTCTGTGCAAAGGGAGAAATCCATCAGGAAATGTAAAGCTAGAGATGATTACATACTCAGGGCATGAACCACTCCAGACTCATCTTTGGAACTGAAAGAAAACTCTATTACTTACTTAAAATGTGCTCTTTCTTACAATCCCTAAAAAAGCTGTTGCCCTGGACTCTGATCCTTTCCCAGGAGGCGACTGAGGAGCAGCATTTATTGAAATGTTAACGGGGAGATTTGTGTCAGGTGGAGAAAGAGTAGCCTGCCCTTTGACATGGCAGGTTCCTATCTCAAACACAGTCTCTTACATAAAAATTGCTTTGAATAGCCCCATCAAGATTTCAGCAAACTCTTGTTGATAATGCATACCTCCTATTTGTTGCCAGCTTTGAGACTTACGATTGAAAAAGCAGAGCCTAAGCTGTAGGCAGTATTTACTTTATTTACAAGGGCTGAATGCAGTCAGCAAAAGGAGATTGAATGATGCTTGTAGACAATGTAACAATACCCCAGGCACAGATGCCCTAGATCTGACTTGCAATTCCATCCTAGGTTATAGTTCTTTTCAAATCATCCAGGCTCAAGGCAGGCTGAGCTGGGTATGTAAGACCAGTTTAGCCAGAGAGCTGACATCTTGGACACATTAAAAATACCCCAGATCCCTGCAGAAACAACTATTAGCTCAGATAGCGTTATTTACACTTTAAATTTAATAAATCTGTGCAGGGAAGTCTTGCATTTGTATATTTAGGCAACTATTTTTTCATTTTTATTTGGTTATCATGTAGTTTCTTGCCAATAAGCACCATATTTTGAAAACTAAAAGCAAGTGCAGCTGCACAGCCATTCGATACAAGAGTTGCCCCTTTTTATGAATGCTATAAAGTTCTACCTTAATAGTATTATCTTTTTATACATGGCTTCATCTTTTTATATATGATTTTATATGTGATTTTGAAATGTAGAAGTGAGTCTAAATGCAAATCTGTACAGTTTCATGCAATGTTATATCACACCCTGACAGGCAGCAGCCCATCAGTGCAGGCCAAGGCTCATACCTGCCCCTACTTACATCAGAATCAGCAGTGCTGCAGCTTTTTAAAGCATGAATCCTGTCACTGTGAGCATCCAAAACATGTGGGTGAGCCCACGTATGATGATAGGCTGAAGCCTGCAAAATCAAACTTGGTCCAGTTCTACAAGCTCTTAACAAAGAAAGGACAGAAAGTTCCAGAGAATATTTAACCTGTGATGACAGAGGAAGAGGTGCACTTTCATAAACATGAACTGACTTCATTGTCGGTTTAATTAAGGAAACTCATTTAAATATGACTCAAAGATTCATACTCTCCAGATGAATATTGACACTTGTGGTAGATTTACTTCTTATTTGAAATGTGGTTATCACTAATTGCCTGCATATATTCGGATGACTTCTGATTATGTTGATAATGTCAAAAGTGTTTTTGGGAAGAGACTTTCTCAGTTGTCACTCATTAAGGACAAAGCAGATGTCACTTTAATTAGGAGCTATACATACTGCTCATTTTTAAGACCACCTAGATGAGCATGCTCCTGCTCAGGTTTATTTACTTCAAATCTGATTTCTAGCTAGAGATCACATATGCAGTAAGGATCACTGCTAGGTGTCCTCTCATCTCCTCCCCTAAGATTCTTTTTGTAAGTACTAATGTCCTCCTTATTGGAAATGAACAGTATTCCTCCCAGAAAATAGTTAATCCTTGGGAAGGAATACCTAAACTGTATATACACACCTTTTTTTTTACTGGGATATGCACTGTGGTCTCTAACTGAATGATGCAAGTAAATTTGCATCAGATTAATACTGGATTTATTTTACCTCATCCTACACTTTCCTTCTAGTTTTGTTTCATATTCTCTCATTCTTTTTTTGTTTTTCCTTTCCTTTCCCATCCATACTATATTCTTCCACGCTGTTCTTGTATCAGCATACTCTCTTGGTATGATTCTCTTCCACCTTCTTTCTTTCCAGGAAAAGTGGTCATTACCTCCATCAGCTACCACCATCCTTTCCAGGTGTCTGGACGTGGTCAGCATCCTGAAGTGGAGATGTGGTGAGTGAGAAGAGTGCCTGTGAGGAGCTGTGATAACACATTTACACATACTTTTGGGTGTAAATGATGAGGCAGCAGTCAATTTGAGAAAGAATCAGGCCTACCAGGTCAGATGGAGTGAAGGAAACTTGAGCTGAGGCTTGCTGGAAGCTAATCCCAGCATCACAGAATAAGCTGAGGTGGAAGGGACCCACGAGGATCACTGAGTCCAACTCCTGGCCCTGCACAGCACCATCCTCAAGAGTCACACCATAAAATATTATTTATCTTTTGAACCTCTTGTGTTCCTAATTCCTTTTGGCTGGTTTCAACCAGCTTTGATATGGAAATAGAAATCTTGGATATCTCAGGTTCTTACCTGTGTCATGAAGGCAGCTGCCAAGTACCCCAAGTACCCTCCCCCAGAAGCACAGGTAGGTGAGCTGACTTGCATTATTAGATATCAGAGAAGCCACAGGGTATCACAGTACTCTGGCTGATCCCCACACAGCCCATGGGGGTCTTGCTCTTACAGCTGCCCCAATTGCAGCTGCCCTACCTTATCACAGGTAATCCAAGCAGGTCATGCCAAGCCTGGGGAAAACATGCTCCAGCAGCTCCAGAGCCAGAGGCTTGTGCTGTTCCATAAAAGCCTTACCAAGGTTCACCAGAGATAAAATGAGGGGGGCTTTCCCTATGCAGGCTGTGAGGTGTCTAGCTGGATGGCAGTCACACCTTTGTCTCCCTTTGAGGGAGGACACTGCCAGTGTGGGGAGCACCCCTGTGTGTCTGCAGCTGTAATGATTGAGCCCCAAGTGAGGGTGGCTGCATGGGCATGGCCCCTCCTGGGACAGAGAGGCAGAGGGTATCAGGGCAAACAGGGCAGGGCTTGGACTGCAGCAGCACAGTTTTAATCCCAGTTTTTCTCAGATGTTTGACAAAGATTTGCATCAGTGTCATTTGCAGGAGCTACTAGCTGGTAATTCACTGTTTGGCACAGTAATCTTTTTTCCTTAAACATAAACCCTGGAAACTGTGAAGCTGACATTTCCTACAGCATTTTTACAAAATTCATAGAGAGATAGTAATCCATTCATTCTTAGGGGCTTAGAGCTGAGTTTGGTTAAATACAATACCCAAGGACAACAGGTCAAGTGCCTGAAATGAAAACATGTCCATCTCTGAGGTTAGTGCAGGAAAGTGTTGTGAAACAAGTATGTGCTGAGGGGGGAAAGAAAGTAAAGAAACAGGAGTGGGAGAAAATGCCATTTCAGTCCTCCAATCCTGTCTGTACGACTCAGTTATAAATGTGTTCTTCACAGAAAAGCAGATACATCATAATTTAATTTTTTTTTTCTTTCAATTGCTTCAGAGTCCATGTAGTCTCATTATAGAGCAAAACCAAGTGCAAAGGACAGTGTCCAAATGGAAATGTCCATGGTGAAGGATGCTGACAGGTGACCTGCCCTGGGGGAGCCTGTATAACTGATGCTTGCAGGAAGCCCTGGAGCAGCCTTCTTCCTCTGCTCTTAGGGAAGCCAGAAAAGGGTCCTTATTTCTTGACTATGTCTCTTTTCTGTTGCCTAAAAATCCTATGGAGGCTGTGGAAAACCCCAACACACCATCAGCCCTGCACAGGCAGATGGCCTGTGGACTCAGCTAGCCTCCTCCTCCTCCACTCACCCCTTCTCTAAACTGCAGTCCCCATTGGTAAGGAGTTACCTTCAGCAAGAACATCCCAAACTCCCTGATGTCTTTTCAGGTGAACTCAGGCTTGGGGAAGTGAAACTTTGTCCCAGTGGAAAGCACAGTGGTAAAATAGCTCAAACTCTCCCCAGATCCCACAGGGCAGTTGGCTGTTGGTCCCAATTGTTGAACTCTAAGTTTTTAAAGTGCGAGAATCAAAAGTTTGACGGTCTAACTGGGTTGTTCCTGAATGGTGCCATAAAGCCAGAGAAGATTGACAGATAAGAAGAGGATGGCACATAAGAGGGCACAGGTTTTAATAAAAGTGCTGTATAAATAATAGTCCTTCTTTGGAGCTTTTCAGTTGTCTGCAGTATGCAGAAATCTCTGTCAGAACTGAGGTCTGTTCTCACTGCTCCTTCTCTCTGTGGCTGCTGGACTGAGCTGCCCTCAGGAGAGAATCTGCAGCCAGTGTCACTGCTGCTTATGGGTCTGCTAAAGCACTTGCTGAAGAATTCGCTTTCCTTGGAGCTTGTCAGAGTCACTGTCATAATTTTTCATTCTTCCACTTCATTTGCAATATCATTTTCTGGAGGAGCATCCCTGCCATTTCAGGCTGCTGATAAGCCCCAATGTCAGTCATAGCTGCACAAAGCTCATTATTCTGCATCCACATGAGTGTCAGTTCCCTTTGCTTTCCTGGCTGTGACTGTACTCCTGTTGTTTTCCTCCTGGCCCTCATTTGTGGGCTGTTTTCCTCCCTCACATAGATATATGCAGTGAGTTTTCCCTGAAAATTACCTGGTGCTGCTTTTCCAGCAGTTGAATGACGCAGGTAACAGCAGCTCTACTGTAAACCAGCTTCTATTTTCTTTAGTGCTATTCCCTAAACATACTCTGAGGAAAACTAGTTGAAACCATGATAAAGCTGAGCCATCCCTGTTTTCAGTTTATTCTTGATTTTGACAGTTCCCAGCTCTCCCAGGAGGAGATGGAGAGAAAGGCCTGTAGCTCTACCACTGCTCCAGCATTGTTGGCTTGGTTCAGGCAGGGCTTGGCCAGGTTCATTGTTCCCTGGTCACTGTTTACAGTGCATCCTAAGCTGTGAGGTTTCAAAGCAAGCAATCCAAACAGAAACTAATGTTCTGTTAAAAACTACTCTGTTCTCCTCCTGTATCTGATTTATCACAAGTCCAAACAGTGGTAATTGGTGAGAGCAGGGTGTAGTTTCCTACTGCTGATTTGCAAAGCCATGGTATAAATCAGACCAGCAGGCAGCTGAGGAGGATATCTTTGGGTATGATTTTACAACTACTTGGTCTGACCACTGCATTGCTAGCAACCTCTAAAATGGGAATGTCCAGCAGGTTTGTAAAAACACCTGACTTCAATGTTGTCCTGTATCCAACCTGTCTAAGTCCCCTGAACAGGCCTGGCTCCCCCACAGCATAGACACCTTTAAATACAAAGCTCCAATTTGGAGTGCATTTGGGTTTTCTGTTCTCCAAACAGGAACATTCAGAGAACTGAAATCACGGGCCTTGAGAGAGCTCTGAAGCACCTTCAGCCCTTACTTTGGCTAGTCAGAAGAAATACACAGCCATAGTCTCCTTCCCACTGAGAATATGTTCCTGAAAAGCATGAGCATGAGCCATGCAATGGATAGGGAAACAGTTTTTCTCCTCAGAATTAATGAGCAGGTAAGTGTTGGAAATTAACTTGGCTGCTTTGTTTAGAGAGGGAGCACTCAGGCATTATCCTCCATTTCTGCCCTTCACGCTGCATTGACTTGACTGATCTTGATTCATCTGAGGAAGATGATGCTGAATGTGGCTGCTCGGAAGGAGGCATCAAAAACACAGTAAAAGATGCTGGGTGTTCATTTTCATGGACAAAGCAGCCAGGAGAGTGGATTTCTTGTGTCCTCCTCAGGTGACGGTCTGGACAATCCTGCTCCTGTATCTTCATCCTTCACATAATACTACTCTGCTCTTGTGTATGTAAGGTATATTTCTTAAGTCCCTGACACATCCTCCTCTCTTACATTAATTCTGAGGGAAAAACTGGTTCATTATCCAGTGAATTCAGTCACTTTACCAGCCAAGCTGAACATCGGATGTAAAATTTTTGAGAGGATTTTTGCTGCTGCTTTTTAATAGTCACATCTTCCTCCTCTCCCTCCTCCTCAGATGAATTGAGAGTCAATCAAGGTAAAGGATGGAGAACATGAGTAATGAGGATGGTTGGTAGAGCAGGGGCTTGAATGATCCCTGTGGATCTCTAAAGTGATGGATACAGGTGTGATGTAAGTTACATGGACAAATGGGTGCTTCTGGTCTGCCAAAGGAGAGCTGGGTGTGTGCCTATCAATAGTTTTACTTCAATATGCTCCTAAATTTAGGTCCAGGTTCTTCTTCCTACACATGCTTTCTGGACAGGATGTATCTCTGCTTCCTGCACAGGCAGTTGTTCCCTGTTCCTTCACTGATCATACAGGATGACTCCATTACATGTCCTTTCTTTTTGCCCTTTTTTTTCTCTGTGTTCCTGGGGGCTGGAGGGGCAGTGTGGCTGGCATGTAATCCTACCACAAGTCAGGACTATTGCACCCCACAGCCTGCAGCCTGTTCTGCTGCCTATTTGTAGAAGTTCAACCACTTAGTACATTGCACAAGGACTGTTTTCCTAAAACAACTTTCTGGAAATTTTAAAAATTGCACCTCAGTTCCCTAAGCCAACCTGTAGTGTGAGGGCCGAGTTTTCAGACTCAGGCTGTGGTTTCACCACAGAGACTCCCACTGGCCATCCTTCCCTCCACCTGCTCCTTCCCATGGCATTCCTTGGGCAGCCCTCCAGCTGTGCACACAGGAAGGAACAGGGGTCTGGCCTCCTTTGTGTCGGGAAGGTTTTCTGGGTGACCAGCTGCATTTTAATCTTCAGAGCTGCATGATACACTGAGTCGATCTAACCAGCTCTGACAAAAGCTGAAATCCTTCTCTTCCCTCCATGTTCTCCTTTCCCCTTACCCTTTCCTGCTCTCCCCACTCCACCTTGTGTACCAATGCTGAAGCTCACTGAAGTCCTTTGTGAGGCAGATCAGTTTTCTTAATTTTTTTTTCCCCATTTTCTGCCAATCAGTCATCAACATGGCAGGAAATGAACCACCTTAAACCAGACTGGCTGTGTTGCCAAATCAGCCCTCAACCCACCCTTCTGCTGCCTCCAGAGGTCTTGCCTCCTGTCCTCCACCCCCAGAGCTGTGCTGCAGCCCTGCTGCTGCTGCAGTTCAGTGTGTGAACTCAGAAGAAGACCATTGTTGTCCTGTTAGTTTTTGCAGTGCTGGGCTGGCTCAGAGCAGCTCCAGCAAGTGCTGGGGCCACGGCGCCACTATGAGGAGAGCAGGAATCACACAGCCCTGCTCTGTGATGACAGCTGGAGTGGTTTGAGCAGGGTTAGTGAAATGCATTGGCTCTGATGTGGGTTCAGCAACCAGCAGGGCTGGGGAAATGAGGGAGAGGCTGGGATTAAGGTGTGGGGAAAGGACTGGAGAATCAGACCTCCCCACCCACGGTCAGTAAGGTGCAACTTGGGTGCAATCTGTCACCTGATGGCAGCAGCCCAATGTGTGTAAGCAGCCACCGAATCCCTCTCCAGGCTTAACATCGGAGCTCCTTGTTTTCCTGTTCTGAACTCCAACAGTCTTTAAATCCCACCTCTTGGCAGAGGAATTGGAGGAAGGTGGTTCTTCTGCAATGTGACCATCCTGTTGTCTTGAGCGCTGCTGTTTGAACAGGGACTGTTTAGATCCAGGCACTCTTGATTTTTTGTGGCTCAAAAGACAGTACATGCAGGCAATCTGCAAATAGACTGCTGGCTGTGTATGTGCAGTTACATATAGGTATTGGTACACATATTTATATATGCAACTGCACGAATCCTTGGAAATCCATGATCTACAGAGCATCACACTGCTTGGGCTTCCTCAAGAGCTGAGTTTTTCTCAACTGTAACATTTCTTCAGTACAAATTGGGGGGGGAAAATGGACTGTATAAATATTACTTAAATTGTGCAATCTTTTCTCATGATGATTAGAAATTATGCACGTGAAAAGTCCCCTTGGTCCAAGTAAATGTGCTCAATTATATTTATTCAGATAGCAAGTTGATGTGCTATGCAAGCTGCCATTTTTATCTGACCGCAATTACTCTTCTTCATGGTTGGGATTCCTCAGGTCTCACGGGACAGATTTCTTCCACGGTGTCATTCACAAGAGCTCACATCAAACCGCTTTATCATCTGTCTGCAGTGTTTCACTGCTGTTATCAAGCAGTAACACAGCTCAGAGAAGCAACTATTGTGATCCCAGAAGATTTTGAATTCATGGCTTAAAATAATCCAGCCATTTGAAGAGTATTTGAAGCCATCCTAACCAATTGGTTGTACTCTACTCAAAAATGAGCAGGTTACTGTTGCTGTTAGTGTGCCTAATGCAATGCTTTTGCAGGATTTTCAGTCACTAGTGACTTGAGTATAGAAGATAGTCCTCATAATTTAAATGAAGGAGAAATCAACTTCATAGATTAACTTGATATTTTCCTGGGCAAGACTGTTTGCTTTACATGATAGATTTGCCCTGACTGCAGCCATTTATTTCTTATTAAATTAGCCAGCCAGTGTTCACAGATGAGAGAATAAGTTGGTTTGGCTGTAATTTACATAGAGCTCCCCTACATCTTTGCAGTGCAGGTTTCTTTGGAAGGCTTTGTCAAGCCAGTCTCTCCCCTGATGAGAAGAGCAGCAGTCATAGACAGAGCCAGCCTCTCCGTGTTTACTGAGACACAAGAGTTGTCCCACTTTAACTACACTGATAACAGTTTAAGTGACCCAGTCACCGCTTGTGTTAATGGAAAAGTGCCTGTGTTGTTACAGCTATTCAAGACAAGAAGATACCGAAGTTAGTATCAGATAGCCTCATACTGGGACAAGTATGTCAGCACTCGAGTTTTACCCGGTGTAACTGAATTTTAAGATGGAATTTAAATAAAAATAGCTGCTAGGACTATAGTAATTACCTAAATTAAAAAACAAACCAGAACAAACAAACAAACAAAAAACCCCACAAAACCCCAAAACCACAACAACAAAAAACACAACAGAAAAGAATGTATTAAAAAAATCATACTTTCAGTTGCAATGATTTTGCTCATAAACTGTGTGCAGACCAGACCTGGAAAACTAAGGTAAAGTTCCCTGAGGAGACAGCAGCAGTTCCCTTAGGAGACAGCAGCTTATGCATCTTACCCAGTCAGAGCTGGGCACCAGGCAACTGCATATCGGTGCCCCCAGGCTGCAGCTCCAGTCACTTCTCCTCTGCCCTCAGCAGTGCTTGCAGCCCAGGAGCTTCTCTGTGGGCCTTTCCTCATGCAGACCCAAGCTGCATCCTCCCTGGTACAAAAACCTTTCAAAAATCTTCTGGAGCTAATAGCATTAATATGATGTTGCAGCTTTTGCAGCTTTATCTAAGCATAGGAGGGGCGGCTATTTTTTGCCGTGACTTTCATCATTCCCAGATAATCTGCAAAGCTGAACACTGATTGTGTCTCTTGCTTATTTCTGCAGAGAAATGAGCCTTATGCAGCTTTCTGGCATCCCTGGGTTGTATTTATCACTAAGTAAACAGAGACAGGAGCTGCCATGGGCACAGACTGGCTATATCCATGCTGCACAGTGCTTGATCCTAGTCTCCCATCTGGTGCCCCTGTGGCCCTAAGACACTGGTATTAATGCAGAGATGTTTCCTTTTTTTTTTTTTCTTCCCAACCTATGTTGCCTGAGCAAATGTAAAGCTGTGCAGTAGCCCACAGGAATGGTGTTTTATTGCATGAAACAGGGTGTGGATTGCATGACTTGAAGTTTGTGAAAAACCTCCTGTGACAGAGCTGGCAGACTGCATAGGGTGAAGGAAATGGGAAGCACTGTAGTCCCATCTCTGCTGTTTGCTGGGGGCAATTCCTCCTGTGTGCCGCCCCACAGGCTGTGCCTGGACACTGTCTTGCTGTGCCAGGCTACACGGCATTGGCCTTGAAGCACACTTACAATTAATCAGCATGGATGATCACCAATCCAGCCAGTTCCCAGGTCCCACCATGTCCATCAGTACAATCAGAGCCACTGAGGTATCCTGGTGCTAGTTTAAACACCAGGGATGAAACCTGGATGTGCAGCAAAAGGTGCCTCCAGTGTGCCCACCATCCATGCTCTTAACAACAGGGAGGGAAGACCTGGGGGGCTTGAGAGGCCAGCCATGGCCAAGGTGTGTGGTTATGCCATTCCCCAGTTCCATCAGGGCCCTATCCAGTCCAGTGTGCTCCAAGGCAGGCTGTCCCTGCCCCGGCATCCTCACTGCCTTCTATTTCCAGGTCAGTGTGGTGTGTGAGGCTATTCTGCCACCTCTCTGTAACTGCAGCAGTCTGTTCCTAAACACATCAACAAAGTGGGTTCGGCTTGAAACTGCTCTGCCTACGTGTATAAAAGCCATCCACCCTTCAGTTTCTCATTTTCTTTTACTCTTTACAGCATAAACAACTATTCTTTTGTTATGCCTTCTGCTTGTTGGAATTGCATAAGAAATATTTCATTGAATATTTGTATAGGCTAGAGATCTCTTCCAAATGTTGAGGAAAAACAAGTTTATGTGACTTCTCTGCAGCAGATAATTTCAGTTCTGCACAGAATCTAAAAATAAAGTGAGGCCCACATTCTACAGCTAAGTAGCTTTTAATTAGGTGTGATAACAGCATGAATTATCTTTTAGAGTGCAGTAGTTCCATGATCAGAAGTCAAAGCAAGGGAGCAATGATTGTTTGCAAAAATGATTGAGGGAAGCAACCTGATGCTGGCATGTATCTGAGGTTTTCTCCATATAATCGATATTTTCAGGCTGATTAATATTTTGGGTAAGTTTGGACTTTCTCTTTTATTGTCCTTGTTTTAATAGAGCCAGTGGGTCCTTTCAAATACTGATGTAAAACAGGGCAGTGAAAGCCTGCTAAGTCCCTGTCATCAACAGCTTCACAGTAATGCCTTTGGACAAGACAAACAGCACTGCTGCTTTCTGAAAATCAATGGCTGAGGTACAGGATGGCTTCGTTCACTTCTTCAGAATTCTCTCTCCTTATTTTAGCCACAGATAAGCTCAGGCCTTGAACATAAACAGTATTCTGAATTGTGAGCTGAGGTGCAGCCACATCTCCTGTCCTTCCCACTCTTCTGGGAGGCAGGAGGGTTCATGTCCTAAACCACCACAGATAAACCAGCCAGTGCCTGGTTTATCAGGGTCTCCTTTGTGCCGGCCAGGGAGATGCTCTCAGTGACTTGACCAGCTGAGATCCTTTATCTTCATTGTCTCTGTAACTGAAGCGTAACATTTAGTCCAGCGTGGTGTGGCTGGGGGCGGGGAGTGGGGGGAGGAACACAGCTTATTCAGCAGGAGGACAAACCTTCAAGGAAGGTCCTTTAAGGATAAGAGACACTTTTATGGTGCCACAGGGATGGTATTTGGCACTTTAGATTGCAGACAGATGCAAGCACAGTGTGTTTGAGCACAGGCAGAAATAAGGAAGTTATTGTGTGCCTGGGAAATAAGGATATATCCTATGACAGTGACTGTCTTGCCATATGAGGACACCAGCCTGACCAGAAGGGCACTGGGAAAGCAAAGCCTTTCCTCAATACTGTACTGAATCCCAACTGTCAAAGGGCCAGGCTGCCACTGGGATGCAGATAATGGACATTTCTTCTCGTGTCTCCCTGGACTCCTAGGCACTTTCTGTCTCATACATCTGTGTGAGCTCCTGGCTGCTCTCCCGGGTGTCTCCAGGCGTCACTGCGGGGGCTCCCAGACAGGAGGATTCTGTGTATCATCTGGCTGGCCTCGCAAACTAGGAATCCCTTCATCACCCCCTCCTGAACAGATCTTCATGCATTTGCCCAGAGGACTTCATAAAAATTAATTGAGTTGCCCAGCATTAGACACAGATCATAAAACTCCCATCTGATCTCGTGCCTGCTGCCGATTTTAACAGCTGATTGAAATAATGAGCGCTAGTGCACCGGGAGTGTAACAATGCCCGCAAAGAGAGCTGTAGCACGGGCTGTAGGTGTAGATAAGGCTGTAAACGCAAAATAAAGACCCTCTGCCGGCACCACAGAGCTCTCTTTGCTGCGGGAGTAAAACCCTTGGGCTGCAGTTTAAGCGCAGCAAAAGTGATGGAGATTACCCTTCGAGTTACAAGTTTTGCTGAAAAGCAAATCTGTGTGTCTGCTCGCGTATTTATTTGTTTGTTTGTTTTTCTATTATCTTGCTCGTTTTAACGTGAAAGTGAAATGAACTCGGGAGCGTGGGAGAACTGGAGGGCAGCCAGGCGGGGGAGCAGAAAAGCCACGCCAGGAGCGAGTCCCGTTTCTGCCTGATGCCATCCTGAGGCACCCTTACGCAGACGCTGACCCTAAACATATCGCCCACGCCCCCCCGCAGTAAAACCCCCCGCATTCGATAACCTACTAACAACCACCTACGTGCTTCCAGGGCGCTAANAAAACCCATAAACCCCCCAAAACAAAACAAAAAAAACCTCGAAAGGAGCCAAAACCCGAGGAGCGACAGGGGCGCCCCACAGCCGCGTCCGCGGCTGTCAGTGTCTCGGCGCCGGTGCGCGGGCGCGGTGCGCGGGCGGGCCCGCAGGGGGCGCTGCTGGGCGGCCGTGGCGCTATAAAAGCGCGGCCCGCGCCCGCCCCGCGCCGTCCGCCCGGCCCGGCAGCGGCGGCGGCAGCGGGAAGCAGCAGCACCCCCACTACCATCACCGAGGCAGGTGAGCGCCGCTCATCCCGCGGGCAGCCCTGCTCCGCTCCCGCCTCCTGGGTGCGCGCCCCCATCCCTGCTCTGCATCGCCCCAGGGCTGGCGTTGCTCCGTGCTCGCCGCCCACGGGAACGGGACGTGGAGCAAAAGCTCCAGGAGATGGGGATGGCTCCCACGCGAGAGGGGCGCGGCGGGGCTGGAGGTTGCTCCTGGACCCCTGGTGCGGGCAGGAGATGGGGGAGCAAGCGCAGTTTATCAGGGTGGATAATATTTGTGATGAAACCTATTCGGACAAAAGTTCCGGGGATGCCAATAACCGGACTGGCTGCAGCGGGGTTCGCTCTCCGCGCGGCGTCCGTGCGCGGATCGGAATTGCCGGCTCCACGCCGGCAGCGTGTCAGCGGGGCGGCGGTGCCCGGGAAACAGGGTCCCGTCAGGGCTGGGGACCCCGGGACACGGGCGAGCCTTCGGCCTGGGCGAGCGGAGGGCTTGGGGTAGGTGCCGAGCTTGCCGGCAACCCAGGGACGCGCAGGGCTGAAACGCTGCTGTTACTCTCAGCGCCGTGCATGGCATATAACAGCATCCCACTATTTTTCCGAAAAATGATGGAAGGTAAAACAGCTACTATGAATTAAAAGCAGCGTTTTTCTAGGAAGGGAAAGCTAAGTGTGTGGAAGATAGGGCAGCGAATCCAAGTCTTCCTACTCAAGTAAAATGCCTCTGCTTGAAGAGCCGTTCATCTAGGTCGGTCGTTTCCAACTCTGTTTGGATGAGTACGGCTACCTTTTTCCTCTTGGCTTTATCTCCGTCTCTGTCTTTGCCCCTGCTTCTCCCCAGTCCCCATCACTGCCTCCCGAAGGTCACAGTGCAGAGGGGGCTTGTGTGCCTTGGCTGTACCCTACAGGTACCTCTTCTAGGGAGCCAATGATCCCTGATTAAGCTAAACATGAAGAGTAAACCAGCGGGAGCCTTGACATTTATCATTGCATTAAAAACTGCAAAGGTGAAAAACAAACAAACAAAAAAACCCCCAAAAACCTAAAACATCTCTCTGCGAGTCAAGCATTAGAAATATTTTCTTATACTAAGGCATCGGTAACAAAATCATTTGCATGTCAAGTGTTTGCATGCAGGTTAACTTTGCAACGGATGACTGCATTAAGGAGGCACTTGGCAGCCGATGAGCTGCGTATAATGTGATGCGTAAATGCTTTGTTTTGGTTTGTCTGTGATTTCATACAGGGGTTGTTCTATGCTCTCTACATCCAGTGCAGTGTTTGTGGGTTTCATTGTTTCTCATCCCCAATTTCAAGTAGGGTTGTGGGCTTTTCTGTATCCCATGCTACATAAACCCTTTACCAGTCTGCCTGTTTCCAATGCAATTAAATATACCCAGCTACTTGTCTCCTATTTATGCAATCTGTTGTGGAGAGCAGCGCAGCCTGTGCTGCCGGAGAGCGGTAGGAGCGAGGAGCTACGTGTGTGCAAATGAGGGTTAACTTCTTATTCTATGGTGTTGAGCCTCACCTTAATTTCTGGAGAATCAGTTCTATTTAAAGGTACAGAAGGGGGATTCTGTAGGTAATTGCTTCGGTGCTGCACTGTGAGTTTGGAAATTGCTACCTGAGAACGGGTAGGGGGACGGATGGGATGGGACACAGACACTGAGGAAAATCTTTGCAAGGCTGTGTCCATGTGATTTATTTGCAGTAGCTTTTGGTATGGTACCATGTTTCGCTGTATGTTTGTCTCTTTAAGGACAGAGGTGGATATTTGGCTACTGATCTAACAAATGGCAAGTGTAGGGTTGGGTCAGATAAGTGGTTTTTTTGTTTCTTTGCAGCAAAGCTTTTTCTGTGGTAAAATTTTCTAGGGTGTTATCTTTTATTTTTGTGATAGCAACTGTAACAAGTAGGAGAGCAGCTTTAAACTCCTGGCCTTAATTTCTGGAGTGTGTATTTTTATGCAAAATATATTTATGTTGTTGTAAGCAATGCTAGCTTATTTAGGAAGATAGGAGAGGTGCGCTAACAGCAGAAGTGCAGCTTCCACAGCTGTAAAGCATGTCAGAGCCTGTGCAGGGAACTTGATAACCAGTGAGAATTAGTCCTCTCAAGTCAGGAAAACCAAGATTTTCAGCTTTCTGTGTGTGTTCTCTGTTTCTTAAGTTCATTCAGGAAGCACCAGAAATTGATGTGGGACGGAGAGTTCCAGCCAACTCCGGTTAAGTGTGTGTTCTCTGGAAAGTCATACAGTGATAGATAAAGTGAAGCACAATACAGTAGAGACTCATACACAGTGGTTGGTTTAATATTTGACTGAAGGATCTGTAGGAGAAAAGATCAAGGCATAATAATGGACATCTGGGTGAAGATATTTGCTGAAATGCCAGCAGCAAACAGTGCAAGAGGATCTCTTCCCCTCCTTCCCTGTCTGGATGCTGAGGTTTGCTAAAAAGACTATTGAGACACAGCTGATGTAGCAAATGCTTTCCCTAGACATGTACTGCATCTTACCGTAAGATATTTATAATTATACTGACATTGTTTAATTGCAACTATTACCAAACCTGCTGTGGTCAGTTTTGTTAAGGAAGTCATAAGCAGCTGATATTGGAAAGAAAGTAGCAAAGGAGAGCAAAACTTAAGTGCATGGTGGTTTGTTCTGTACCTGAACTTTTTTACTGCAAACTCAAGCCTGTTGAAACAGTTTTTCTTTTGGAAAATAATTCAGGTGGATTTTTGTACAACTTACTCTGGCACTAGCCTAATGTAACTAGCATCCTTGGGGGCCTGGGAATGCTGTCACTTTCTGTTGTTGAGTATACCTTTGATGCTGTACTCTCTGGAAGCCTGATTTTTTTTTTGTTCTGCTCATTGCTATTATATGGTATCATCTTGCTATTCTGGGTTTTCCAGTGGGGAAACTGGAAAGAGATAAGATCCAATGCTTCCTCTAAGGTGACCAGAAAGATCTCCAGAGTACAGCCAAATGCTGAAAGCACCTGACTGGCCTCTGTCAATGAGTTAATAAGAAATACCTTCTTAGTAAGGGTCTGTAGGGTGCAAAGCAAGTGGAGAAATGGTTAGCCTCTGTAAATTGCTGTAACTTGACAACCAAATGATTTATACCAGTTAAAGCTCTGTCCCATGTTACTCTGTTATGACGGAGAACCAGGTCAGTATTTTGCAACCAATAGACATATATGCAAAATATTGAAAGCATTTGAAAAATAGTCCAACTGTTAACCCAGCACTGCCAAGTCTACCATGTCTGCAAGTGTCACATCTACATATCTTTTAAATATCTCCATGTGTAGTGACTCCACTTTCCTGGGCAGCCTGTTCCAGTGCTTGACAACTCTTTCAGTGAAGAAATTTTTTTTAATATCCAACCTAAACCTCCCTTGGCACAAACTGAGTCCATTTCCTCTTGTTCTGTTGCTTATTACTTGTGAGGAGAGGACCACTCTCACCTCACTGCAACGTTTTTTCAGGCAGTTGTAGAAAGCAATATGGTCCCCCAAGAGTTTTGAGTTTTTCCCGCAGGCTAAACAACCCCAGCTCCCTCAGCTGCTCCTCATAAAACTTGTGTACTAGACCTTGGTTTTTAAAAGACTTTATTTAAGCAGTTACCTTAAGGATTCTTTAAGGATTTGTATGTTCTTTTTAAATTAAGAGGCTACAAAGCTGGCAGTCAGGCAAACAGTTTCTAAACTCCTGGGATAGTGAATTTTCACATTTTAGGGCAGGAACAGTTTTCTGCTCAAGGAAAAGTTGTCACTTTTGTGATGTAGTGTGGCATAGTGTAGAGTGCACCAGTGGTGTATTGGCTGGAAGGTGAGGAAATCCAAGTTTTGTTCCAGTATAAACATGGTAACTTTGGTTTAAGGCCATGCCTTAGCTTCTTCTCCAAAAACTGGGAGGAGTGTGCTGGCTCACTCTTGCCGAGCATTTGGAGACTGTGGATGGTGAAATCTGCTTTATTCCAGCAGAGGTCTCAGTATCAAATGTCTCTGAAAATGGCTTAATCTTCAGAAGCATCTGGTGTAGCAGCAGTTACCAGGCTTTTGCTGTTAGTGACATAACTTGCAGATCAGTGATTTTATGCAATCCACAAAACTAGCAAAAGCATCAAAATTTTTTTGCATTCCCCTCCCAGCCTGCAGCTGTGACTCTCAATAAAGATGTTGGTGTAATACAGGTTGCTGTTCCTTATATGAGCCTGAGGGCTATAAACCGCTTTGAAACAGCTGCTGCATGGGATGCAAAGCTGGAAGAAAGGTTTAACTTGTTCTTCTTTGCAAAGCTGTGTGTCACTTCATGGGCATAATCACCAAGTACTTACAGGAGGATGACTTCCCTTTGAAATCATAGCTAAAAAGTAAACAAGCCTCTAAAAGAGATACTGGGCAAATTAATTTCTCTATTAAATTTTGCCTTTTGAGTTTTAACTATTTGATAGCTTATCCTAAATGAGTTGGTTCCATGTTTATTATCCCCATGAGGTGCTCTAAGTTATGGCAAAGTACTAGGCCTGTCAAAGAGCCAGTCTGGCAGGCAAGGGTAGCTCAAATAGAGATACTCTGATAGTGCTTTTGCCCTCTGGCCTGTGTTTCCTGCCAAGTTTCGCATGGGGCACATGGAACAACAATCTTTTAAGCCACCTGTGATTTCAGTCTGAGGCAGATCTCACATAATTCTCAAACTTATCCTGCCAGAAAAATTCAGAGGGACCATTACTCCAGTAATACGTTTCTGTGCTCGAGAGTATGTTTGTGTTACTGGACAAGAATTCAATTGTGATGGGACAAAAATGTAAAGCTTTGTAATTAAGCGTTTCTGAGCTTGATGCAGTTTGCTGATGCCAGAATGCTGTGAGGAATCATGGTGTGCTATGCACAGGGCAAGCTAGCAGGATGCTGGGCACAGATAAGAAATTTAAAAGTAAATTACACTTGACCATGCTCAGCAGACTCATGGTCTAAGTATGAATTTTTTCCTTCTGGTCTATCAGACCATGGGGGTTTTAGATCCTTCTCTTGGTGCTGCTGAAAAGTTGTTTTGCTCTTGGTGTGATATAATAGCGAGGCTTTAAAAAGGAAGGAATGGTAACACAACCTCTGGAAACAATTCACATGACCTTTGGTGGAATCAAACTGCATGAACAAGACTAGAAATGTTAGAGAGATTTGGTACAAATGCTTTGGACAGGTTTGTTGTATCACCATTGCAATCTGGATAGGTTGTTTGGGGTTTAATGCTAAAAGGATCACAGCAAGTATTTAGCATGGGCACTGAAGCTGGACTGTTTCTTCAATGTGCTAGAAGCTTGAGAGGCTAGGAGAATAGATAGGAAATCAGATCTACATCAAAAGAGTGCTTTTCTCCTTTTCAGATCTCAAACTAAGAAAACATTAATAAAAGGAGAAATTCTTTGGGCATGGCTTGTAAGCTGGACATTAGTAAGTTTGTAAAACAAAACCAGATTGGCTGAAGTGCTAATCTTGATATGACAGCAGCTTGATCAAATTATCAAATTATCCGTGAAACATCTGCATCTATCCATCCTTGATGCCTCAAGTATGAGTTAAGTGGCTTACAGAAACAGTGGAGTTTATTGCATTGATAGGTGTGTTTTTTAAAGTTACATGTATGCATAGATATAACATGCAAAATTGTGTGCATTGCCATCAGAATTGTTACAGAAATGATCTAAGAAGACAAACTCTTGAGACTTTGCCAAATGAGCTTGCATTTTTCATTGATGAAAGCCCAAGTGTCAGAGTGGCTCAGAGCCACCATCCATTCCAAGCAGCAAAGTTCAGAGCCAGGTCCACAGCCTTTATTCATATGAGTAATCCTTAAATGTCAGTAGAGCCAGCAAGATACTGATGCTGAAACAATGAAAGCCCTTGGGCTTGGTTCAGAAGGTAAAAGCTGTGCTCTTCACCTGGTGGGGAGGTGAATGAACTTTGCTTTATTTTACTTTTCTGTATCTTGAGTGAAGTGAGAGCTGAGTCACTGTCCCTATAAGCTACAGCATCTTTAAGGCTAAACTTGGATTTAGACTGGAAAACATAACACTGACAGAATCCTGATGTTCATTTTTAGCTGCTCAGAACTTTTAAAAAATCAAATCACAGAAAAGCTGTCCTGTTTGATTGTTCCTATTACATAATAGCAACGTCTTTGGGATTTGAGAGAAGCCATGAGCAACATGTCCCTTACATAACAAATCTAAGTTGCTTTAATCCCTGCTGTGCTGCTGCTGACCCTGGGCAGCCAGGAATAGCCTGGGAGTGGTGCTGAGCTCCCCAGGCTCTCCTTTGGGGCTGCAGGATAGCCATGGAGCAGTGGTCCTTTGCTCTGAGGAGTTTTCTGCCAATCATGCTTGCTGGATTTATGGTCTTTCTTCTAATAGATTGCAAATAGTGGTTGAAGTAGGAGCCCTACCCTTAAAACTTCCTGTCTTGCTCCTCATGAGTAGACCTGATCCTTTGCCACTTCATTTTTTTTTTCCTGGAACATCAGCATTTACTTCCATTTCCAGCTGAAAATTGGTCATCTTATGGTTTTGGTACCTTTGTTCCGGTGCTAGTTAAAAAAAAAAGACCCAAGGCTAGATCAGAGCTTTGGAGCAGGTGCTTGTGAGCCTTTCTTCTGTCTGTGGGAGGGTGCCACGTCTTGATGCCATGAGGGATGTGCTGGGCTTGTCTGGGTGGGTGCTGTGGGGGAAGACCTGCAGCCAGGTATCGTTCTGAGTTCAGGGGTCACCTGAGACCTCCAGCTTTGGTGGGGTGTAAGGGCCTTGTTCCTGTTCTGTGATTTCATGGGCTGAGTGTGGAGGTGATGGATGGCTCATGGAGTAGGAAGGAGGCTACTGGGAAAAGTTTGGGCTTGGTATCTCTACAGGTGGTCTGACCCTTCACTTGAGTCAGTCATAAATTGTCATTAATTAAATTTTCTTATTTAAAGTGGATTAAACATTGTGGAAGGGCAACTCAGCCCTGCCCAAAGAGTGTGTGTGTGTATTGCTGGGTGCAGATCCTGCCTTGCCATCTCCATGGGAGAGCTCTGCACTGCCCTCATCACCTAGGCTGCCTCTGGTGTAATTTGGAGCATTTGAAGAATGATGACAGAAAAGAAGCAACGTTGTGGGATTGTTTGGGGGGAAAGGCTTGAGGTAGCTGAGCACAAAGAGACCTATCTAATTAAAACTGCAGGGGAATGGTGATGGTGGCTAATGAGGCTGAACACACAATTTAACTGAGTTAGTTGAAAAGAAGCAACCTGCATTGCTGGGGAATGGAGAATGAGGGGAAAAAAATAAAATGTACCTGGATTTTCATATTAAAATACAGATTTCATAGGCATTAGTGTATGCTTTGCTGAGAGTTACTTTGGATCTGGTATTTTACCACATTTGTGTGAAATGTATCATAGGTGGTTACCATCAGTTACATGTGAACAAAACATTTTGAAAGACTATTTGAATCTCTCTCCTAAGATGCCATTTATATCTTCCATCTTCTAATATTTTACAAGATTCTCATCTAACTTTTCTCCACTTGGCCTTTACCACAAGGAAAAAAAGAGTAATGATCTACCTTACCCGTCCTTCTCCATTCTTTCTCTCTCTTCCCTTTTCTCTATTATACTCTCAGGTGTCATCTAAACTCTGCTTGTCAAACAGTCAGTTACCTCATCTTAGTCGTCCATGCACTCAAAATGTCATAATTCTTCACTCTAATATCTGCTGTCTTTTTCCCATCATAATATGAATAAATGCGCATCACTGACATAACTAAAAAAAAAAAAATCCCTTTTTTTTTTCCTCTAAAAATCCCAACCCAAAACTTTTTCATTTCATTTTGTTGTCCCTTTAATCTGGTCAGTGCTACTTGGGAGAGCCTGTTCTTTTTTCATCTCAGCAGTTTGACTTTGGCCTTTTTTTACCATTGGTAAAAGCACATCTCATGACTTATTTTCAAATATCGGGACTGGCTTTCTTTCCTTCTCTGCCTTGACCTGTTGTCTTTTGACATAACTCACATTCTCTGTTTCACAATGTTTAGGTTTTGTGATTGCAATCTTTTCCTGACTTCTGTGAGAAGCTCCTTCTGTATGCTTTCTGGATGATCTTCCTCACCCTTTCTTGTTTTTCTTCTTTCCCTCCATACTTTTTATGGATGATCTCATCACAAGCAAATGCAGCTTCATCTCCCTGAGCCACACCACATCACCCATATCACATCAAAATGTGGCAGGGGACAAGGTGTGAAGTAGCACAGAGTGTCTTTAAAACAATGATCTCTGTAAATATATTTAAACCTGACTGGGTGTAATCTGTGTTTCCCCTTCAGTTTTTGTTAAATTTGGGTTGAGTGTTGACTTACTCTAAAGATATTCCAAGAGGAAGAGGAACAGAAAATGTGGAGTCTGTTTCACAAAGGTTTTGTATCCTCTTTCCTTTTTGAGAGTAGGTGCATTGCTTTACTTCACTCTGTGCTAAAGCAGATCAGCTTATCTGTGAGTTAATGCCAGGAAACTTGGACAGGATCCTAATCAGAAGAGCAGGATGTTTAATCTTGAGCACTGTGTTTACAGAAGATTTGATGATGTATGCCCTTGTTACCTACTCTAATTCTAATGAGTCTTTTGTTTTGGTTTTGGTTTTTTTTCCCCTTTTTTTTAAGGTTTCCACCCTGGAACTGTCTTTTAAAGCAAACTGCTACCAATGGAAGAAAAACTTGTTTTTTCAGCATTTTGGGTAAGCTTGTCTTCTGTGTTATTAGTGTCTGATTTCATCTTTTTAAATGTATTTGTCACCAAAGAACTCTTTCAAGAAGTCTTTGATTCTTTTTGAGTAGTGCTGTTGTATCTAATGAAAATTCCATTTAATGATTGTGTAAGCAGTAGAGATAAAGGTGACTTCAAAGCAGAACATGAAGCTTTTTTTACTGTGGGAAATTATCAAACAAAAATAGACCTTTGCTTTCTTAATGTTTTTGCTTTGTTTGTTGGACATAGTATACACTGAAAATATGACTACTTGAACCAATGTACTATATGTAAATCTAAACTAAATCCTGTTACTTTTTGAGGCATAACAGTATCTTAAGATAGTCTTTCATGCTTGGGGAGGCAAAATTTTGTCAGTGGGGAGATGACTATGGCATAGATCCTGGTAAAACTGAGCTGTAGTGGCACAAGGCTGTGCTCATGGTGACCAATAACAGTGCCTGCTGAAGCCTCTGCGTATGCATCTCCTGTGGCCAGGCATGATCCTGCCCTGTTTTTAAGTGATAAGAACAATTTGGCTGGACGAGTTCTGACATCAACGTGGCTTAAGCGTTGCTCTTTCCACTGGGGAGACCCAAAGTCAGAAGCTGTTTCTCTGGTGACAGTCACACTCAGTCACAAATACTGTGCTTATGGCTGTGAAATAAGTGAAAGAACTGGAGTGTCACTGTCTTCTGGGTGGCACATACGTCCTGGTCACAGTCCTGCAGCAGTCAGGTGGCTAAACACCAAAGAATAGAAATCTTGTGTTTATGGGTGGCTTGTGATGTTCCAGCCTTGTGGGTTTTCCCATGTGAAAGAAGAGCATGCTCAGTGCAATGCACATCTTCTCTTTGAGGACAACATTGCAGGACACTGAGTGATGCAAAGAGTGTACAGAAATATGTTTTAATGCATTTCCATTGTTACAAATGACTCTGGGTTAAAAGCAGTTGTAACTGTGCCTTCTCATCATTGGGGGTGTAAGTCTTGTAGCAATTTCAGTGCCTGCTGCAAAACTGGAAGTATACAGTCTCCTGGCCCATTCCAGAGTTGTTTCCAGGAATGGCATTTTCAAAATGCTGTGTTTTGTTTCAAGCAGACATAATCAAATAATATTTGGCAGGGGTAATGTGACTTTCACCTCTTGTACTGATCTTGCAGCACAGCTTAGGAAGATGATGGGGATATAAGAGCACAACCCTAATTGCATGAAATTAGTGTTAGTCACAGCTGTGCCTGCTAGGAGGCTTTCTGACATGCCATGGAAATACTGTTCTGGTAGTGTCACTGTTAATAACACTTCCCAGGAACAGGTCAAAGTGATCTATGTGGGGAGGTGATAGTCAAGAGTGTGATATAATCCCTCCCTATTTGTGCATAGGGTTAGATTTTTGCTGCTTTCAGCCAAAAAATCAGAAATTCAGGGAAGTCACTTGATAATATTTTAATAGTCATCCAGTAATTTAACACTGGATTAGAGCTGAAATCCCGTAGGAATACTCAAGACACTTTACACTGTATCAGATGGATTAAGCATGATTCACTTATTGCATTAAGTTCCTGAGGAATTAATAATCTTTGGGTCGTTGTTTCCTAGGCTTATGAACTGAAAGACCAAAAGGGACCACATGAATATCTATTCTTCTTGCCTGCTCTGTGGAGGTCACAGGAATTCATACTATTTCAGTAGTAGTCCTTTAATTTTTCTTTATTTAGCACATCTTTCTGAAAGAGACCAAGTCTTGATTTAAAAGGTGCCAGTAGTAATCAATCTACCATGTCACCATAAATTTTTTTCCGTAAATAATGAGCCTTGCCTTCCAAGACAGTCTGTATCTTTTTTTGAGCTTCCAAGTGTTGTACTTCATTTTCTTTCCCTGCTGGACTGACATGGATTCTATTACCAGAATGTTGATTTGCCATTTAGTTATCCATTTAACTAGTCACTTTTGAAATTCACTTGCTATGAGCAGTGTTGATTTAGTATGGTGAACATTTTCAGAATTTTATGTATAGCATGACTTAAAATCACTGAGTAGTGTGAAATTAGGGCTAGAAATACGTCCTGTCAGCACATACCATTATCAAATGATGATGTCACTGCATACAAATGATCGGATTTACATGACCAGGCCTGTTTTCCATACAGCTGTGTTGATTGGTGTTAATTATGTGACTGTCTTTCAATGCTTTATTGATTGTCCCATGCTAATCTTTCCCTGCTGTTGCTTACTACTGATGTCAGTCTAACTGCTCAATAGGTGCTTTGCTTATCCCACTCAGCCCTTGAAAATGCTGCTTTGATAGTAAGTCCTTCCAGTCACCAGGAACCTTCAGTGCACCTTTGGTTTTTAAAAGCCATTGAATTAAAATTTATTGATTCATCTGTCCTCTGCTCTTGAATGCAGGGTTTAAACTGAGGGGCTATTTAAAGATCTCTCAAGTTATAGTGATGTCATTATCACTGTAACAAGTGAATAGGGCATCTTGCATCTTTCTGAATGTGGAGGAGTGGTTGTAAAATAAGTCTGTCTTTTCTGAATTTTTTGATAATTTTTGTCTGGAATGACCAGCTATTGAAGTCATTGCTTGGCATTCTCTTACTCTTGTTCCATTTAGGGAGGAGCTCCTATTGCCATAAACTTCACCGTAGTTTTTTACTGGGTTTTTTTTTGCTTCCATTGTTTGCTTGCATTTCTGCAATGTTAATTTGTATTCATTGTTAACAGTGTCTTTCCCCCATCTGTTATGTACTATGCATTTGTTTTACAGGTTTCTCTGATGCTGCTTTCACTCTCTGTAGCCAGGACTCTTCAACCATAAAAGCTTCCTTTCATGTCTGTAGCAGAGTGACTTTCCTTTTTATTTTTGGCATGTAATAAAACATCCCTTAGCAGGTCCTTTTATGTTTTTATATGTGACTATTTTCCCCTGCTCAGTTTTGCACATGATTTGTTTTTAATTTTGAGAAATGTTTTTTCTAAAATATCCAAACAAATAAATTAGATATTGGTTAAGATTACACATGTTTTCCATTTGCAAAAGAAATTAGAGCATTGCCCTTTGCCTGTAGTGAATCATAATTTTCTAGTTAAATGGTTTACCTGTATCCAGTAGGAGTCCAATATAACATCAGCTGGAGTTGATTTCACTGCTCTCTTGTATTAACCCATGACTAAAATTTGCAGACTTTCCCAAAGCCACACTTTTAAAGTGGTCCTTCCAGAACAGATTCTCTGCTAGAATATAATTCAATGTGCCACTATTTTTCATACCTTTGAGGATACAAGCTTGAGGAATACCTCACTTGATGGATTTCTAGTAGGCCTCAGCCTCTCTCTCAGCTTTTTGCTTGCCAATATTCCAGATTCTGCTTTTCTTCTTGTCTGTGTGGTATCCATGACTTTATCTCCCCACCCTGTTTCTCATAAATAAGTACAGTGCTTTTTAGGGTTTGTTTTTTTTTTAATCGTATGTTCGTCTGTTACCTTCTTAACCTTTAAAAGAATTGAGCTTCCTCTTTTTCAAAAGACAATTCTAATATTTACCGAAATGGAGCCCAGCCATTGCAAGCAAGCTTTCAGGGGAATGAACTGCTTGCCCTTTTAAAAGAGAAGCTATTCAAATACCAGCAGTATGGTGAAAGAATTGCTTTCTATTTCTAGTTCTGCAATACACCAATCACAAGTGTTTTGGCCATTTGTTTTGACATGGGGAGGCTCTTGTTTGCTGGTCAGACCTCTTCAGCTGGCAGCTCCCAGCCCATGTGGCCTTTTGCAAGCCAGTGGTCACTGCTCGGCTGCTGTGCAGACAAGGCAAACTTCCTGAGCTGGAGTTGATGCTGCAGTTGTCTTTGGGGCTGGCTCTAGGAAGCAGCTGAGGTCAAAAGCTTAAGATCATCAAGTCCAAAGATAGAATGAGAAAAAAGAAGGTTTAAATGAAAGTCTTGAAAGCAAAGTCATGAAAAATGGCAGTTACTGTGATAACCAGGTAAATTTTTTAGTGAAAACAGCATGCGCCTAGAAATTAAATTCTCCCTAAATGAGGCAAGTGACTGGTTAAGGTGTGATCTTGCTCTGTTGCCAGAAATGACTCTCACACCTAGAACTGGGGAGGGTCTGTAAGGAGCTGTACAGATAGAGCATAGTTCACATGGGGTGATCAAATGCAAATGCCTGAGAAAAGCACAGTATAATACTGAAATATGTCATCACAAAGGTATTTTGACAACTAAGTGCCATGAGTGGGGAACCTGTAGAATGACTCACTATATATGTATTCAGGTGGGTTATGAAAGCCTTACTCAGCACTGATGAGGCAGCACCTCAAATCCTGTGCTCAGTTCTGGGCCCCTCACTACTAGAAGGACACTGAGCTGCTGGAGCATCCAGAGAAGGGAAACAAAGCTGGGGAAGGGTAGGGACCGCAAGTCCTGTGAGGAGCAGCTTAGGGAGCTGGGGGTGTTTAGCCTGGAGAAAAGGAGGCTCAGGGGAAACCTTGTTGTACTCTGCAACTGCCTGAAAGGAGGCTGTAGCCAGATGCAAGTTCTCCCAGGTAACAAGCAGTAGGATGAGATGAAATGGCCCCAAGTTGCACCAAGGGAGGTTTAGACTAGACATTAGGAAAAGCTGCTTCTCAGAGTTATCAAGCATTGGAGCAGGCTGTCCAGGGAAGTGGTGGAGTCACCATCCCTGGAGGTATTTAAAAGATGTGCAGGTGTCATGGTTTAGTGGTGGACTTGGCAGTGCTGGATTAATAGTTGGACTTGATGATCTTAAGGGTCTTTTCTGAGCTAAATGAATCTATGATTCTATATCTCAATTTTCTGGTGTTTCATCTATAACCATGGCATTACTGTCTTGTTTCTAAGGAGCAGCATCCCAGCTGGAAACAAGTCCACAGAGCAGGAATTAGCTTGTAGATGTTTTGAGACAAGAACACTGTTTTCATTCAGCATTGTGTGGTTTAGTGTGAGGATGCCTACTCCAGGCATCCTTTTAGTACGAAGGATTAGTCAAATAAAGTGAAGTATATAAACAAGGGTTAAGAAATGATTTGTCTGCAATGACAGAATAGCAACAACTCCATAAGCTCCTAGTTTAGCCTGCTTAAATAAAGTTACTTCCAAAGAATCTTCTGATATGTTAATTATATTATTCAAATTGTTTTTCTGAATTTCAAAACAAAGTGTGACCTGGATTTCAAAGTAAAAGTGCATGAAAGCATGCTGTGCTTATTTTTCATAATTAATCATGTATAAGCCAATTTTATGGCAAAACAGATAAATGAGGTGTCAGAATATTTGTTTGTAAATACTTTGCTTCAAGATGTTAGTGCAATTTGGTTCTTAGTTTCAACAAAATCCGGTCTATCAGTGTAGGATGAAAGCACAACACGTTAACAAATACTGCAGTTAAACTCTAAATGGATATACCATAACTGGAACATACACTTTAGTTACTGTAGTGTGTATGCTAAAACAGACAAAAAAGCCACAGTGAAGCATTTGACTAATAACAAATGTCCATGAACATCATATATGGGTAATTTTGCATAGAGAAGTTTAACAGCTGATGATATGTGCTTTTATTTTAAATAAGATTTACTGAATTCTACAGCGAAGTGTCATGGAAAGGTATTACTTTTTTAGCTCACTTCAGTTGCCTCTCTGCCCCTGTATAAGAAGTCCTGGCATTTAGCATGTTACATACAGAGTATATTAAGTATCAGCATTGCTCTTCATTCTAGCTAGTGCTAGTTTAAATCTTATGGCTCTTCCTCCTAAAGTTACCAACGGATAGAGGGTATAGCTCCAATGAGAGAAAACAATTTAAACTTTCTCAGTGAACCAGTTTTGAGAAGAGTTTTGCTCAAATGAAGAGTTTCACACTGAGGGAGAGTGATTAAAAGCCTATAGGGGAATCAAGCATGGGAATGGTTTTAAAGAAGATCAAGGGACTGAATGCAATTTTTTCTTCAAATGATACAATTAAAGAAACAGCATCCTCATTAGCATAATACACTGAATGATAAAAGGAATTGGACAGATGCCTAATCTTGAAATGCTTCTTAATTTACAAGTATACATTTTAAAAAGAAAGCAATTGAGGTCTGTTCTTTCTAGCTGCCTGCCTTAATCATTGAAACTGCTGCTTATATAACTTACTGTCTCAAAGAGGGACAAAATACACAAAAATTGATAATTTATTCCAGGGTACCATTCATATAATGTCAATTGCACATGTATATAGATTCTAGAACATCCACAATATTTGAGGTCATCTGAGATTGGATGCCTACCAGACAAATATACACACTTGAGAAGATGTTCTCAACTGGGGCCATATACAGCCCCAAAGCAGCCATAGGAATGAAACCCTCTTTTTTTTTTTTTTTGTTGATTTTGACATTAATTGTTGAGGTGATTGATCTGAGTTTATGATCACATGTTGAGCCACAGAGAAATGTATTTGAGATTCCCATCAAGTTTAGTTTTTTAGGAGAATTTTTCTGAATTCTTGCAAAAACGGCATTGTGGCTTTAATGAATTGTGAAAATGTGGCAAGAAGAAGGTGGCATTTATGTTCATGCCTCCATGACTTGCCTATATTCTCTTCTTGTCCAATATAAGCTGCCGTGCTGCAGTTTCTGTTTCTCTTTAAGTTTCGTCCTATTTCTGTTCCTTTGCCATCACATCTCTAGGCTCCCAAAGGGCTTTGAGATGAAAAAAACCTTGTGAAGTCTCAGAATTATGTTGCCACCTGTGAATGTGGGGAGGCTCCTTCGACTGTGTGCACACGGGGTCAGTGGTCCTGACTTTGGAATTATTCCACTTACAGCCTCAATGCAAGGCAGAGGCTGGCATTTCTAGCTGGAAGCAAGCCTCCTTTTCTCTAGTCCTAAAGCTTCTCAGATGGAGTGATAGGAACCACCACTGAAGCTGCTGTGGCAGCCAGAGAGCAGAGAGGTAGGCTGCAGTAGGCAGTCTCTGCCATAACACTATTCTGCTCCTTTGAAACGTATGTATTTTGGTAAGTAGAAATCCCAATTTAATGTTAGATAAGGAAAAATTGTCTGCTGATGAATAAATTGACAGGTCACTCTAGAAAGTCAGAAGATTTACTGGCAATAGTGTTAACGTTGTTGCAGGCTGGGTTTGTGTTTGGCATCAAGACTGCTAAGAAAATATTAATACTGCTAAGAAGAGGATATGGCAGGTAACATGCTCCGTATTCATCTTGACCTTTGAAGCAATTTGGAGTCAAAAACTTGCCTGTTTGATTTTTCTGGTGTCTTAACACATCGAGCTGAATGTGATCCCTTTATGCTCTGCTAGCCTTTCATATATGCTGAAGTAGTGACTGTGAGGCTGGAGAGTTCCAATCTATAAAAGGCAGCACTATTGATCTTGCTGATACGAGTTCAAAGGACTATCTGGAAATACATATGGTTGTTCTAGAGAATGAATCAATGGTGTGCTACGTGCTAGGGTGTGCATTTTTGAGGCAGTGCTGTATCTCATTCAGAACTGGGCTTGCCACCCGTGAGTTGCTAACACTAAGATGTGAGCATCCCTACATTTAGCTGATCTGATCTCTGGTAGCATTTCAGCCATTCAAAATTCAATATTGCAGTCTGTAGGACTCTGCACAATTTCTCAGGGTTTTTTCTCCATGCATCCCTATTCTCTGCATACTGCGCCCAGGGCTGCTTCATTTGGCATGAGGTGTGGGACAGAGGGTGACCCTTGCTCATTCATTTCAAGGATTTTGGGATACAAAGGACCTTTGCTGGCAGAGCATCTGGGTTTCTTTATCAGCGAGAAAGATGGAGACAGGGTGACATGGAAGTGTGTTGCTCTGTGGACTTGGGATCTAGTTAGAGTATATTTTTTGGGCCTGAGGATTCAATTCTTCCCCAAACTGGGCTTTCTTATCTAGTCTGTGCTCATGGAGAGCTTGTTATAACTTGTGTGTTCTGTAAGGACCAAGATGCTTTCTTGCTTTCTGTTTGTTTTTTTTGTGAGTTTTATTTTTTTTTCTTGTAGATTATAATGATGCTCATTACAGTCCTGCTAATTTTTCTTGTGAATCTCCTGATATTTCATGATTTTTTCAATGCCTGATTTGCATACATGTTATTTATACATATGTGTATAAGCTTTTTCTAATATCTGCAGTTTGAGGAGAAAAAGCAAGCAACTGTTCTAGAAGTCTGAATTAACAATTGACAAATAAACGTGCTGTAATTTATTTTTAATGATGGTTTGGAGGAGTGACTCATAATTTTTTAATTGCAGAGTTTTTCAATCCCAAATTTGTTCTACTCTTATTTATTTTACTTAGTCTTACAGGTAAATAAATGTAGACTCTGTTATTTTTCCTGCTGGAAGTACACAGGATTGTTGCCTGGCATGTATATTTTTCTAGAATTCACATAATTCCTGTCAGATGTTGTCTGTTTACATTTGAGCTGCAGTTACAGGTTTGTCTGTGTTCCACTGTTGGAATCCACCTCTACAGTAGCTAGGAGGCTTCCCAGAAACATCAGCAATGATCTTATTTTTCCTCTCAAAAGGCAAGGTTTTATTTTTTTCCTACAATTCTTTGTTCTTATTACATTAGTTAATAGTTCATATTAATATGGACTTTTTGAAAAACTTGCCAGAAACTTATAGTAAGCCTTTTGTCTGCTTAAATATTCTGCAGGCTATGAGCAGTTACCATGTATAAAGGTGTCTCTAAAGGAAAGATTGAGGCTGCTTCTTGTTCAAGTGATTTTAACTCTTAAGGAAGAGGAGGTCTTTGTTGACATAACAAACTATTCAAAAAATACATGTAGGAAGCTTGGAACCTGTCTTCCATTTTCTGATTTGCAAGAGCATTCTTCTGTCTGCTCTGGTGCTGTTTAAAATTGGTTCCTGTAACTTTTGGGGCTTTATTAATTTGACTGACATTAAAATGCTGTTTCTATGGAGTCAAAAGCATGCTGTGAGTGCTGGTTCCATAAAAAGCAGAAAAAAATTAAATAATTGTTCCACTTTTGAATATGAGAAAAGATCAAGAATATACCAAAAGCCTTTGTTTAAAAATAAAGGGAAAAAAGTGCAATCTTTCTCCCAAATTCTCCTGAAGAATATATTTGTTAGATATTTGTCTCAGGGATTTTCTGAACAGAGGAAGCCTGAATTTAGCCATATAGCTGGCTTTAGAATGTGTGTTTTTCTTAGTTTTTGTTCACAATAGGTAATAAAAATATTTCATGTATTTAGGGGTTTGTTACTCCTAGTTTAGACTAGAACATACAAAACTGTGAACCTGCCAGTTTTTAGAGAAACCCACATCATTCTATTTTTGCAGTGAATACATGTTCCACTCTTAGTAAATTTCAAAGTCTACTTTGCTAAAATTCCCTGGACGATTGGTTTGGCATCTGCTAATTTAATTCCCACGTAGTACTGTAGTAGGGTATAAATTAGAACTCTGGGGGCAACTGATAGTATTCAGTGAAACTCTAAAGGATAGGAAAAGGATTGCTTTGCTTATGCTGCAAGTGGTGGTGAAGAGGTAGAAGAAAGTTTAGAGGAGATGAAGGAGCTTGAGCTCTTCCAATACCAAACCTGATCCCAAATGGGAAGAAATTATTATTTGCACTCTGTATCATACAAATGCTTGAGATTAAACTTGCTGTGACAGTGAGAGAAAATAGGTGTTGACTGTCACCGCCTTCCACACCCTCAAGGTCAGCAACCAGATTTTTCTTTCCTAAGTCTCTCTTCTGGTCTCCCTCAATTAATCCATGCTATAAATTCCTAGCTTGACTCCCCTATTCATATTAGTTACTTTTACCATCAGTGAAAACCTTCTGGATCCATGGGTTTTTTTTCTTTCTCACCTTCCTTCACCTGGGCAAAAGGCAAGAAGAGTAGGCTGAGGATTAGGAAATACCATGTTGCCAAAAGACTCATCTCCTAACTAGAAGAGAACACAGTACAAATTATAATGGACTGTGTGTAGATTCATACTGACATGCTTTGAAAATAATGCTTTGGTTCAGTTAGGAGAAAATTTTGTTATTGCCCCACTGACCTGCAATTATGTGAGGTGGTATCATAGCCATGCAAGTCTGGATAGAGGCAAGAGGGAATGCTTATCTATTGATAAAGAAATGAAGAAAGAAACAGCTCTCTGAAAAATTACTCTGCTGTACTTTTTACCACTACTGATGGGTCTCTTCAAACTTTTCCATGTCCAACACATTTTCTTCCCCAACTTTTTCAGCTTTTTTTCTGGAAAAAATTAAATGTTCTTGGATTTACGGTCCTGCTGTTGACACTGCACTTCACATGAAAAACATTTTATTTGGAAACATGCTGATGTTTTTGCCCAGCCATTACTTTATAAATTCATCCTCTTATCCCCATCCCTGAGTGGGGGATTTTTATTTTTTAGTTCCTGGATGGGACTGACCTGGTTTTGCCACCTTTCACAGTTGCAGTTACTACTGCTAGGTCAGCTCTTTCCAAGACTATCTGCCTGATGTCCTGCCATGCCATTCTGCACCATATTGCATCTCTGTTTTCTCTCTGTGACTGGCTCACTGGTATTTCAGACACGTAGCTAAAATAGATACCCTCCTTTTTTTTTTTTTTTTTCCTGTGCAGACAGCACAGTTGACTACTTCCCACTCTCCCAGCAGGGAGTTACCTACACATTCTACTTGAAATCCTGTCACTTTTCCTGTAACACCCCTTAGATATTCAGTGCCCCACTTCTGGTACGAGTGCTTTTCCCATTACAACTGTGGATATCAGCCACTCTCCTGGCTGACCTTCCCTGCTGCACCACCTTCTGTGCTGACCTCTCATCTGTGGCTGAGGCAGTAGAAAGTTCTTATCCTCAGCCCTGGATGCTCTTCACATCTCTATCCTTGGCCAGTTTGATGCCTCATTCATGAACCACTTGTCAGTGACTCTAACAGTGGCATTGTTATGTTTGTTTACATTTTATTGATTTTATCTCCACACACTGGGAACTGGTAAAGCTGAATGGGGATACTAGTAAAAATAACTTTGTTGTAATGTAGTTTACCGTAATAACTTTTGTGCTTAGTCAATAATGGTGGGTCAGTTCTAATCTTTGGGGGGNGGGGGGGGGGGGGGGGGGGTGGTTTGAGGTTTTTTTTCTAATTATGAAGAAAATCACTAGCAAGGATGTTAAAGATTTCAGTTTTCTGCCCTTGGATGCAAGCCCTTCCTGGAAATGAAGACTCTCTTCTCAAAGATGGACAATTTATAAAGTGAACTCCATGGATTCACTTCAGCATTTTGGACTTTTATGGCCAAGAAAAAGCAAGAAAACTACTTGGGGCTTGAGTGTCTTATCTGGCTTTGCACTGAGTCAGCTCCAGAAACTCTACCACAGAGAAACACCTGAGTTATACAGTGTTCACACTCACAGAATCTTCTGAATTGGAAAGGACCTACAGGAACCATCAAGACTAGCTCTTAAGTGAATGGCCTGATTTACTGGGGTGGGGTTTTTGATTTGACACTTTGAAATTGTCTGTTTTAATATGGACTGGCTGAAGAGTGACTTTAAATCACAAAATAATAATGCAGAATGATACTTGTCTGAGAAGTGAGGCTTGTCAAGATTCTTATTGGCTTCACTAGCCATTTGGATGAATCAGAGCATGGATCTGGTTCTGCCAGGGCCTGATGGCTTTTGCTCAGCTTTCATGTTTAGAGTAGGATGGTGGGAATCCAACAACTGTCCTTCTTTTCTAAATCCTCTGAAAGGTGTTATCATGGGTGTCACGTCTCCATCAGATCATCCTGTCCTCATCACTGAGAACAGAAATTTTTCTTGGGTCTTGCAGGCACTGCTTCAGAGGCATTTTGTGTCCTGCCTGTAGGAGATGTCTCTGCCTGTGGTGATAGATGTTGGGCCTAGGTGATCTTTAAGGTCCATTCCAACCCCTTAACATTCAATTATTTCTTTTTCCTTTTTTTTTTTTATCTGCTTTTTCTTATTGCCTTCAAAAGGCACAAATCAAGTTTTGTGACTTGATTGGGAATACAGTTTTCATATGCTTACAAGTTCCATTAAAAGTTCAGTGGATTGAGCCCATTGGGTCTTTGGTTTATTGTACTAAGAACACAGCCTGTGTCCTCAAGATCCAGGTTTTTTTATAAAAGCCCCCAGGCCGTACCTCCTAATATACCAAATTTTATTTCACTTTTTAAATGTTATTAAAGGAGTTTGGTTTTTCCTTAATTTTCTGGCTTATAGTACTGGAAGCTGCATTGAAGGAAAGGTTGCTGCTACTGTAAAAATCCAGCTAGCTTGTGCCATGTTCTTGGAGTAGAGGTTTTTTACTAGCTGGAATTACAAAAACTGTCATTGCCGCTTCCCACCGAAGGGAAGAATTAATGGCAGTAATTCTGAAAAAATGCACCTGAAAACCATTGGTAGGATAATGTCCTGAGGAAAGTTCCACAGCACAGAGTGGAGTTGATAGTTCTGGAATCTGTTTTTTTTAAGTGTGGAGATCTGTCAGAGGTGGGGCTTCCCTTTGCATTGTTTACGCATGACCTGAGGGCATCACTAGAAGGAGCCGTCACTGAGCGCCTCCTCAAGTGCACTGGTCACCCATCTGAGCTGACACACCCCTTTTATTCCAGGAGAGTGGCTATATGCACATGACACAGAGCAGTGCAGAGGTTTCTCTTTGCCTTGAATTGCCCAAAAATGTTAATAGCCACTCATCACTAGAGAACATGGTTGGTGTCCATTTGTACTAAAGCTGGGCTTAGTCTACAAGCCCTCTTGCAGGCACCATTTCCTTTATCCAACTCCACACTCTGTAAGGGAACAGCCTATCTTTCTTGGGAGAGCAAATAAGTGTTGACAGTTTATCAAAGTAAGGTTGAAGAATCTGTGCCACCTCATGTTCTTGGTGTAATAAAAGAATTTGTGCTCTATGAAATATCTTTAGAGAACAGAAGAAATCTTTATTTTTCTGCTGAGAAATTGGATTCCTGCTGATCTAGTGAATCTCAGCCATCCCTGCTGCTTATTAACTTTTATACTCCAAGTAATTTTGAGTGTTCTCTTCTGAGAGGCCAGAGAAAATTGCCTGGGATATGGAGAGCAGGGAATATGAAAACATCTCCGGTTAATGCAATATGTAATCCTCTTATTTGATATCAGTGATAAGCGGATTCTTGATCTGTGTGTAGTATGGTCCTTTTTGTAGTCAGGATATTCTGTTAGCACAATGACTAATGCCTCCCTTCCTAGTACATGAATGCTTCTTATTTACAGAGCTTAAACTCTTTATTCTTGTTACTAACTGATCATTTAGCAGGCTGGCTGCTGGCATGGCTGGGCACTGCAGATTGAAGGAGAGTGCTCTCAGTGACACACACCATTACACAGGCTCTGGCCCTGGCTGCTGGGAATTGTGTAGGAATAACGTAAAAATATCTGGCACACTAAGGCTGAAAAGCATAGAACTGAGCCACTTGCACTACTTAACTGTTAGGGTTCAGAGTGTCTTTCAGCATGCTCTTAAACCTCAGTAGATGTAGGGAGTAAAACAAAATCTCTTAGCAAAGCTGAAGGTCTTTCATAGCTAAATGTTCAAGAGAGTCTTTGACAGCTTCAGCTGTGTCTTAGGATAGTACTTATCACTTGTTTTCATACAAGATTTAGGGAAACAATCAGTACAGTATGACTGCAAGCGTGGTTTAGATTTAAGTGGTAATACAGAAGAGAAGGCAGGAAACTGAGGTTAGAGAAAACATGGGATGATAATTAGGTGAGAAGATGGAAAGAAGTTTAAGGAGGGGCAGAAATAAAACTTGGAGGGATGATGAGGAAGTAAACTTCAGGGACCCAACAGAAACTTCCAAAGAAGGTGGTGAAATGGTCTGCAGTATGTTAGAACCAGATACTGCTCAACATAGGCTTTATCTCAGTAGTGTATGTTGTAGACTTAGAAGAGGAGAGCTGGAAGGCATCCTGAGGCATGATCTTTTCCATGTGCTCTCTCTAAAGTGTTGCTGACCCATTTTCACATGCACTGATGAGAATCCATGGCACTCACTAATTGTATGGATACTCTTTTAGATTCTGCTCAGGCAACTGGAAATATTTAATTGGTATCAAGCATGACTGGAGGTTGAATCCAGGTACTATGATAGTCCCCTCAGTAAAAGTAACTTGAAAAGTAACCATGTATGTATATCAGATACCAGTATTACAATGGTAAAACTAATCCTCCAGGAGGATTGTGGCCCTGGGAATAATTTAAACTTCAAGAGCAATAGAATTGAAGTTTGGTTTTGTTGAAGGACACTCTGGTTTTTAGCTTCCACAGGGTTGGCAGAGGAAGGTAGCTAGAGAAAAGGACATTAGTAATTAGAACCTCTTACTCAGTGTTTTTGAGTTTTGGTTCTTGCCAGAGATCTGTGGCTGGTGTGATTTATAACCTTTTGCCAGGTCGACAGACATACCCATGCAATGTTTCCCTACCTGCCCCATGTTTGAATTATTGGTCCTCAAAACTGGAGCTATAACAAACAAGTCTTATGCATGTAAATACAAGTTCTTATGCAGCATTATGAGTTTTTCTCATAAACTTACAGAGTTTTTCTCGTCTACAGAACATGTTATGTCCAAATAAGAGTATCAGCAAAAATAATGGTAGGAAGAAACTGTTTCTGAACTATCTGGTACATTTCCACTGTGTTCAATTAATTTTAGAGAATTTTCTTTTGAATGCCGGGAGCTCCAATCGCTCTACATTCTACCATGAAAGCAATGGGACAGAAAGAGTAAATCTCTTTCACATAAAAAAATGTTGCATCTATCAATTGACATGTCCATGAAACACTGTACACCAGAAACTAGTAGAATTTTTTAAAAATTGCAATTTTATGGGTTTCAAGAAGACAGAATTATGCTAATGGTCACAAAACTAGCAGAACTACTGAAGCTTGGTTTCCATTGTATTTCTCTCTCATGATTAGTTCACTTTTTACTGAGTTGCACCAAGCCCTTTTATACCGAGAAGTCACACAGGGGAGTGTCCTTAGTGATTCTGCGATTGCTGTGGAAAGATCAGTCACAGTAGCGCCTCATTAGGCAATAGACAGTCACAATGGGAGAGAAACTGTGATGAAGAGATTAATTCCTTGTTTTATCACAAAATACTTATTCCAGTTGCACCTTTCTTGTCATTAAGGAAGAATTTTCCCATGAAGACTATCTGTTGTCATATGAAGTTAAAGCTACTTCCAGGCTTTCCTCAGCTCTACTCCCTGATCACCAACTTTCACAAAACTTGGGGGAATTCACCACTTCCATCAAGTTGCTTGAAACTGGCCAGGAAGTTAAAAAAATGACAGGTCATGCATATAAACTGTGGTAATTTAGGATGTACTTGGAGCTAAAGTAAACCCTTACATGTAAGAGCTCATTTGGTATGTAAGGGCTGGATCTGAGGCTATGGGGTCATAGATGAGGGGAATGTTTGTTCCTTCTATACTCTGCATTACTCTTACCTCATCCCATGAAGTATGGTTCATGCTGCCATTGGACATAGGATGAGAAGCCAGATGGGCTTCAGCTCTGATCTGAGAGGGCAACTGCTGTAAAACACCTTCAAATTCTTTTATAGAAAGATGATTAAAGCAAGGAACACCCCAGTGATGAATGTTTTAATACAGTAAAAGGCAGCCAGTAAGCTAACCCCAGCTGGCAGGTTCTGCAGAAATCCAGAGATGAGAGACTGTGTGGAGCAATCAAGGAGCACTTCTGGACCTCACAAAGGCTGAAGATAGCTTTGACAATTTTACAGCTCAAGGAGGATTTTCATCTCTTTGATTTCAACATTGTAGATCATACAAACACTAAAAGCAAATGAAAAAAATCCCCCCCCTCAAAAAACTGTTCTACAATTGCATGCTGAAGTGCAGGATGGGCAGTTAGAACTTCTCTCCTAGACAGTTTCTATTCTGTAATGGGAATTATGTTTTGATTTCAGAGGAAAACTGATTCTGATGGTGATCTTAACTTGCTGCTTGCATAGGCTGTGCTACACAGTAACTGAATGTGAATGCTTTCAGATTAGACAAAGGGTAAATACACAAGTATATTGAGCTAATACATGCTTATTTCTGAAGCGAATCAGTGATGATGTTTTTTCAGAAGCTATGATTTAAAAAAAAACCCGAAGCAACAAAACCCAAAAACCTCCTTTAAGCTGTAAAATTTCATATTTTTTTTGTCATGGTTTTGCCCCAAGTCAGCCCCTTATGCATTCCCCACCAGCAGGACTGGGGAGAGAATTTGAAGAGTAAAAATGACAAAACTTGTGGGTTGAGATAAAGACAGTTTGATAGGGAAAGCAAGAGCTGTTCATGCAAGCAAAGAAAAACAAGAAATTAAACTCACCACTTCCCATAGGGCAGGCTGATGTTTAGCCATTTCTAGGAGAGCAGGGGCCCATCACACATAACTGTGACTTGGGAAGACAAACCCCATCACTGCAAATATCCCTCCCTTCTTCTTCCTTCTTCCCCCAGATTTATATGCTGAGTATGACACCACACGGTCTGGGATATCCCTTTGGTCAGCTGGGGTCAGCTGTCCCTGCTGTGTCCCCTCCCAGCTNGAGAAGGCCTGGACCCTGTGTAAGCCCTGCTCAGCAGTAACCAAAACATCCCTGAATTACCAACACTTTATTTTTCCCCAGCACAAATCTAAAACACAGTCCAGTAAACAGCTACTGTGAAGGAAATTAACTCTATACCAGCCACAACCAGCACATCATGACATGCAAATTCTTTGTAGAGAAAGAAAACATTTTAGTTTTTTATTTTTAGTGCTGTTGCCTCTGCTCTTGGAAGCTGCTTGGGTTCATGGTGTTCATGTATCTGATTTTTGGGGATATCCCTTCTTGGTTGCAAAAGGGTTTGTATGGATTTTTTTTTGGCTGTTGCTGGCTTGGCTGATGAGGAGTGCTGGTATCTTTCATTGGTTTATTTCCTAGAGGCAAACTGATGTAGTGATCTTTGTGCAAGACCTTATATAATGATAATTCAGGTGGAAGAGTGTTTTCCCAAAACTATACTGGGAAATAAGCTGTATGGGTATTGTTACCTATAAGGAGATTCCCAGTTAGTTTTCAAAAGTGTTTATTCCTGGTAGAATAAAGACCTTAAGACAGTTTTTTTCACTTGGGGTGCTGGTGAGTAAGATCAAACATACAAGACAGGTTTTTAACTGTGAAAGTAATCAGTGACCAAATCCCAGTGAAAGGATAAAGAAATATTGAGGGACTCTTGACAAATAAAACAGCTCCTTCAACACCTTTGCAAGTTAAAAATGGGGCACTAAATTGTATCAATCATATACTTTAAAAACTGGACTCCAGTTTGCTTTTATTTCAACAAATGTAGATGTTAAATCTCAGATGAATAATATGTAGCAGGAAGGCATATTGTGTTTGCTTTTTGGTGTGTGTTTCTGTTTGTTTTTTTTCTCCCAGAAATATCTCTAAGTAACTTAAATTCAATTAAAAGAAGCCCATCTGTTACTGTTCTTGTTTTCTTACCCATCATTTAAATGGTAAATATCAAACTGTAAATACTTAACTGTGTTCTCCTCTTTGACAAAGAACATGTGGTAACAGTTCACCTTACTGTGAAAGTAGGGCAAAAAACACAAGGCAGGTCTGAAATCATCAGCTGCTTGATATAAAATACTTATTCCAATCAACTGCAGAAACATTTCCCCTTAGTTTCTTTGGGTCACAGTTACCTGCTTTTCATGCTTACTTCTCCATTATTTTGAAGGAGGTAACTAACCCTAGCTGATAGGAATGTTTTAGAAAGGAACAGTTTACACCCTGTGAATTTTTGAAATGCCCTTTTTATTTTAATGGTCCACATATACTTGGTTTAATGAGTTTGAAAAGCTTTAATTTAAACTACAGCGGGTGCTTTAGTGCTCTAGTACTACTGCCAAAGCACTGTCAGGCAACATTGGCTCTTGTCTAACAAAACAACATAATCTAAAAAATGTACAGTAATTTTTATAACAATGATGGTTTCCTTCATGGAAAACAGCAAATAAATGTGCCTGTAGATTCTGCCTGGGCACAAATTGTTTAAAGCTATCCCTTGCTGTTGTTTTATTTCTTTTCCCATCAGATTTAAGTTTCCCTTTGTATCTCTGCTGTCACTTGTAGGTTTTATCTTCCTGAACCTAAGGTTTTTCTTTACCAGCCCTATCTTCAAAACCATTTATTTTAGGTTCTTGAGTGTTCCTACCATGACAAACGTACTATTTTTTTCTGATTTTCTGGAGTAGTCAAGATAAATGAAGTGGGATGAAAAAATAGATCTTGTCTGACCAACTGCAGTATTATGTGAACATACAGGTTTGTCTCTATTAGCAAAAAGCACTGCTAGGCCCCAAGAAGGTTCAGTTCTGCTGACACTGGGGAGCTGCTGGAGCAGTTCCTGCCCTGAATTAGACCCCTGCCAGGAAGCTTTCTCCCAGTGGGCTCCCAGACTTGTTTTGAGGAGTTGGAGGGCCAGGACCTGTCCCCATCAGGTAGCTTGCATGCACTCATCTATTTCAGTCCTATCTGGGAAGGTGACCTTATTCCCAGGAAGCTACTTGGGAATGACTAATTTAATGGGAAAGCTATAGCCTATGAGGTTTTCTCAAGCAACCTGAGCTGGCAGTGCTGGCAGCTGGTGAGCAAGGCAGCATGATAGCAGTGTTTGATCCCACATGTGCCCCTCCACTGGCTTGATGTAGTGCTGGCATGGGAGGTGAAGAGCTCTGTGGAGGCATGGCTACGGTCTGCCCTGCCACCAACACTGTGCTAGAGATCCTCTGTCCCCTTGCTCTGAAGGAGATGAGGAATGTCCCTAAGGACATTCCCTCCTGGACACAGGAGCGTGGTTCAGTGGTTGAAGTAACATAACCCCCAGTGGTAACAAGGGAATCGGAACATGTGTCAGAATGTGATGTTTTCAGCCTCAGTAGATTAACAAAATGATTTAAAATGAGGTTTGGGACAGTTTGTGATTTATTTTTCCTCACTTTCTTTCTAAGCACTGAGTTTTTCATTTGTTTCTCAGATCATTCTTCTCCTGCTATTTCTCATGACATCGCTTTCTTCCCATTCCTGTTCCCTCCTTCTGTTGTGTTCTCACATTCCTAGCTGCCTGCCTCACTCATGAATTCTGCTGTATTGCATATTGCAATACACTTGCCTGTGACACAGTCCTAATGTTCTGTTGCTTATCTCTTCTCTGATGCACACCTTGTCATGGCCTCCACCACCCTTGCTCCCCACCAGTGAAACCACAGAGATAATGCTCATGACCCTCACCTTCCTTTACTTCCCTCCTTCTCTGTTATCTCTGATTGAGGAAGATTGTCTCTCTTCTTAGACTGCCACCTCTAGCTGAGCTCAGTGTCCTTGCCCATCTCAATCCTTTTCAAGCTGTGAGGTTTCTCAGGTGTGCCATCATACTGATAGCCAAAGATCTGGGTTCCTGGCTATTGATACTGCACAGCATAAAGGGGGCACTGACTAATCTTTTCCTGCTAAAGCAGCTTTAAAAAGCAGGATTTTTAATCCTTCTTCTTCCCCAGTGTAGGCACATTCAGGTGAGACTGTTTTCTAATTTTAGCAGAAAATTAGAATTTGTTCCCATACAGAAAAGGAGTGGGGAAGAAATAGTTATTAAATGGTGGCTGCTGGGTAGAACTCTCTCATTTAACTGTTTTGTGTTTTTGCAGCGGAGTTGCATAAGTGCCAGGTGACATCTCTGTGCTTGTCTCTTTGTGGGCTGGTATGAGCAGTAGGGAGAGCTGTGTGAGGCTGCTCATGGAGGAGAGATGAGCTGGGTGCCCAGATACTTCAGTTCGGTGCTTTGGCAGTATTTTCTGAGCCACAGTTACTGGATTTTCCTGCTGGCACAGGGGGATCTGTAAGCTGCAGCTTCCTGGCAGGATTCTGGGAACAGCACCAAAACCCCCAACAGGCAGCGAGCAGGTTTTGTGCTGTGAGTCAGAAGCAGGCTGAGAAGATGCAGCCTTCAAAGCATGTATCCAAGATGAGGAAGGGGATCTGTGCAAGGAGGATATTTCCAGTGTGAGGCTTAGAGCCTGGGGGGACCCTCTCCTGCCAACACTCTCGGTGAGTCTGCGGGTCATCTGCTAGTTTTCATGCGATCACAGGAGAAGGGAGATCTCTGCCTTTCACCACTGCTACCCTGAGCCAGCTCATCCTTCTAGCTATTTCTGTCTATGCTTATCTATAGCATCACCCCCCTTGTGCTTGTGTACCTGCCAGGCATTCAAATCAGGCACTGCTGTGGCAGCCTTCTCTCCAGCCTGGAGGATAAACGACTGGATTGCCTTTTTTTGTTTGTTTGTTTTTTTTTTTTTTTTTTTTTTTTTTTTTTTTTTTTTNTTTTTTTTTTTTCTTTTTTTAATTGTTTCTCTGCATCAAGAATTTACGGTGGGAAAGCTAAGCTGGAGAAATGCTTTCAGGAGTGGGTGGCCAGATTGGCAGATCTCTGCTTGTTCTTAGCCCCTAGAGAGGTCCTGCAGCCTGACTCTTGCCGGGCTCACTCTGGGCATTGGTGCTCTTTTTGAAAGTGATGGTTTCTCGGAGTGAGATGTGGTCTTGGGTAAAAACAGACAAAGTTTGGATGCGAGAGAGAAGACCTGGATCTGACTTGCCCGCAAGGAGACCCAGAACAGAAAGCTGAATACTTGGGTGAGTTCACAGTAGCCAGCTTGTCCAGTGGAGAACACTGTATTCTTCTTTATTATAGACTGAGTTATCCAAGGTAAAAATAGCAGTATCAGAAATCCTAATATGTCTACAGTATCTATATACTCGCTGCTGCTATATGTGTTGTTTTGTTTAGTTTGGGCTGTGAAGTAGACTGATCTCTGTGTTTAGTCCATCTCACTGTGTCTTGTGACTTTATTCCTCACTGGGATTTTCAGTGCTTGCATGTGGAGTTGTGCAAATACCTGCAGGTGTGCAAAATTTGCACCCTGCTTTAGTGTCTTTGTTAAAACACTGGTTTAAGTCATTAAATTTCACTCAGATTTGAAAATAAAGCATGTCTTTTGCTACCTCAGTATATGACTTCATGGGCAAAAAAGCATAAATATGTATATTTGTAACATACTGCTTCTCTTCCTTAAAATACAAGGTGGAGACTTAATGAAAGTTTCAATGCACCTTCCCAAAGTTGCTTTGTTGGAGAAGTGTGGAAGCAGATTGAATAATCAGAATTTTCTTCTTTTAAATAATCAGGTTTTAAACACAGAATTTCAGTGTGAGGCAGTTAGGGCTTCCCAGATACTTCTATACTTACACTGACTGAAACTGTCATTGTAACATTCGAAATGAGACCTGGGTTCAGACATCCTGCATCTATATTTCTTTGTTAAATCTGTAATTAAATATGAATTCCTATGGCAATATGTACAGTGGAAGTTGTTTTGATGAGAAAGCAGCATTGCAGTATGTGGAGTATCTAAATTGATATGTTTTTGTAATAGCGTTTATAAAATACCTCTGTGCTGTAGGCAACCACTGAATTAATTTACAAAACACAGCTTTAAAAGCAAAAATAGTTTTTTGCACTTCCACAACAGCATAAATATATTTGTAGGTGGTTACAAGTGGTGGAGCATTTGGGCTGAGATGTCCTGTGAAGGGCTAAGAGTTGGACTCTGTGATTCTGTGTGATTCTGCTGGCTATGGTTTGGATGAAACATTTGGCCAGCATTTTGGCTTAGTTTCTTACTGGCATGTGAAGTTAAACCTGGCAAGTACAAGGAAGAATGTGTTTTACCCTGATTATTAAAAATTATTTGTATCTTGTAATTATAATTATTAAAATTATTGTAATCTTTATTTGTATGACACAGGCAGGTCTCAATATATATTAATATTAGGAAGTTTTCAAAACCATAAGTAACAAAGTTCTACTTTTTTCTCAATCCATAAGTACAAGCAACCTGTGCTTACACAGAAGCACTTGTCACAAGTTGGCGAGAAAATCCTTTACAAATGAGATTGCTGCCACTGCACTGTTGAGTGCATTGAGGAATGACAGCACAGGAAGTGAGAGGAATTTTGTCTCACTTTCACCAGCTAAAGTTAAACTGGTCATTTAGGCTCACCACCACAGGATGAAGTGCACTGTTCATCACACTCTGGAGCACCTTTGTTTTCTTCGAGAAATGCAGTTAAATAGCTGAATTCCCCTGCTCAGTCCCAGGCTCTCATTGCCTGGATTTGATAGGCTGGGTTTCTTTGCTTCTTATGCTGCCTTTTGGAGTCAACTAATTATTTTCCTCTGAGAAAGAACCTATTTTAATTTTGAGGACAGCTTATGGAGGGGGCTGACACAGGAGGAGTTAAGGATGACACTACACCAGGTCTGGCTCCCCACATTGTAAATATCCTCTTGTGCTGTCCCACTAGCAAGGTTACCAAAAGCACTCCTGTGGCCATGCATTGCTCCAAGACATGCAACACCCACTGCATACAGTTAAATGCTGCTCTGGTGAGCTGTAACACAGACCTCACTTTGTAGTGGGCAATTTTGAATGGAGAAAATAATCAATTGGCATGTAGCATGTTGACATGTGGGAAAGGGCTTAGTGTAGGGATGTCACCAGGTGGGTGCCTTGGGAACAAGTGACCTGTCCATGGTGTGGGTGTCTCAGAAAGGAGAGATGCTGTCCTGTTGGCCAGAGAGGTGCTCACCTGCAGAGCTGGGTGAGATGCATTTCAGGCAGCTGACAGATGAAGCAGATCTGACCTGACATGACTTGCACAAGGTCACCCAGCAGGTGGGTACTAAAGCTGGATACAAAAACCAGGCCCATGTGCTACTCCTTAGGATATGCCGCCTCCACAGCGACCAAACAACCTGGGTTAAACACTGCTGTCTTCATGCCCTACATGAAGTGGATATGGGGGGGAGTGCTTAGGAATGTAGCTACACATTGATGTGAAAGCAGCCATGCCTGCAGGATGACAGGAAAAAAAATTGGGGAAAAAGGTTCTTTTTCTAGATTTTGCAAAACATAGCTAAGATCCTGTTGTGCAGCAGGTGCCTGGCACTCTGAGTGGTCATGGTGCCCTTGAATGATCCTTTACAAGCCACTAAACCCCACATTTGTGAATGCTGCTGCAGCGTGCTCCTTTGCATTCCAGTTCCTATGGAAACATGCTGTAAGAAAGTCTAAAATAAGTACAGTGCTTTGAAACTATTATTATTTTGATCTTTCCTTCCCCTGCCCCCCCTCCAAAATCTCCTTTATCACCTTTCTGGCTGAGTTTTTAATACATTAAAAACATTGTTGTCATTATCTGAAAGAGTGTGCTACCCTGGTTACCCATGTGTCTGTATCCTGGGATCTGATGGATCTCAGGTCCTGATATTGAGATCAGCTCACTTCCCCCATCCTCCCTGCTCAGGGGGGTGTCAGGTTGTTGGTGCATGTGTTGGAT